>JAWWQZ010000219.1:0-428737 GCA_033815515.1 Cryptocheilus praepositus | reverse complement strand
ACCCAGACCTAACCAGACCTAACCCAGACCTAACCCAGACCTAACCCAGACCTAACCCAGACCTAACCCAGACCTAACCCAGACCTAACCCAGACCTAACCCAGACCTAACCCAGACCTAACCCAGACCTAACCCAGACCTAACCCAGACCTAACCCAGACCTAACCCAGACCTAACCCAGACCTAACCCAGACCTAACCCAGACCTAACCCAGACCTAACCCAGACCTAACCCAGACCTAACCCAGACCTAACCCAGACCTAACCCAGACCTAACCCAGACCTAACCCAGACCTAACCCAGACCTAACCCAGACCTAACCCAGACCTAACCCAGACCTAACCCAGACCTAACCCAGACCTAACCCAGACCTAACCCAGACCTAACCCAGACCTAACCCAGACCTAACCCAGACCTAACCCAGACCTAACCCAGACCTAACCCAGACCTAACCCAGACCTAACAGAGACCTAACCCAGACCTAACCCAGACCTAACCCAGACCTAACCCAGACCTAACCCAGACCTAACCCAGACCTAACCCAGACCTAACCCAGACCTAACCCAGACCTAACCCAGACCTAACCCAGACCTAACCCAGACCTAACCCAGACCTAACCCAGACCTAACCCAGACCTAACCCAGACCTAACCCAGACCTAACCCAGACCTAACCCAGACCTAACCCAGACCTAACCCAGACCTAACCCAGACCTAACCCAGACCTAACCCAGACCTAACCCAGACCTAACCCAGACCTAACCCAGACCTAACCCAGACCTAACCCAGACCTAACCCAGACCTAACCCAGACCTAACCCAGACCTAACCCAGACCTAACCCAGACCTAACCCAGACCTAACCCAGACCTAACCCAGACCTAACCCAGACCTAACCCAGACCTAACCCAGACCTAACCCAGACCTAACCCAGACCTAACCCAGACCTAACCCAGACCTAACCCAGACCTAACCCAGACCTAACCCAGACCTAACCCAGACCTAACCCAGACCTAACCCAGACCTAACCCAGACCTAACCCAGACCTAACCCAGACCTAACCCAGACCTAACCCAGACCTAACCCAGACCTAACCCAGACCTAACCCAGACCTAACCCAGACCTAACCCAGACCTAACCCAGACCTAACCCAGACCTAACCCAGACCTAACCCAGACCTTACCCAGACCTAACCCAGACCTAACCCAGACCTAACCCAGACCTAACCCAGACCTAACCCAGACCTTTTTTTTTTTTTTTTTTATAAAAAGCCCTCCGTTCCACCGCTCACCTGTTCCCCATGGACCCGCTTACGCATTACAACCGGGGAACAGAGCTGTGCCTCCACCAGCTTCGCGACCACGACAGTTTGACAGAAGGTCAGAAACTGAAGGGTATTACACTACCGCGCCGTATGGTTCGACTAACCTTATGCCGCAGTCATATGGGTAATCGAACCTATCCACGTATATTTGCAGCCGCGAGGATGCGAGTATGAATGATATACTATTGTATGATCGTGTGTGAACAAAAATGACTAAAAATGATGTGAAATGACCCTGGATGAATTCTATTGTTCCTACATGTTGTATATGAATGCCCTTGTTGGGTTATCTTCCCTTGATTATGATCTAAAAATGATTTTATATGAGTTTTAAGGTTATCTCGGTAGATAAACGTAGGGATCTACGTTTATCCCGAGTATAACCAATGCATTCTCGCTTCGCAAATTACATGTGGAACGCCTCCGTTTTCCTTCCCAGGTGAAAACTAAACCCTTGTCTGATGAGTTGCGGTCACATTCATACCCCATAGATATTTTTGCATACACACAGTCATACATACGCTTGTTTCATACATACTCTAGGTTCCTATGGCAGCCTACAAAAGCCTCCAGAAGCTTCCGGCGCCCGTAAATCGCTCAAAAACCCATGATTAGCCCATGAGACCATGTCCCATGGGGAAACCATGGGGTTTTGTGAGATTCCAAAGTCGCCAAAATCAACTAGAGGCCCGAGCAGGCATACCTGGGGGGGTCTACGGGGGTAATCAAAATTTCGAAAAACCCCATAGTTTCATGGGAAATTGACTTTCACCATGAAAATATGGGGTTTTTCGAAATTTCCGAAACGCCACCGTATACTACCCTTTACCCTCTATACAGACATACCAAAAGTTCCATACCTTACATGTAGACTCAGTGCCCGAAAAATTTTTGGAGAATTTTTTGGGTACGATTTCTCTTCATGTAAGTCACGGATCTCTTTCGGCATGCTGTACACAACCTCCCACAGGTACTTACGAGTATATAAAACCCTCAAAAACCATGATTTTGTCAAAACCTCCAATATTTTGCCAAAACCATGGAATTTTTGGGATTCTTGCAGGTTTTCTCTATGGGAGGTTGTTATACCTGCAAAACAGGGATGCAAGAGGGGTGCAAGAGGGGTGCGAGAGGGCGGGGGGAGCGCAGCCAGAACTTAGTCCCTACGACCAAAAACAGCCAAAAGGATGACTATTTTTGGCCGCAGGTGCTAAAATTCGGTCGATTTTTGGCCTATTTTTCAAGATGACCTTGAAAAAATTTTCGCGCCTCGCAAGCTCGGCGCGGCGCCCCCCGCCCCCCACGCACGCGCTTCGCGCGCGCCCCCCCCGCCCCCCCCCCCCCACGCACGCGCTTCGCGCGCGCCCCCCCCCCCTTGGCGAAGGTCCCAGGGGACGCGTTATTTCTTCCTCCTAGCATTGGTATGCGTGCGAATTAAGCCATAACGCGCCCCTACGGGAAGATCCAAAAAAACTTTTGGGCTACCCTGGGACCGCTACGTGGCCGCTGGTCGTCACGATGACCGCCTCCGCGACGACTCGCTTCGCTCGCGTCGCTTGCCGGTCATCGGTACGACCAGAGGCCATTCAGCGGTCCCAGGAAAGCCCAAAAGCTTTGGATCTTCCCGTAGGGACGCGTCATGGCTTAGTCGTATCCGATGCCGGAGCGTGGCATTGTGGCGACCAGAGGAGCACTCCGCCACTGAAATATCACTCATACCACACTTTCTCATGCGTTTGAAGCCATAAACCATGGAAAAACCATGATTTATGGTCTTCGCCTGCATGGTATTACCGTGTGTCGAGCCAAGATTAAGGTACACTTAGTTGCCTTAATTCTGGCTCGATTCTCATTTGTACTCACAATCCCATGCATAATACACTTGCTTCGTACGTCAGATGCCTTAAACCATGAAAAAGATTATGGTTTAGGGTCATCGCAGTACGGAATTAACATGTATCAGATCAAAGTTACGACAATTTTTAGTTGTCGCAACTTTGATCTGTTAGTTCACTCTTTTCTCTTTCACTTTTCAGGATTACAAATATCCCGTGTATTTGGCACGAGTATCCGCAATTCCATGTGCCACACGCCTTTGATGTCTCAAACTGCGAAAAATTTGACAATTTCACAATCTGAGATCATCGTGGCGTGGATACATCATGTGTCAGACCAAAGCTACGCCAAGTAATTTGGCATAGATTTGGTTTGAACTTGCAGCATACTCGCACCAATTTCCCCTGAAAAGGTCACATTTCTTGCACATATTTGTTTATGTGCAAGAATGTGACTCATTCCGCATTTGCCACAAACATTTGATGCTTTAAAACACAAGAATATGTGCTTTAAAGTCATCGCAGTATGGAAACAGTAATGCGACAAGCCAAAATCCCGTCAAAATTGGCGTTATTTTGGCTTGTTTTTCCAAATATTCATCTATTCGCATACATACATACGTCATTTCAGTGTTCACCTTGGAGGTAGCCCTGCCTTGCAGGTATTCCCTATGTTTTACGCAGTATTCCACACCACGAGCGCCGCGAACTGATCGAACATACTGTGATGCCACGAATCAGCCCACGGACGTCGTAGTGCGGAATAACTGGCGCAACTCCGTATTTGCTTCGGCTTCGGTGCCAAGCAAACGGTTTGGAAGGATTCGGTCATTCCACGGAGTTAGATCGAATGACCGAAAAAGGATTTGGATAGGGGTCTGGGTTAGGAAAAGGGGGAGGGGGGAGTAGGCAATTTTGTCGCTTGACAACGAAGCCGAATGCAAAATGGATTATTATTAATTATCATGCATACTCTGACCGAGGTCAGTTTCACTCATACTTACATACTGTGGTCATTCACACCATGCATACAAGCATACATACACACGTGCATACACTCATGCCATGATAAAGCATTTATTTTGCAAAATCATGAGTGATAGTACGAGAGGCCCGTGGAGTTTTAACCGCGTCGGTAAGTTCGGGAGCGCATAGCTACCAGCGACCGCGTATGGCTGGTTGCCTACGGGTAGGCTGGGCGGCCGTGCCACCTACTTACTTTCCTAGTAGCCTGGTATTCGGCGACCCATAGGGCTTACTAAAATGCAGTTTTTATTGAAAAAATGCCTATTATTCCGTGTGATAGGCATTGCAGGATCCCATGTGCATATGATCTGAACACGGAAGCCATTTTGTCGACAAATTTCCTGAGTGAATACTTATAAAATTTTCGATATAATGTGCCCATGGCCTGCGACAGCAGTATGATTCCGGGTTGTAGCACAGTTAAACGATCGTATCTTTATAAAGCGCGAATAGCGGTCTTTGTCAGTGTATTTTTAAAATAGTCGGATTTTAGTGTATAAATAAATAGATAGATAAATAAGTTAGTTATGTTGAATAAATAGAAATAAATTAAAAAAATGATAAAATAAATAGGTTTGCAGGTGTATATAGCCAGTCAGTTGTATAAGTAAAAAGTAAAAAGTTTTTAAGTACTAAGTAATTTAAATGCAATAAATATATACGAGAATAAATAATATAAATAGAATAAATAGACAGACAGTCGGAACACATAGGTAAAGTAAATAAATAAATAAATAAATATAATTATAAGTTAAATAGGTTCCGTGTGGTCAGTATAAGGAAAGCTGAAGTACGATATGATGTAAGGTTGAATTTCATAATTCTTTTAAAGTTGTATTAAATATATGTATTATCTTATTTCAATTATTGTAATAATCCGCTTGCTTCTGTTAATTAAGAGGCATAGTTATTACCGCGCGGTATTAACGTCACCCGTGTAATAAACCAATTGTATAAATTAAAACCAAGTCTCATATCGTATATGAGGTTTCCTTTTACTGTCGGTCATATAATCTGGCTATGCCTGCGTTATACACTTGTCAAGACCGTTACTTTACTCTGTTTATCCAAGTTGTTTGCCTCTAAACATCCTATTGTATTGTTCGCTTTAACCTTTCGTCTAACGGTTAATGTCCAACTACGGTTAGGTGTTTAGAACATCGAAATCTGTGCAATATAACTCACGTTTCGTTGGTTTTCAGCGTGTTACTTCCAACGGCCCTGCCTGCGGTTTTCGTCTTCCGTCTTCTGTTTTATAACCATGTCGGCGAAGCGCAGGAAGGCTGCCCAGTTGCTCGATGGTCCATGGATAAGTTCACTTAATTGTTCAGTGTTTTTTAGTTCACGGCACCGGCACTCGTTTTTAAGTTTATTTCTGTAATATTCCCACTCTATACAGTGGAATACTGTGTGGGCAACGTCGTCTGATATTTCACTACAATAGTAGCACTCAGGGCTACTTGCTTTATTAAACTGGTACAAGTACGACTGGAACGTGCCGTGCCCTGTTAGCAACTGAGTCGCCTCGAAGGTAACGGCTCGTAACCCTTTGTCCACCAGATACCCCCACTTTTGCACGTTCGGTATCAGTTTTCGCGTCCAATGCGCACGTCTGTCCGAGGACCACTCACTTTGCCACTCCCCCATGTTTTAGTCTCAATCTCTTTGTAAAGGTAACCACACTTGTTTACTAATTCTAGTAACGGTCTACAGTCTCTCCATGGCCCATATTTAGCCTTCCAGTTGATATTATATTCACTACGTCTAATTTCCGCTATATAATCTATGGGCATCACCCCAGAAATTGCAAATGCCGCGATATCCGAAATGGTCCTATATCCTCTAATTAGTCGTATAGCACCTAGTCGCTGTATCGATCGAAGCCGACCTTTCAGGCTTTTCTGGGAGAGTGCCTTTACCCAGATCGGGGAGGCGTACAGCATCATGGAATGCATTACATGTAGGTAAAGCTTCCTTTTATGCTGTGCTGCTCCCCTAATGTTTGGCAGCAGTCTCAGTAAACCAGCTGTGGCTTGGCTGGTTTTGCTGGCCACTGCCGTGATATGTTGCCGAAAGGTCAGCTTCTTATCGATCAGTACACCTAAATATTTCAAAAATGGTTTTGCATATATGGTTCTGTCTTTAAATTTAATTGCTAGCGTCGGTAATTGTTTTTTCCTGGATATAGGTATGATTTCCAGCTTTTCTGGGGCGATGGCCAGTCCTCTATCTGTTAGCCAGGCGTCAATAACATTTAGGGTACATTCACAATTGTTAACTAAAGTCTCTAGATTGTCATGGAACATTAAAACGGCTAAGTCATCTGCATATGCTATGACATATGTGTCTTTAGGTGTTTCAATGTTTAACACACCATCGTACAGGAGGTTCCACAATATCGGCCCCAGAACAGATCCTTGTGGGACCCCACGCGTAATTTGCACTGTTTTTGTTCCCTCGCTGTCTTCATATACAATTGTCCGATCCGACAAATAGCTTCGTATGATCCCACGTAGAGCTCCCGGTATTTCTTCTTTTTCAGAAATCACTTTATTAATTTGTGCCCAGCTCGCCGAATTAAACGCGTTCCGGACATCAATAGTGACAAAAATCCCATGTTTAACCCTATTCCACGTTGTATCCCAATATTTCTCCACCGTGGAGCACATATAATGTATGGCATCCACGGTGGAGCGGCCAGGTCGGAATCCGAACTGCCGTGGATTAAGTCCGCTTGTTCCTTCCGTGTATAATGTAAGTCTATCGGCGATGAGACGTTCAAAAACCTTGGCTGTACCGTTGATAAGGCAGAGAGGTCTGAGTGCGGCAGGGTCATCCATTGGCTTATTCGGTTTAGGGATAAGAACGAGCCTCTGGACTTTCCAGCACTTGGGAAATATGTTGAATTTAATGCAGGAGTTAAATATTTGCAGAAAAGCCCCAGGGAATGCTTTTATGAGCGTTTTTAATACTAATTCCGGTATTGTGTCCGGACCTGGTGCTTTGTTTACTTTAATTTTGTCTGCGGCGATTTGGAGATCCGATTGGGAGAACATGGCTTCTTCAATTTCTTCATTATTGGGTGTTGCCATTTCCGGTGTATCGTTTTCTGCTGGAGGGAAGAGTGTTCTAACCGCAGTGGAGATTTGTTGCGGACTTAGCAATTCCATGGGATTAGCCCTGGGGGATAACTTGGCCATAACAATTTTGTACGGTTTCCCCCAGGGATCTTCTTCAACCTCCATGCACAGTTTCTCCCATGCTGTTGCTTTTGCCTCTTGAATGGCAATTCTAAGTTTCTTCCTAGCCTCTTTGTAAGCCTTGTCCTGTTCTTCGGAGTTGCCGTTTTTTGTGACGTCTTTGTGCTCTTCTTCTGGCTTTGTGGCACTCTTTTCGGAGCTCAGCTATTTCGTCGGACCACCAATAAACTGCGTGCGGCTTCTTCTTTTTGCTATTACGTCTTCTCATAGAGTAATTACACGCAAGTGTAATTGCTTGTGCGAGATGATTTATACCTGCTTCGACACCGTTGTCATTTAGATCGCTAATAATCGCGTTTAGACTAGTTACAAAAGTGGACAATAACATATTTACATCTAGCGTGTTAGTTATCCAACCACTATTCGCGCTTTTCTGCTTAGTTGCTACTTTCCCCACGTTGTACGTTATGTACTGATGGTCGCTGGCAGTGTACTCTTCTTGCACGCTCCATTCATGTATATTTTTTACCAGTCCGGGGCTGGCTAGCGTGATGTCCACTACTGAGCCAGTATCGGCACGTCTAAACGTATAACTATTTCCAGTATTAATAACGATTAGACCCAGTCTTGCGACTGTGTCAGCTAAGGCAAGCCCTCTAGCATTTATTGTTGAGCTCCCCCAGTCCGGGCTCATGCAATTAAAGTCGCCAGCGACCAGCACTTGCCCTTTTATGTTACTTATGTAGTTTTCCAGGTTCTCGAGTTGCTTATTAAATATCTCCCATGGATCATTTGGTGAAAAGTAGCAACTAAGCAGTATGTATTCTGGCAATGAGATTGCTACAAAACCGTTGTTGCTACAGTCAGTTTTTTGTATTTTAGTACGGGGGCCCCAAACGCATATGGCAGCATGTCCGGATGGGTCAATGTACCAACCGTCCGGCCTCCCGTATGGTTCTGAGATTATTCCTATTGTTGCCCCCATTTCCCTAGCATACTGCTGTAGCAGGTCATGGGCTGCCCGGCAATGGTTCAAGTTTATCTGTATCAACGCTTCCATTGTTCTATATAATTCTTATACTCATAGCACCTAGCATTTCCTGCGATATGTTTATTATCCTTAATGCCCTTTTCAGTGCATATGGGGCATACCGGAGGGTTATTGCACTCAGATGCTTTGTGCCCTTCCTGTAAGCATCGGCGACATAGGCCGTTACGATTGGCATTACTTTTACAATTTTTGGCGATGTGCCCAACCCCCAGACATTTGTAACATTTCATTACTTTTGGACGTAGGTTTATTTTACACTCCGCCCATCCTACCCGCAGCTTACCTTTGGCGAACAGTTTTTCGCCATCGTCCACTGGCATCTCCACTAAGGCTGTCTTAGTTCTGGCAAAACTGCTCCTTAGGGCCAGAACCTTAATCCTGTCGACAGAACCAATTGGTATATTAATTTCGGCGGCTATAGCTGCCTGTATTTTTTCGGTTGTTGCAGTACCGTCTAAACCTGTTACCGTGATTTGTGTCATTTGCGATACTCCAAATACTGGAGTATCTATACCGATTACTCCTTGGATCGCGCTCCTGACTTTAGCAACATCCTCAGGTTTGCAGTCTGCTGCAAATTCCATAAGGATGTCCCCTGCCCTAGTGGTGCGCACCTTCTTGACTGGTGCACCTAAATCCGCAGGGTTGATTTTTTCTTGTAATAAGTTCAGGGTGGCTTCATAAGATTGCTCGTCCCTTTCCCCCTTTATAATTATAGCCTGTGTTCGAGGCCGTGCAGGCTTTTTCGGCTGTGTCTTCGCTCGAGTAGCTGCTGGTGTCGCTATTGCTTGTCCCGCCGTTGTCTTGGTTTTCCCTTCTTTTTCCTTGCCGCCACAGTTGCCCAGGTTTCCTCTGGTTTCGTTGGCGGTTCATCGGTGATCATCGGTTCCTGCACTGGAGCTGATGCCCTTTGCGGTTCCTCTTGAGTTGGGGAAATGATTTTCCTTTTTTTGGTAGCCCGCGTTGGCACGGTTGATGTTGTTGTTTGTACCGCCGGTGGGGTACATTGCGTGCCTTGATCTGCGGTTTCCGTT
Source organism: Cryptocheilus praepositus (assembly GCA_033815515.1). Lineage (NCBI taxonomy): Eukaryota > Metazoa > Arthropoda > Insecta > Hymenoptera > Pompilidae > Cryptocheilus > Cryptocheilus praepositus. The sequence continues at coordinate 419,272 of JAWWQZ010000219.1, read as the reverse complement.
GGAGGTTTCTTAGGTGACGCCGCGAACTCTTGGACCGTTCGGACAATCTCCTGAGACACTTCCGAGCGATTCTTAAAGTTTTCCTCCATTTTTCGGAAGATAACTTTCGCTTCTCCAAACAGTTTTTTCACCGGCTTAGCGATGTTGCCAGTCGCATCAATCTGCTGAGTGATTTCAGTGAATTTCTTGTTTAGAAGTTGATATAAGTCAGCTTCTTTTAAGAGATGAGCAGCCATGGTGACGTTCAAGCATTTAATGCTTTCACCGTGCTCTCCTTGCCCGATGTTCATTTTCTGTCCTACCCCGCTCGTACCTGGTATATTTTCATAGTTGTACGGTGCTCGTGCGGGTGTCAGATATACTGACTGATTACTCGTTGTACCTGTTGTTGGAGGGCTCCTAGCCACGGGGCCTCCAGACTTGAAGGGGGTACTGTTTCCCCCAGGGACAAGATTTAAAGTAGATGTTGCCAGGGTTAAATCCTGGTCCCTTTCACTGGTTCTCAAGTTGCCCGAGAAAAAATTCCCCAAGAGGGAGCTATTTGTGGTTTTGTTTGTTTTATTTAAATCCATAATGTAAGAGTTTCTGTTTTAACGATACTTCGCCCGCCATGGGACCCCAGAGCGCGGGTGGGGTGCTGTCCGTACCGAAAAAATCCCTAATGTTTATGTGTGCAGAAAGCCGAGAAGCGGTTTATCGGGTGGCCCTGCCCTATCCTGCACCAATTACTCTACTAAAATTGTTAGGGGGTTTAACGTCGGTAATATTCCCCCTCAGGAATCCCCCGCAACGACGTGACCAAAGGTTTAACGTCACCCCTATTGTGCGGGAGTTGCCCGCCTGATCCGAGAGTGGGATCACCCGCACTTCAGGCTAGACGACTGCTGCCCATACCTTCCCCTGACAGCAGTAGAAGGGTATAGAGGGGCGACCGGCCTTTTCGTCCCTCTCACACATGCACCCGGCACACCACGGCTTCAACCCCAACATAGGCTCCAGTCGTGCCAGGGCAGCGGTTTTCCCAGAATTTAACATGCCTTCCCCTCCTCCAACTGGATTTTAAGTGTATTGTCTGCTTTTAATTGTAAATTAAAGTATGTATCTTGAGTCTTAAGTTTGCAAATCTGTCTTTTTGTCTTGTGTGTCGTTAGTAGTAAAGTCTTTTGTGCTGTTTAATTCAGTGTCAGTTGACAGTCCGTTTGTCCTAAAAATCCAGTGGAGGAGCGGCGAGGTAGAGGTTCGGTACAGACATGCACCTGGCACCCGGTCGGGGAGCTACTACTCTCACCCTTGATTAGTCTGTTGGGAATATCCACCATGGGGCCGAGTGCATCCCATACGCTCGTTCCACACCCATACAAACCATTCATACGTGTCACACTACACACGTGTGTTTTGTCCACGGTCGCTTATTCGTCTGATTTTGCAATCATCTTATTTCGCGGCTGTCCTACTTCCACGCAAAAATTAAATTGCACTGAACTAGGACGTTCCCCAATCCGCAACCTGGGGACGCGCCACGTTGGGGTATCACCTCCCCATCGCCTCTCGTAGTAGCACTCATAATATAAATTATAACTATTGTGTTAATACAAAAGCCCTCCGTTCCACCGCTCACCTGTTCCCCATGGACCCGCTTACGCATTACAACCGGGGAACAGAGCTGTGCCTCCACCAGCTTCGCGACCACGACAGTTTGACAGAAGGTCAGAAACTGAAGGGTATTACACTACCGCGCCGTATGGTTCGACTAACCTTATGCCGCAGTCATATGGGTAATCGAACCTATCCACGTATATTTGCAGCCGCGAGGATGCGAGTATGAATGATATACTATTGTATGATCGTGTGTGAACAAAAATGACTAAAAATGATGTGAAATGACCCTGGATGAATTCTATTGTTCCTACATGTTGTATATGGATGCCCTTGTTGGGTTATCTTCCCTTGATTATGATCTAAAAATGATTTTATATGAGTTTTAAGGTTATCTCGGTAGATAAACGTAGGGATCTACGTTTATCCCGAGTATAACCAATGCATTCTCGCTTCGCAAATTACATGTGGAACGCCTCCGTTTTCCTTCCCAGGTGAAAACTAAACCCTTGTCTGATGAGTTGCGGTCACATTCATACCCCATAGATATTTTTGCATACACACAGTCATACATACGCTTGTTTCATACATACTCTAGGTTCCTATGGCAGCCTACAAAAGCCTCCAGAAGCTTCCGGCGCCCGTAAATCGCTCAAAAACCCATGATTAGCCCATGAGACCATGTCCCATGGGGAAACCATGGGGTTTTGTGAGATTCCAAAGTCGCCAAAATCAACTAGAGGCCCGAGCAGGCATACCAGGGGGGGTCTACGGGGGTAATCAAAATTTCGAAAAACCCCATAGTTTCATGGGAAATTGACTTTCACCATGAAAATATGGGGTTTTTCGAAATTTCCGAAACGCCACCGTATACTACCCTTTACCCTCTATACAGACATACCAAAAGTTCCATACCTTACATGTAGACTCAGTGCCCGAAAAATTTTTGGAGAATTTTTTGGGTACGATTTCTCTTCATGTAAGTCACGGATCTCTTTCGGCATGCTGTACACAACCTCCCACAGGTACTTACGAGTATATAAAACCCTCAAAAACCATGATTTTGTCAAAACCTCCAATATTTTGCCAAAACCATGGAATTTTTGGGATTCTTGCAGGTTTTCTCTATGGGAGGTTGTTATACCTGCAAAACAGGGATGCAAGAGGGGTGCAAGAGGGGTGCGAGAGGGCGGGGGGAGCGCAGCCAGAACTTAGTCCCTACGACCAAAAACAGCCAAAAGGATGACTATTTTTGGCCGCAGGTGCTAAAATTCGGTCGATTTTTGGCCTATTTTTCAAGATGACCTTGAAAAAATTTTCGCGCCTCGCAAGCTCGGCGCGGCGCCCCCCCGCCCCCCCACGCACGGGCTTCGCGCGCGCCCCCCGCCCCCCCCCACACGCACGCGCTTCGCGCGCGCCCCCCCCCTTGGCGAAGGTCCCAGGGGACGCGTTATTTCTTCCTCCTAGCATTGGTATGCGTGCGAATTAAGCCATAACGCGCCCCTACGGGAAAATCCAAAAAAACTTTTGGGCTACCCTGGGACCGCTACGTGGCCGCTGGTCGTCACGATGACCGCCTCCGCGACGACTCGCTTCGCTCGCGTCGCTTGCCGGTCATCGGTACGACCAGAGGCCATTCAGCGGTCCCAGGAAAGCCCAAAAGCTTTGGATCTTCCCGTAGGGACGCGTCATGGCTTAGTCGTATCCGATGCCGGAGCGTGGCATTGTGGCGACCAGAGGAGCACTCCGCCACTGAAATATCACTCATACCACACTTTCTCATGCGTTTGAAGCCATAAACCATGGAAAAACCATGATTTATGGTCTTCGCCTGCATGGTATTACCGTGTGTCGAGCCAAGATTAAGGTACACTTAGTTGCCTTAATTCTGGCTCGATTCTCATTTGTACTCACAATCCCATGCATAATACACTTGCTTCGTACGTCAGATGCCTTAAACCATGAAAAAGATTATGGTTTAGGGTCATCGCAGTACGGAATTAACATGTATCAGATCAAAGTTACGACAATTTTTAGTTGTCGCAACTTTGATCTGTTAGTTCACTCTTTTCTCTTTCACTTTTCAGGATTACAAATATCCCGTGTATTTGGCACGAGTATCCGCAATTCCATGTGCCACACGCCTTTGATGTCTCAAACTGCGAAAAATTTGACAATTTCACAATCTGAGATCATCGTGGCGTGGATACATCATGTGTCAGACCAAAGCTACGCCAAGTAATTTGGCATAGATTTGGTTTGAACTTGCAGCATACTCGCACCAATTTCCCTGAAAAGGTCACATTTCTTGCACATATTTGTTTATGTGCAAGAATGTGACTCATTCCGCATTTGCCACAAACATTTGATGCTTTAAAACACAAGAATATGTGCTTTAAAGTCATCGCAGTATGGAAACAGTAATGCGACAAGCCAAAATCCCGTCAAAATTGGCGTTATTTTGGCTTGTTTTTCCAAATATTCATCTATTCGCATACATACATACGTCATTTCAGTGTTCACCTTGGAGGTAGCCCTGCCTTGCAGGTATTCCCTATGTTTTACGCAGTATTCCACACCACGAGCGCCGCGAACTGATCGAACATACTGTGATGCCACGAATCAGCCCACGGACGTCGTAGTGCGGAATAACTGGCGCAACTCCGTATTTGCTTCGGCTTCGGTGCCAAGCAAACGGTTTGGAAGGATTCGGTCATTCCACGGAGTTAGATCGAATGACCGAAAAAGGATTTGGATAGGGGTCTGGGTTAGGAAAAGGGGGAGGGGGGAGTAGGCAATTTTGTCGCTTGACAACGAAGCCGAATGCAAAATGGATTATTATTAATTATCATGCATACTCTGACCGAGGTCAGTTTCACTCATACTTACATACTGTGGTCATTCACACCATGCATACAAGCATACATACACACGTGCATACACTCATGCCATGATAAAGCATTTATTTTGCAAAATCATGAGTGATAGTACGAGAGGCCCGTGGAGTTTTAACCGCGTCGGTAAGTTCGGGAGCGCATAGCTACCAGCGACCGCGTATGGCTGGTTGCCTACGGGTAGGCTGGGCGGCCGTGCCACCTACTTACTTTCCTAGTAGCCTGGTATTCGGCGACCCATAGGGCTTACTAAAATGCAGTTTTTATTGAAAAAATGCCTATTATTCCGTGTGATAGGCATTGCAGGATCCCATGTGCATATGATCTGAACACGGAAGCCATTTTGTCGACAAATTTCCTGAGTGAATACTTATAAAATTTTCGATATAATGTGCCCATGGCCTGCGACAGCAGTATGATTCCGGGTTGTAGCACAGTTAAACGATCGTATCTTTATAAAGCGCGAATAGCGGTCTTTGTCAGTGTATTTTTAAAATAGTCGGATTTTAGTGTATAAATAAATAGATAGATAAATAAGTTAGTTATGTTGAATAAATAGAAATAAATTAAAAAAATGATAAAATAAATAGGTTTGCAGGTGTATATAGCCAGTCAGTTGTATAAGTAAAAAGTAAAAAGTTTTTAAGTACTAAGTAATTTAAATGCAATAAATATATACGAGAATAAATAATATAAATAGAATAAATAGACAGACAGTCGGAACACATAGGTAAAGTAAATAAATAAATAAATAAATATAATTATAAGTTAAATAGGTTCCGTGTGGTCAGTATAAGGAAAGCTGAAGTACGATATGATGTAAGGTTGAATTTCATAATTCTTTTAAAGTTGTATTAAATATATGTATTATCTTATTTCAATTATTGTAATAATCCGCTTGCTTCTGTTAATTAAGAGGCATAGTTATTACCGCGCGGTATTAACGTCACCCGTGTAATAAACCAATTGTATAAATTAAAACCAAGTCTCATATCGTATATGAGGTTTCCTTTTACTGTCGGTCATATAATCTGGCTATGCCTGCGTTATACACTTGTCAAGACCGTTACTTTACTCTGTTTATCCAAGTTGTTTGCCTCTAAACATCCTATTGTATTGTTCGCTTTAACCTTTCGTCTAACGGTTAATGTCCAACTACGGTTAGGTGTTTAGAACATCGAAATCTGTGCAATATAACTCACGTTTCGTTGGTTTTCAGCGTGTTACTTCCAACGGCCCTGCCTGCGGTTTTCGTCTTCCGTCTTCTGTTTTATAACCATGTCGGCGAAGCGCAGGAAGGCTGCCCAGTTGCTCGATGGTCCATGGATAAGTTCACTTAATTGTTCAGTGTTTTTTAGTTCACGGCACCGGCACTCGTTTTTAAGTTTATTTCTGTAATATTCCCACTCTATACAGTGGAATACTGTGTGGGCAACGTCGTCTGATATTTCACTACAATAGTAGCACTCAGGGCTACTTGCTTTATTAAACTGGTACAAGTACGACTGGAACGTGCCGTGCCCTGTTAGCAACTGAGTCGCCTCGAAGGTAACGGCTCGTAACCCTTTGTCCACCAGATACCCCCACTTTTGCACGTTCGGTATCAGTTTTCGCGTCCAATGCGCACGTCTGTCCGAGGACCACTCACTTTGCCACTCCCCCCATGTTTTAGTCTCAATCTCTTTGTAAAGGTAACCACACTTGTTTACTAATTCTAGTAACGGTCTACAGTCTCTCCATGGCCCATATTTAGCCTTCCAGTTGATATTATATTCACTACGTCTAATTTCCGCTATATAATCTATGGGCATCACCCCAGAAATTGCAAATGCCGCGATATCCGAAATGGTCCTATATCCTCTAATTAGTCGTATAGCACCTAGTCGCTGTATCGATCGAAGCCGACCTTTCAGGCTTTTCTGGGAGAGTGCCTTTACCCAGATCGGGGAGGCGTACAGCATCATGGAATGCATTACATGTAGGTAAAGCTTCCTTTTATGCTGTGCTGCTCCCCTAATGTTTGGCAGCAGTCTCAGTAAACCAGCTGTGGCTTGGCTGGTTTTGCTGGCCACTGCCGTGATATGTTGCCGAAAGGTCAGCTTCTTATCGATCAGTACACCTAAATATTTCAAAAATGGTTTTGCATATATGGTTCTGTCTTTAAATTTAATTGCTAGCGTCGGTAATTGTTTTTTCCTGGATATAGGTATGATTTCCAGCTTTTCTGGGGCGATGGCCAGTCCTCTATCTGTTAGCCAGGCGTCAATAACATTTAGGGTACATTCACAATTGTTAACTAAAGTCTCTAGATTGTCATGGAACATTAAAACGGCTAAGTCATCTGCATATGCTATGACATATGTGTCTTTAGGTGTTTCAATGTTTAACACACCATCGTACAGGAGGTTCCACAATATCGGCCCCAGAACAGATCCTTGTGGGACCCCACGCGTAATTTGCACTGTTTTTGTTCCCTCGCTGTCTTCATATACAATTGTCCGATCCGACAAATAGCTTCGTATGATCTCACGTAGAGCTCCCGGTATTTCTTCTTTTTCAGAAATCACTTTATTAATTTGTGCCCAGCTCGCCGAATTAAACGCGTTCCGGACATCAATAGTGACAAAAATCCCATGTTTAACCCTATTCCACGTTGTATCCCAATATTTCTCCACCGTGGAGCACATATAATGTATGGCATCCACGGTGGAGCGGCCAGGTCGGAATCCGAACTGCCGTGGATTAAGTCCGCTTGTTCCTTCCGTGTATAATGTAAGTCTATCGGCGATGAGACGTTCAAAAACCTTGGCTGTACCGTTGATAAGGCAGAGAGGTCTGAGTGCGGCAGGGTCATCCATTGGCTTATTCGGTTTAGGGATAAGAACGAGCCTCTGGACTTTCCAGCACTTGGGAAATATGTTGAATTTAATGCAGGAGTTAAATATTTGCAGAAAAGCCCCAGGGAATGCTTTTATGAGCGTTTTTAATACTAATTCCGGTATTGTGTCCGGACCTGGTGCTTTGTTTACTTTAATTTTGTCTGCGGCGATTTGGAGATCCGATTGGGAGAACATGGCTTCTTCAATTTCTTCATTATTGGGTGTTGCCATTTCCGGTGTATCGTTTTCTGCTGGAGGGAAGAGTGTTCTAACCGCAGTGGAGATTTGTTGCGGACTTAGCAATTCCATGGGATTAGCCCTGGGGGATAACTTGGCCATAACAATTTTGTACGGTTTCCCCCAGGGATCTTCTTCAACCTCCATGCACAGTTTCTCCCATGCTGTTGCTTTTGCCTCTTGAATGGCAATTCTAAGTTTCTTCCTAGCCTCTTTGTAAGCCTTGTCCTGTTCTTCGGAGTTGCCGTTTTTGTGACGTCTTTGTGCTCTTCTTCTGGCTTTGTGGCACTCTTTTCGGAGCTCAGCTATTTCGTCGGACCACCAATAAACTGCGTGCGGCTTCTTCTTTTTGCTATTACGTCTTCTCATAGAGTAATTACACGCAAGTGTAATTGCTTGTGCGAGATGATTTATACCTGCTTCGACACCGTTGTCATTTAGATCGCTAATAATCGCGTTTAGACTAGTTACAAAAGTGGACAATAACATATTTACATCTAGCGTGTTAGTTATCCAACCACTATTCGCGCTTTTCTGCTTAGTTGCTACTTTCCCCACGTTGTACGTTATGTACTGATGGTCGCTGGCAGTGTACTCTTCTTGCACGCTCCATTCATGTATATTTTTTACCAGTCCGGGGCTGGCTAGCGTGATGTCCACTACTGAGCCAGTATCGGCACGTCTAAACGTATAACTATTTCCAGTATTAATAACGATTAGACCCAGTCTTGCGACTGTGTCAGCTAAGGCAAGCCCTCTAGCATTTATTGTTGAGCTCCCCCAGTCCGGGCTCATGCAATTAAAGTCGCCAGCGACCAGCACTTGCCCTTTTATGTTACTTATGTAGTTTTCCAGGTTCTCGAGTTGCTTATTAAATATCTCCCATGGATCATTTGGTGAAAAGTAGCAACTAAGCAGTATGTATTCTGGCAATGAGATTGCTACAAAACCGTTGTTGCTACAGTCAGTTTTTTGTATTTTAGTACGGGGGCCCCAAACGCATATGGCAGCATGTCCGGATGGGTCAATGTACCAACCGTCCGGCCTCCCGTATGGTTCTGAGATTATTCCTATTGTTGCCCCCATTTCCCTAGCATACTGCTGTAGCAGGTCATGGGCTGCCCGGCAATGGTTCAAGTTTATCTGTATCAACGCTTCCATTGTTCTATATAATTCTTATACTCATAGCACCTAGCATTTCCTGCGATATGTTTATTATCCTTAATGCCCTTTTCAGTGCATATGGGGCATACCGGAGGGTTATTGCACTCAGATGCTTTGTGCCCTTCCTGTAAGCATCGGCGACATAGGCCGTTACGATTGGCATTACTTTTACAATTTTTGGCGATGTGCCCAACCCCCAGACATTTGTAACATTTCATTACTTTTGGACGTAGGTTTATTTTACACTCCGCCCATCCTACCCGCAGCTTACCTTTGGCGAACAGTTTTTCGCCATCGTCCACTGGCATCTCCACTAAGGCTGTCTTAGTTCTGGCAAAACTGCTCCTTAGGGCCAGAACCTTAATCCTGTCGACAGAACCAATTGGTATATTAATTTCGGCGGCTATAGCTGCCTGTATTTTTTCGGTTGTTGCAGTACCGTCTAAACCTGTTACCGTGATTTGTGTCATTTGCGATACTCCAAATACTGGAGTATCTATACCGATTACTCCTTGGATCGCGCTCCTGACTTTAGCAACATCCTCAGGTTTGCAGTCTGCTGCAAATTCCATAAGGATGTCCCCTGCCCTAGTGGTGCGCACCTTCTTGACTGGTGCACCTAAATCCGCAGGGTTGATTTTTTCTTGTAATAAGTTCAGGGTGGCTTCATAAGATTGCTCGTCCCTTTCCCCCTTTATAATTATAGCCTGTGTTCGAGGCCGTGCAGGCTTTTTCGGCTGTGTCTTCGCTCGAGTAGCTGCTGGTGTCGCTATTGCTTGTCCCGCCGTTGTCTTGGTTTTTCCCTTCTTTTTCCTTGCCGCCACAGTTGCCCAGGTTTCCTCTGGTTTCGTTGGCGGTTCATCGGTGATCATCGGTTCCTGCACTGGAGCTGATGCCCTTTGCGGTTCCTCTTGAGTTGGGGAAATGATTTTCCTTTTTTGGTAGCCCGCGTTGGCACGGTTGATGTTGTTGTTTGTACCGCCGGTGGGGTACATTGCGTGCCTTGATCTGCGGTTTCCGTTGGAGGTTTCTTAGGTGACGCCGCGAACTCTTGGACCGTTCGGACAATCTCCTGAGACACTTCCGAGCGATTCTTAAAGTTTTCCTCCATTTTTCGGAAGATAACTTTCGCTTCTCCAAACAGTTTTTTCACCGGCTTAGCGATGTTGCCAGTCGCATCAATCTGCTGAGTGATTTCAGTGAATTTCTTGTTTAGAAGTTGATATAAGTCAGCTTCTTTTAAGAGATGAGCAGCCATGGTGACGTTCAAGCATTTAATGCTTTCACCGTGCTCTCCTTGCCCGATGTTCATTTTCTGTCCTACCCCGCTCGTACCTGGTATATTTTCATAGTTGTACGGTGCTCGTGCGGGTGTCAGATATACTGACTGATTACTCGTTGTACCTGTTGTTGGAGGGCTCCTAGCCACGGGGCCTCCAGACTTGAAGGGGGTACTGTTTCCCCCAGGGACAAGATTTAAAGTAGATGTTGCCAGGGTTAAATCCTGGTCCCTTTCACTGGTTCTCAAGTTGCCCGAGAAAAAATTCCCCAAGAGGGAGCTATTTGTGGTTTTGTTTGTTTTATTTAAATCCATAATGTAAGAGTTTCTGTTTTAACGATACTTCGCCCGCCATGGGACCCCAGAGCGCGGGTGGGGTGCTGTCCGTACCGAAAAAATCCCTAATGTTTATGTGTGCAGAAAGCCGAGAAGCGGTTTATCGGGTGGCCCTGCCCTATCCTGCACCAATTACTCTACTAAAATTGTTAGGGGGTTTAACGTCGGTAATATTCCCCCTCAGGAATCCCCCGCAACGACGTGACCAAAGGTTTAACGTCACCCCTATTGTGCGGGAGTTGCCCGCCTGATCCGAGAGTGGGATCACCCGCACTTCAGGCTAGACGACTGCTGCCCATACCTTCCCCTGACAGCAGTAGAAGGGTATAGAGGGGCGACCGGCCTTTTCGTCCCTCTCACACATGCACCCGGCACACCACGGCTTCAACCCCAACATAGGCTCCAGTCGTGCCAGGGCAGCGGTTTTCCCAGAATTTAACATGCCTTCCCCTCCTCCAACTGGATTTTAAGTGTATTGTCTGCTTTTAATTGTAAATTAAAGTATGTATCTTGAGTCTTAAGTTTGCAAATCTGTCTTTTTGTCTTGTGTGTCGTTAGTAGTAAAGTCTTTTGTGCTGTTTAATTCAGTGTCAGTTGACAGTCCGTTTGTCCTAAAAATCCAGTGGAGGAGCGGCGAGGTAGAGGTTCGGTACAGACATGCACCTGGCACCCGGTCGGGGAGCTACTACTCTCACCCTTGATTAGTCTGTTGGGAATATCCACCATGGGGCCGAGTGCATCCCATACGCTCGTTCCACACCCATACAAGCCATTCATACGTGTCACACTACACACGTGTGTTTTGTCCACGGTCGCTTATTCGTCTGATTTTGCAATCATCTTATTTCGCGGCTGTCCTACTTCCACGCAAAAATTAAATTGCACTGAACTAGGACGTTCCCCAATCCGCAACCTGGGGACGCGCCACGTTGGGGTATCACCTCCCCATCGCCTCTCGTAGTAGCACTCATAATATAAATTATAACTATTGTGTTAATACAAAAGCCCTCCGTTCCACCGCTCACCTGTTCCCCATGGACCCGCTTACGCATTACAACCGGGGAACAGAGCTGTGCCTCCACCAGCTTCGCGACCACGACAGTTTGACAGAAGGTCAGAAACTGAAGGGTATTACACTACCGCGCCGTATGGTTCGACTAACCTTATGCCGCAGTCATATGGGTAATCGAACCTATCCACGTATATTTGCAGCCGCGAGGATGCGAGTATGAATGATGTACTATTATATGATCGTGCGTGAACAAAAATGACTAAAATGATGTGAAATGACCCTGGATGAATTCTAGTGTTTCTATATGTTGTGCATGAATGCCCTTGTTGGGTTATCTTCCCTTGATTATGATTTGAAGATGATTTTATGTGAGTTTTAAGGTTATCTCGGTAGATAAACGTAGGGATCTACGTTTATCCCGAGTATAACCAATGCATTCTCGCTTCGCAAATTACATGTGGAACGCCTCCGTTTTCCTTCCCAGGTGAAAACTAAACCCTTGTCTGATGAGTTGCGGTCACATTCATACCCCATAGATATTTTTGCATACACACAGTCATACATACGCTTGTTTCATACATACTCTAGGTTCCTATGGCAGCCTACAAAAGCCTCCAGAAGCTTCCGGCGCCCGTAAATCGCTCAAAAACCCATGATTAGCCCATGAGACCATGTCCCATGGGGAAACCATGGGGTTTTTTGAAATTCCAAAGTCGCCAAAATCAACTAGAGGCCGGAGCAAGCATACCAAGGGGGGTCTACGGGGGTAAACAAAATTTCGAAAAACCCCATAGTTTCATGGGAAATTGACTTTCACCATGGAAATATGGGGTTTTTCGAAATTTCCGGAACGCCACCGTATACTACCCTTTACCCTCTATACAGACATACCAAAAGTTCCATACCTTACATGTAGACTCAGTGCCCGAAAAATTTTTGGAGAATTTTTTGGGTACGATTTCTCTTCATGTAAGTCACGGATCTCTTTCGGCATGCTGTACACAACCTCCCACAGGTACTTACGAGTATATAAAACCCTCAAAAACCATGATTTTGTCAAAACCTCCAATATTTTGCCAAAACCATGGAATTTTTGGGATTCTTGCAGGTTTTCTCTATGGGAGGTTGTTATACCTGCAAAACAGGGATGCAAGAGGGGTGCAAGAGGGGTGCGAGAGGGCGGGGGGAGCGCAGCCAGAACTTAGTCCCTACGACCAAAAACAGCCAAAAGGATGACTATTTTTGGCCGCAGGTGCTAAAATTCGGTCGATTTTTGGCCTATTTTTCAAGATGACCTTGAAAAAATTTTCGCGCCTCGCAAGCTCGGCGCGGCGCCCCCCGCCCCCCACGCACGCGCTTCGCGCGCGCCCCCCCGCCCCCCCCCACACGCACGCGCTTCGCGCGCGCCCCCTTGGCGAAGGTCCCAGGGGACGCGTTATTTCTTCCTCCTAGCATTGGTATGCGTGCGAATTAAGCCATAACGCGCCCCTACGGGAAGATCCAAAACTTTTGGGCTACCCTGGGACCGCTACGTGGCCGCTGGTCGTCACGATGACCGCCTCCGCGACGACTCGCTTCGCTCGCGTCGCTTGCCGGTCATCGGTACGACCAGAGGCCATTCAGCGGTCCCAGGAAAGCCCAAAAGCTTTGGATCTTCCCGTAGGGACGCGTCATGGCTTAGTCGTATCCGATGCCGGAGCGTGGCATTGTGGCGACCAGAGGAGCACTCCGCCACTGAAATATCACTCATACCACACTTTCTCATGCGTTTGAAGCCATAAACCATGGAAAAACCATGATTTATGGTCTTCGCCTGCATGGTATTACCGTGTGTCGAGCCAAGATTAAGGTACACTTAGTTGCCTTAATTCTGGCTCGATTCTCATTTGTACTCACAATCCCATGCATAATACACTTGCTTCGTACGTCAGATGCCTTAAACCATGAAAAAGATTATGGTTTAGGGTCATCGCAGTACGGAATTAACATGTATCAGATCAAAGTTACGACAATTTTTAGTTGTCGCAACTTTGATCTGTTAGTTCACTCTTTTCTCTTTCACTTTTCAGGATTACAAATATCCCGTGTATTTGGCACGAGTATCCGCAATTCCATGTGCCACACGCCTTTGATGTCTCAAACTGCGAAAAATTTGACAATTTCACAATCTGAGATCATCGTGGCGTGGATACATCATGTGTCAGACCAAAGCTACGCCAAGTAATTTGGCATAGATTTGGTTTGAACTTGCAGCATACTCGCACCAATTTCCCCCTGAAAAGGTCACATTTCTTGCACATATTTGTTTATGTGCAAGAATGTGACTCATTCCGCATTTGCCACAAACATTTGATGCTTTAAAACACAAGAATATGTGCTTTAAAGTCATCGCAGTATGGAAACAGTAATGCGACAAGCCAAAATCCCGTCAAAATTGGCGTTATTTTGGCTTGTTTTTCCAAATATTCATCTATTCGCATACATACATACGTCATTTCAGTGTTCACCTTGGAGGTAGCCCTGCCTTGCAGGTATTCCCTATGTTTTACGCAGTATTCCACACCACGAGCGCCGCGAACTGATCGAACATACTGTGATGCCACGAATCAGCCCACGGACGTCGTAGTGCGGAATAACTGGCGCAACTCCGTATTTGCTTCGGCTTCGGTGCCAAGCAAACGGTTTGGAAGGATTCGGTCATTCCACGGAGTTAGATCGAATGACCGAAAAAGGATTTGGATAGGGGTCTGGGTTAGGAAAAGGGGGAGGGGGGAGTAGGCAATTTTGTCGCTTGACAACGAAGCCGAATGCAAAATGGATTATTATTAATTATCATGCATACTCTGACCGAGGTCAGTTTCACTCATACTTACATACTGTGGTCATTCACACCATGCATACAAGCATACATACACACGTGCATACACTCATGCCATGATAAAGCATTTATTTTGCAAAATCATGAGTGATAGTACGAGAGGCCCGTGGAGACCTAACCCAGACCTAACCCAGACCTAACCCAGACCTAACCCAGACCTAACCCAGACCTAACCCAGACCTAACCCAGACCTAACCCAGACCTAACCCAGACCTAACCCAGACCTTTTTTTTTTTTCCAGAGGAGGAGGGGGAAAATGCACTTACGCATTCCCACTGTTGTTGATGGGGATATGTGGGACTCGCCACGAGGGCTATACCCACTAAAAACCCACCTCCTCCTCTATTGCACTTTATGCTAGGGACCCAACTGCCTATTCAGCACTTAGTCAAGGACCCTGGGCGTGCAAAATACTCAACACATGAATTACATGTCTTTTTCTTCACGGTGTCATCGATCTCTAACTTCTCTGACTCTCTCCTCTCGTTCTTTATAACGTATCACCTCAGTAATAAATGCAACAATTGCCCTCCATTTCTGTTCTGATGTTAACATGTACTCCACCAGGTTTTCTTCATTTAAGTTTCCTCGAATTTCTTCGTAAAGACGGCCCCTTTGATCTTCCCATTTCGAACACTCAAACAACGTGTGTTTAGCGTCATCAACGGCACAAGAACAGAACCAGCATCCCGGGTCTGATTCCTTGCCAATCCTGTTCAGATAGGCCCCAAAACAGCCGTGGCCCGTTAGTGCCTGGACCAAGTGAAAACTAAGGTTTCCATGACCTCTATTGATCCACCTGGATATATTAGGGATTAGGGTTCTTGTCCAGACTCCAACCGTCTCCCCCTGCCATCTTTCTTGCCAACTAGCTTCTGCTTTATCACGAGCTGCCTTGAGTATCCCGCCACCACCAGCGAGCAATGCCGGGTTATCCTGCCGAAGACGGTGCCTCTCTTTGTATGCCTCAACTCTATACCTAATGCATAGGTCGATCGGCATTGTACCAGCAATAACCAAAAGCGCAGCCGTCGAGACCGTGCTATACGCAGTAGCGATCCTCAGGGCATATAGCCGCTGTAATTGAAACAGCTTCTTATAATTTTGCCCTTTCCCAGGTGCTTCGTGCCAGACCGGGCAGGCATATAACAAAATCGACTCAACGACGGTAAAAAGCAGTTTCCTCTTGTCGGATGTAGGTCCACCAAGATTAGGCATAAGCCTAGCAAGATTTAGTGCGACACGTTGGGCTTTAGCACAAACTTTTTGTGTGTGGATACCGAAGGTCCTCCGTTCATCGATCCAGACCCCCAGATATTTAATTGCGGCAGCCGGTGTAATTGTTGCCCCACCAAATTGTATCGCCGAAAGCCTACCACGACGCCGGCCCGTAAGCTGGATCATCTCCGTTTTTTGGTGCGCGAGACGGAGGCCTTTCCCGTCCATCCATGCTTCTACCTCTAGTAGAGTTGAGCGTATGCGTTGTCGTAACGTATCTAAATCATACGCTGAAACTGCGATTGCCAGGTCATCGGCATAAGCAATATATATAATATCGCCTGATGTATGTTTGGAGACCAACTCATCATAGGTTAAATTCCACAGCCAAGGGCCCAGTACGGAACCCTGTGGAACTCCAGCCCCCAGATTCAAAGTGTGTTCCCTTCCTGAGCTCCAAATTCGCAGTGTCCTTTGGCTGAGATAGCTCGCAATTAGGGCACACAAATACGGTGGAAATCCCTTCCCCTGCATGGCCTGGATGATCGTAGGCCACTGTAGAGTATTGAAGGCATTACGTACATCCAAGGTTATTAAAACCATATGCTTACTAAGCCGGCTGGCCTTCCTTGCCACCTCTAGAACCTTGCCGATAGCATCTATAGTAGAGCATCCTTTTTTAAAACCATATTGATTAGGGGAGATTCCACCTGCGTTCACCATAGCAGACTCCAACCTGTGTAAAATGAGATACTCATACGTTTTACCTAAATTACTGATTAAACTAATCGGCCTATATGCTCTACTCGCATCACTACTCTTCGCTGGCTTGGGAATTAATACCAGTTGTTGAGTCTTCCATACACTGGGGAAATTACAGCTCCTAAGGCAGCCATTGTACATTTCTCGAACGTCCCAGGGTGAGAAACGATGGAAGAGGATTATTGCCTCTACAGGTATTGCATCCGGGCCTGGAGATTTTCCTTTCTGTAACCTACTGACGGCTTTTGTAATTTCCTCGTCAGTAAACAGTTGGTCGGTTCGAGCATCTACCTCTATTTCATAATTTGGCACTGAAGATTGGAAACAAACAACTCTTTGGCTGTCTGGGTCTTCACCTCCAAGGTCAGGTCCACAGCTGCGTACCCCTGTCTCAATTTCTTCAGGACCGCCTTGTAGGGGTTACCCCAAGGATCGGAATTTACACTAAGGCAAAAATCCTTCCATGCCCTTGCTTTACTAACCGCTATTTCCTTTTTCAGCAACTTGCGGCATTGCCTGAATGTTTCACGGAGGACCTCATTGTTGGGGGCACGCCTAAGTTTCCGCCGAGCCTTTTGAGTCGCCTTCCATGACTCCAAAATGTCCTTATTCCACCAGAATTTATCCCGTGCACAACGGTATCTTCTTTTTGGTGGCATCGATGACTTGCATGCATTTAATATTACATTGGTGTAATTTTCCGCTATTTGTTCGGCTGTTGTTGGCGGCACAGCTTGCAACGCATCCAGACCATGCCATAAAGACATAACGTGTGACACTTCGTCGAGTCTCCTCACGTTCCATCCAGGTCTTTTCGTGGGATTCAACCGCTTATTATTTTGGCCGATTTTATGCCATAAATACTGATGGTCAGAGTCCGTATAATCATCGAGGACAACACTAGAGACACCTCTCGTCAACAATGAGGAACTTACCACAGCGAAATCAATCACTGATGCACTTGTACCCCTGATAAAAGTTGGTTGGCCAGTGCACGACGTAGGGTGCAGGTCCCATCTCATAAAAAACTCCGAAAGGACTTCGCCACGTGCATCATCAACTGAGGAACCCCACATCGTAGATTTAGAGTTTTAGTCCCCAGCTACGAAGACAGGTAAGGGGCTAGTTATGATAACTGTCTGTAGTTCCTCAAGTGCCGCTTTAAATCTAGGCATATCTAAGCTGGGGGAAAATATACGCTGATAATGCGTATCCCATTAATTTGGACCCCACAAAAGTGCTCGCCTTGGCAAACATAACCATCGGTAGTAATGGTCTGGTTTCTCCTAACCCAAACCGCCGATTTCCCACATTTATCCACAACCCACCCTTCTTTGGCGTGGTTGTACTCAGAAATTAAAACAATTTCAACATTTCTATACGTCACAGCCTGGTCTAACATTACCTGGGCCAGCCTGGACGTATTTAAATTCGCTTGCAGGATTTTCAGGTGCGTCATCGTGCATATCCTTTAGCCTGGAGGGAAGTAAACACGGGACATCTTGCAGATCCGGCAAGGTGACCAAGCCGTGTTGCAGGTAAGTTAGCTTCTTGACACAAAAGACATCTATAGTTAGACATGCAATCCCGCATGTTATGCCCTTCTAATCCACATTTGCGACATATCTCGTGCCCCTCAATATTAGTGGGACATCGAGCCGCCACATGTCCAAAGTGGTGACACTTGTAACATCGGATGATTCTCGGGATAATCTTTAGTCTACAATGTATAAAACCGATTCTAACTCTATTTATTTGTTCCAGGTCCTTCAACGCCACGGCTGGCACCAGCAGATGGGCAATCTTGGTTCCTGCAAATGCGGGCCTCACCGACCTGACGTCCACTCTCGTTCCATCTGGGAGAAGTTTGCGGATAGCCTCACATATTTCTTCCTTCTCGGCCAATTCGTCTATATCACGGACTTCAACATCCACAAGAGGTTCGATTATTCTAATTTCTTGTCCATCCCCTAGGACTCTCTTCAGTTCATCACGTACTTTACATACGCCACCGTTATTCCGGTCTACTTCCAGGAGCAGGTCCCCAGTGATAGTTTTACGATGCCCCGTGATGCGTACATCGGTAAGATTAGCCCGTTCCCGCACAGCCCGAAGTATATCAGCATATGTTTTGCCTTCGGCCACTTTTATTGTAACGGCGTCTTGTTTGGGCCTTGAAGTTTTAATACGAGGAGGCGCTTTTTCTTTTCCAGGTGTTCCGGCTTCCGGTCTTTTCGTTCTTCTGGACGCGACAACATTCCAAGGTAAGTGAGTTTCTTTTTCTATAATTTTATCTTGATCTAATGTTTCTTCCACAGGTTTTACAGGTGCATCAGGACCACAGGCCTTCGGCGTCCCCCGTGTAGAGTTGGTGCGGACCCGCCTTCTAACTTTCCTAATATTAGGCTCCTCGAGTGGTGAAATGGTTTTTCTTTTCGGGCCCACTTCAACCTGTTTGTCGCCCTCCGCCTCCATCGGTGTAGTAGGTACATGGGGTACAGTTGGCATTGGAATTAAAGGTGTTGATAAAAGATCAATTATTCCTTTTTCTTTTTCAGGGTCCACTTCGGGTTCGGCCTGAACTCCCACGTGTATAATCGCCGGCGTTCTAGTCTGGGTACCAATGTCACTGGTGTCCGGAGTCCACATGTCGGACTGTATACCCACACTCTCCATTACAGTCATCGCCTTTGGTGGAGAGACCTGATGTGCATATCCCTGCGCCTCTCTTATTAGACCAGCAACAGAGACGTCCAACGCTTCCCTTACATGGCGTAGGCTCCTAATATGTTTCACGACGGCGTAGTGGTTTTTCCGGACAACATCCTCCGGCTCCATTCCAGCCGCCCTTATTCCCTGATTTACGTCGTTACATCGAGCGGACATTAGGTTAATCAACTTCTTAACCTCTTTCAAATGGCCGCCGATTTCCCGAGCGTACTTTTTAAGGCGTGGATCTCGCACTACCAGGCTCGTTAAAACATCACCATGGATCTCCATACCACCCGCACACGGCACATTGGACTCCATTTCACTGGTGGCAGTTTCATCCCCAGAAGTTCGTGCACTAGTATGCTGGGAACTGTCGTCAAGATCAACAATGTCCTCAAAACTATCGTCGGCCTTCGAGGTAGGGACCTCATTATCTCGTGTATTTGGCGCTTTTATAAATTGCTTTTTAAGTCTTCTACTCATTTTGTTTTTTAAACACCTCTCTTGCATCTCTGTTTTTA
Organism: Cryptocheilus praepositus; assembly: GCA_033815515.1. Lineage (NCBI taxonomy): Eukaryota > Metazoa > Arthropoda > Insecta > Hymenoptera > Pompilidae > Cryptocheilus > Cryptocheilus praepositus. The sequence continues at coordinate 399,784 of JAWWQZ010000219.1, read as the reverse complement.
GTGTTAGTGGCTGGCAACGCTGGAGCCCCGACCCCAGATTTGTTCCCCCACACGGCCCGCCCAGGAAAACGACATCACCAGTGCTGGTGGCCTCGGAAGAGCCCCCCACCGGGCACGGCAGGGCCCTTATCCGGGCGCCACCCGGCACTACCATGCCCGACGAGATTATGCGCCGGCTGATCGTTCCAGCCAGGTCATGCTGGCTAGGCCGACCCGGGTCACTTACTATCCGGCGGCCTGGGAGCGCCAAACAACCCAGTTTATCAACTGTACCCTCCAACACCGGAGATGACGCCCCCCAAACGGGCCGCTAGGGGAACCTGCAGTCGAGGACACCAGCGCGTCAACAGTGTTCAGTGTAGTGTATGTAGTGATGATGTAGAGTAGTGTTGTAAGTGTACCTGAAAGAAGAAAGAAGAAAATTAGAAAATGGAAGAAAAGAAAATAGAAATGTACAGTGTGCGATGTCTTTTTAGTGACCAGGGTCGACCTCCCCGGGGACGGGACCTGACTCCAGGCTTAGGGCTCCGTCCAAACCCGCTTGCTGTCCGCGGCTGCTTATTCGCCAGGGTTGCCCCTGCTTATTTCACAGCTACCCTTCGAAGAACCGTAACAACGAAGGGCGTTCCCCTATCCGCAACCTGGGGACGCGCTCGGTTGCCCAAGCTAGGCATCCGCTTTGCAGGGCAGGCAGCGGTTTTCCCACACCACCCAGATGGATATGGACCCGACTGCACGAGAGATGACCTCACCAGGCCCCCGATAGGATACTCTATTCCCACACAAGAAAAAGGTAAGTACAACCCGCTGGGACTCGACCGGCGTACCGGGTCGCTCGGCAAGCCGAGCCACCCGGGGGCCAGTACGAGGGGAGCGGGCCTTCCTCACATCTCCTTGCAGGTACTTAAGCATCTTTCAGGAACGAGAGAGGTCACCCCACGAAATCAGGAGGATCCACCACACCTAGACGGTAGGTACAGACTTATCCTGCCCAGCCAAAGCGGCCGAGAGACCTAACCCAGACCTAACCCAGACCTAACCCAGACCTAACCCAGACCTAACCCAGACCTAACCCAGACCTAACCCAGACCTAACCCAGACCTAACCCAGACCTAACCCAGACCTAACCCAGACCTAACCAATACCTAACCCAGACCTAACCCAGACCTTTTTTTTTTTTTTTTTTTTTTTTTTAATTCTAATAACTACTGATTTGAGTAAAAAAGCCCTCCGATCCACCGCTCACCTGTTCCCCATGGACCCGCTTGCGCATTACAACCGGGGAACAGAGCTGTGCCTCCACCAGCTTCGCGACCGCCTCAGCTATAACAGAAGGTTATACCTGAAGGGTATCCATCTACCGCGCCGATTGGGTCGAATACTCACATGCCGCATTCATATGAGTACTCGGCCCTTGCCTACGTATATTTGCAGCTGCGAAAATGCAGATGAATGAATATGAGTAACTATCGGTGCTCAATGAAAATGATCAAAAATTATGAGTTTGACTGAAAATGAATGAAAAATGTACTCTTTGTTTATTAAATTCTCTATTTGTCATGATTCCTGATGTCCCCTGTGTGATTTTCGCTCGTTGAATGAATTAGAAATGACTCGATGTGCATGATTGTAGGTTAGTCCGGTCGATAAATGTAGACATCTACGTTTATCCCGGAACATAACCTGTGCATTTTCGCTTCGCAAATTGCATGTAGGCCGCCACCGTTTTCCCCTCGGGTGAAAACTAACCCTTTTCTGATGGTATGCGGTCACACACATACCCCATACACACCATGATACCGCACACATAGCACAGAAAATACACTCATTCTCAATGGTACTACAAGTGAACCTCTAGCCGGCTTTTGGAGTACGCAAAGCATGAAAAACCCATGATTACCCCAAAAAACGAATTTTATGGGGAAAGCATGGTGTTTTAATCACCTTTGATACAACCAATTCCAACTAGAGGCCACGCTACACACACACGGGGGGGGTCTACGGGGGTAATCAAAATTTCGAAAAACCCCATAGTTTCATGGGAAATGGACTTTCACCATGGAAATATGGGGCTTTTCGAAATTTCCGAAACGCCACCGTATACTACCCTTTACCCTCTATACAGACATACCAAAAGTTCCATGCCTTACATGTAGACTCAGTGCTCGAAAAATTTTTGGAGAATTTTTTGGGTACGATTTCTCTTCATGTAAGTCACGGATCTCTTTCGGCATGCTGTACACAACCTCCCACAGGTACTTACGAGTATATAAAACCCTCAAAAACCATGATTTTGTCAAAATCTCCAATATTTTGCCAAAACCATGGAATTTTTGGGATTCTTGCAGGTTTTCTCTATGGGAGGTTGTTATACCTGCAAAACAGGGATGCAAGAGGGGTGCAAGAGGGGTGCGAGAGGGCGGGGGGAGCGCAGCCAGAACTTAGTCCCTACGACCAAAAACAGCCAAAAGGATGACTATTTTTGGCCGCAGGTGCTAAAATTCGGTCGATTTTTGGCCTATTTTTCAAGATGACCTTGAAAAAATTTTCGCGCCTCGCAAGCTCGGCGCGGCGCCCCCCCGCCCCCCACGCACGCGCTTCGCGCGCGCCCCCCCCCCCCCCCCCCCCACACGCACGCGCTTCGCGCGCGCCCCCCCCCTTGGCGAAGGTCCCAGGGGACGCGTTATTTCTTCCTCCTAGCATTGGTATGCGTGCGAATTAAGCCATAACGCGCCCCTACGGGAAGATCCAGAAAAACTTTTGGGCTACCCTGGGACCGCTACGTGGCCGCTGGTCGTCACGATGACCGCCTCCGCGACGACTCGCTTCGCTCGCGTCGCTTGCCGGTCATCGGTACGACCAGAGGCCATTCAGCGGTCCCAGGAAAGCCCAAAAGCTTTGGATCTTCCCGTAGGGACGCGTCATGGCTTAGTCGTATCCGATGCCGGGGCGTGACATTGTGGCGGCCAGAGGAGCACGCAGCCACTGAAATATCACTCATACCACACTTTCTCATGCGTTTGAAGCCATAAACCATGGAAAAACCATGATTTATGGTCTTCGCCTGCATGGTATTACCGTGTGTCGAGCCAAGATTAAGGTACACTTAGTTGCCTTAATTCTGGCTCGATTCTCATTTGTACTCGCAATCCCATGCATAATACACTTGCTTCGTACGTCAGATGCCTTAAACCATGAAAAAGATTATGGTTTAGGGTCATCGCAGTACGGAATTAACATGTATCAGATCAAAGTTACGACAATTTTTAGTTGTCGCAACTTTGATCTGTTAGTTCACTCTTTTCTCTTTCTCTTTTCAGGATTACAAATATCCCGTGTATTTGGCACGAGTATCCGCAATTCCATGTGCCACACGCCTTTGATGTCTCAAACTGCGAAAAATTTGACAATTTCACAATCTGAGATCATCGTGGCGTGGATACATCATGTGTCAGACCAAAGCTACGCCAAGTAATTTGGCATAGATTTGGTTTGAACTTGCAGCATACTCGCACCAATTTCCCCTGAAAAGGTCACATTTCTTGCACATATTTGTTTATGTGCAAGAATGTGACTCATTCCGCATTTGCCACAAACATTTGATGCTTTAAAACACAAGAATATGTGCTTTAAAGTCATCGCAGTATGGAAACATTAATGCGACAAGCCAAAATCCCGTCAAAAATTGGCGTTATTTTGGCTTGTTTTTCCAAATATTCATTTATTCACATACATACATACGTTATTTCAGTGTTCACCTTGGAGGTAGCCCTGCTTTGCAGGTATTCCCTATGTTTTCCGCAGTATTCCACACCACGAGCGCCGCGAACTGATCGAACATACCGTGATGCCACGAATCAGCCCACGGACGTCGTAGTGCGGAATAACTGACGGAACTCCGTATTTGCTTCGATTTCGGTGCTAAGCAAACAGTTTGGGCAGGATTCGGTCACTTTACGGAGTTAGATCAAGTGACCGAAAAAGGATTTGGGTATGGGTTAGGGTTAGTAAAAAGGGGAGGGGGAGGGGGTAATTTGTTTGTTAACACCGAAATCGAATACATATAGGATTGTTAATAATAATCACGCGTACGATGACCGAAGTCATTTTCACTCATACAAGCACACTTGTCATACAAATCATGCATACAGACATACATACATACATACATACACAAGCACATTCACTCATGACATGAAAAAACATGTTTTTCAACAATTCATGGGTGATGGTACATGAGGCACGTGGAGTTATCATCGCGTCGGTAAGTAGGGAAGCGCGCGGCTCCCAGCGGCTGCGTATGGCAGGTTGCCTACGGGCAGGCTGGGCGGCCGTGCCACCTACTTATGTTCCTGCTAGCCTGGTATCCGCGGACCCGTAGAAGCTAATTAAATGCAATTTTTAATGCAAAAGTGAATATTATTCTGCAGCGCTGAGCATTGTAGGGTTACTGGTGCATATGTAGTGACCACGGCAGCCATTTTGTGTACCGGTTCCCAATGTAACACGAGAGAGTACTTATAAAATTTTCGTATAATCGTCCCATGGCCTGCGACAGCAGTATGATTCTGAGTTGTAGCTCGATTAAGCGATCGTGATTTATGAACACGAATAACGGTCTTCGTCAGTGTTATTAATAAATACAGTTATTAGTAAAAATAAATAGTTAGAATAAATAAGTTACGTTAAAATATATAATAAATTAAATAAATAGTGAAAACTGTAAATAAATAGTGAATAGTTACGGAGAGAATTGCAGGTGTATAAGGCCAGTCAAATGTGTAGAATAAATAAGATATAAACGAATAAAATTGAAATAATTAGAATAAATTAAGTTAAATATATAGACCAACGGAACACAATTAAATAAGTTAGTATAATAAAATTTAACTAAATATGTAGATAAATAAAGTTTGTGTAAAATCAGTTCCGTAGAGTTAGTAGAAGGAATGCTAGAATACGATATGATGTCTGGTTATGTATCAAAAGGTTTCTGTTATTTCTAGAATTAATATATCTAATTGATTATTATAAGTATTAATAGAATTGTTATGCTTCTTTAAAATTAAGAGGCATACATGTATTAAATGTGTATTAAGTTAACTACTATTTGTGTAAATAAATCCATGTTTCATATTGTATGTAGGTTTCCTTTTACTATCGGTCAAAATATCTGGCAACCTGCGAGGTACACTTGTCGAGACCGTTACTTAACTTTGTTTATACAAGTTGTTTGCTCCTAAACATCCTATTGTGTCCGCGTTAACCCTTTAGTCCAACGGCTAATATTCAAGTACGGACAGGTGTTTAGAGAGACATAATTTAAAGCAGAGTGACTCACATTTCGTTGAATTTCACTGCGTTACTTCCATCTGCCTTGCCTTCGGTTTTCGTCTTCCGTCTTTTGTCCAATTACCGCGTTGGCGAAGCGAAGAAAGGCTTCCCAATTCTTCGATGGTCCGTGTATGATTTCACTTAATTGTTCTGGGGTATCAAACTCGTTACACTGGCACTCACTTTTAAACTTGTTTCTATAATAATCCCACTCAATACAGTAAAAGATTGTGTGAGACACATCGTCCGACAAGTCACTACAGTAGTGGCATTCGGGGCTGGCTGCTCTGTTGAATTGGTACAAGTAGGTCTGGAAGGATCCGTGGCCGGTCAGGAACTGAGTTGCTTCGTAAGTGACGACCCTCAGCCCCTTGTCCACCAGGTCCCCCCACTTTTGCACATTTGGTATGAGTTTGCGTGTCCAGTGTGCGCGCTTGTCTGAACTCCACTCACTTTGCCACTCCACCCAGGTCTTGTCCTCTATTTCTTTATGTAGGAAGTCATACTTATTTACTAATTCGAGCAACGGTCTGCAGTCTTTCCACGCTCCGTACTTAGCTTTCCAATTGTTAAAATATTCGCTTGTTCTAATTTTCGCTATATAATCGATTGGCATCACTCCAGAAATAGCAAATGCCGCTACATCTGAAATAGTCCTGTACCCTCTGATTAATCTAATAGCCCCGTTTCTCTGTATCGACCGAAGCCGACCTTTCAGGCTTTTTTGGGAGAATGCCTTTACCCAAATTGGAGAAGCGTACAGCATCATGGAATGCATTACATGTAAGTAAAGCTTCCTTTTATGCTGTGTTGCTCCTCTAATATTTGGCAGCAGTCTCAATAAACCAGCTGTGGCTTGGCTGGTTTTTTTGGCCACTGCCATTATATGCTGCCGAAAGGTCAGCCTCTTGTCGATAAGAATTCCCAGATACTTTAGAAATGGTTTTGCACATATGTTTCTATTTTTAAAATTAATTGTTATAGCAGGTAGTTGTTTTTTCCTAGAAATTGGTACGAATTCCAGCTTTTCTGGAGCGATAGCCAGTCTTCTTTCTGTTAGCCAGGCGTCAATAACACAAAGGGTACGTTCACAATTGTTAATTAATGTCTCTAAGTCGTCGTTAAACATTAAAACTGCTAAATCATCCGCATATGCTATAACATATGTGTCTTTCGGTGTTTCAATGTTCAAGATATCATCGTACAACAGGTTCCACAGTATTGGGCCCAAAACGGATCCTTGTGGTACCCCTCGCGTAATTTCCACTGTTTTCTGTCCCTCGGTGTCTTCGTAGATGATCTTCCGGTCCGAGAGATAGCTGTTTATAATCTTCTTTAGCGCCACAGGTATCTCTTCTTTTCCAGCAATCACTTCATTAATTTGTGTCCAACATGCCGAGTTGAACGCGTTCCGGACATCTATAGTAATAAAGAGCCCAAATTTGGTTCTGTTCCAAGTTGTATCCCAGTATCTCTCCACGGTCGAGCACATAAAGTGTATTGCATCTACCGTGGAGCGGCCAGGCCGAAAACCATATTGTCGTTCGTTAAGTCCGTTTTTTCCTTCTGTATATGTTACGAGTTTATCGGCAATGAGCCGCTCGAAAACTTTAGCTATGCCATTAATAAGGCAGAGAGGTCTTAAGGATGTCGGATCGTCCATTGGTTTGTTAGGCTTTGGAATTAAAACAAGCCTTTGGACTTTCCAATTCCTAGGAAATACGCCGAGTCTTATGCAATGGTTAAATATTTGCAGAAAGAACCCGGGGAAGGCATTAATTAAGGTTTTTAGTACCAATTCCGGTATCCTATCCGGCCCTGGGGCTTTCTTTTCTTTAATTTTGGCAACAGCGGCTCCAAGATCTGTTGGGAGGAAGATAACGTCCTCAGTTTCCTCTTCTGCGTGCACTGTTTCTTCAACCGGTCTTCTTTCCGCTGGAGGGAAAAGCGTATTTACTGCTGTTGTAATTTGCTGGGGGCTTAAGAGTTCCATAGGATTTACCCTGGGGGACAGTTTTGCCATAACAACTTTGTAAGGCTTCCCCCAGGGATCCTCTTCAACCTCCATGCAAAGCTTCTCCCATGCTGCTATTTTTGCTTCCCGGATAGCAATTCTGAGTTTTCTTCTGGCTTCCTTGTATTCCTTGTCGCGTTCTTCGGCATTGCCAGTCTTGTGGCGTCTCTGGGCTCTCCTTCTTGCTTTATGGCAAGCCCTTCTGAGCTCAGCTATCTCTTCAGACCACCAGTAGACTGCTTCTGGTTTCTTATTTTTGGTGTTACGTTTCCTCATTGAGTAATTGCACGCAAGTGTAATGGCTTGCGTGAGATGACTGATGCCAGCCTCGATGCCGTTGTCATTTATGTCTCTAATGATTGCATCGAGGCTGGTTGCAAATGTTGACAGTAACATATTTACATCTAAGGTGTTAGTTATCCAACCGCAATTCGTGTTCCTCTGCTTAGTTGCTACTTTCCCCACGTTGAATTTGATGTATTGGTGGTCACTGGCAGTGTATTCCTCCTGCACGGACCATCCATGCACATACTTGACTAAACCCGGGCTGGTAAGCGTGATATCCACGATTGATCCAGTGTTACCGCGTCTAAACGTGTAACTGTTTCCCTTATTAATGATTATTAATCCCAGCCTGGCAATTGTATCGGCTAGGCAAGCCCCCTGGCGTTAATTACCGAGCTCCCCCAGTCCGGGCTTAAGCAGTTAAAGTCGCCCGCAACGATGACCTGGCCGTTCAAGTTTTTAATATATGTCTCAAGATTGTCTAGTTGATCATTAAAAGTTTCCCAGAGTCATTTGGTGGAAAGTAGCAACTAAGCAGAGTGTAATCTGGCATTGAAGCTGCTACAAATCCGTTATTGCTACAATCTATATTTCCTAATTTAATGTGTGAGCCCCAGATGCAGATGGCAGCGTGTCCTGAGGGTTCAGTATGCCACCCATCTGGTCTCCCATAAGGTTCAGAAATTATCCCAATTGTTGCCCCCGTTTCCCTGGCATACTGCTGCAGCAGGTCATGGGCAGCACGACAGTGATTTAAATTAATCTGAACTATTGCTTCCATTGTTCTATGTATTTTTTGTACTCATAGCATCTGGCGTTACCCGCGATATGTTTATTATCTTTAATCCCCTTTTCTGTGCATAAAGGGCAGACCGGGGGATTATTGCACTCTGAAGCTCTATGACCCTCCTGCAAGCAGCGTCTACATAGTCCATTACGGTTTGCTACACTTCTGCAATTTTTTGCAATATGTCCCACTCCCAGGCACTTATAGCATTTCATTACCTTCGGGCGCAGGCTAATTTTGCACTCGGCCCATCCTACCCGCAGCTTACCTTTGGATGACAGTTTTTCACCGTCATCCGCTGGTAATTCTACCAAAGCCGTCTTGGTCCTGGCAAAGCTATTTCTCAGAGCGAGAATCTTAATTCTTTCGTCAGAACTATTCACATTGATTTCCGCGGCGATAGCTGACCGTATTTTATCTGTGGTCGCGGTACCATCCAACCCTGAAAGTGTTATTTGTACCATACGTTTTATCCCAAATACCGGAGTATCCGTGCCCACGATTCCCTGTATCGCACTTCTAACTTTAGCAACATTCTCAGGGTTGCAGTCAGCTGCAAACTCCATGAGTATGTCGCCGGCTCTGGTAGTGCGTACTTTTTTAACCGGCGCACCCAAATCTACTGGATTAACTTTCTCCTGGAGGAGATTTAGGGTGGCTTCGTATGTATGCTCATCCCTTTCCCCTTTTATAATGATGGCCTGAGTTCGCGGCCGGACAGATTTTTTAGGCTGTACCTTATTCTTGTTGGCTGCAGGTTCCGTGGTTCCCTGCTCTGCCGTTGATTTAGGTTTTCCTTCTTCTTTTTAGCTGCCACCGTTGCCCAGGTTTCCTCTGGTTTTGTTGCTGGTTTCTCGCTGACTGTTGGTCTCACTTCTGTGGTTACCGTCTTCTGTGGAGCTTCTTGTGTTGGGGAAATAATTTTCCTCTTTTTAGAGGCTCTTGTTGGTACTGTGATATTCGCTGGTTGTATCGCCGGTGGAGTGCATTGTGTGGCTTGCTCCATAGTTTCTGCGATGCGTTTCACTGGTGAGGCAGCGAATTCTTGTACCGTTCTGATTATCTCCTGGGAGACTTCAGAGCGATTTTTAAAGTTCTCCTCCATTTTCCGGAGGATGACCTTTGCTTCACCAAATAATTTTTTGACTGGTTTTGCAATATTGCCAGTCGCCTCGATTTGTGCAGTTATCTCCGTGAATTTCTTGCCGAGAGTCTGGTACAAATCTGCTTCTTTAAGCAGGTGAGCGGCCATGGTGATATTCAGCGTTTTGATATTTTCACCGTGTTCTCCCTGCTCCACGATGGATCTTTGTGGAATTGTGCTCGTGTTTGTTACCCCTTCGAAGTTGTAGGGTGCCCTTGCTGGTGTCAAATACACTGACTGATTGCTAGTTGGCCCAGATGTTGGGGGGCTTCTAGCTACGGGGCCACCTGACTTGAAAGGGGTACTATTTCCCCCAGGGACAAGATTTAGACTAGTTAAATCTTGCTCCCTATCACTAGTTCTCATGCTGGCTGAGAAAAAACTCCCTAAAAGGGTACTATTTGTGGTTTTGTTTGTATTTTGGTTATCCATGTTAATTATTTTTCCTGTTTTACGGTACTTCGCCCGCCATGGGACCCCAGAGCGCGGGTGGGGTGCTATCCGTACCGAAAAAACCCTACTGATTATGGGTACAGAAAGCCGAGAAGCGGTTTATCGGGTGGCCCTGCCCTATTCTGCACCAATTTCTGATTCTACAAAAGTTTTGGTTAGGGGGTTTATCGTCGGTACTGTTCCTGAGTGGGAACCCCCATAACGACGTTACCAAAAGTTTTAACGTCACCCCTATTGTGCGGGAGTTGCCCACCTAATCCGAGAGTGGGATCACCCGCACTTCAGGCTAGACGACTGCTGCCCATACCCATCCCTGACAGCAGTAGAAGGGTATAGAAGGGCGACCGGCCTTTTCGTCCTTCTCACACATGCACCCGACACACCATGGCTTCAACCCCAACATAGGCTCCAGTCGTGCCAGGGCAGCGGTTTTCCCAGAATTTAACGTGCCTTCCCCCCCTCCTACTGGACCGCTATGTGAAATTGTCTGCTTCTATTTATTGTTGTTCTGTATGTCTTAATGTTTTGTACGTTTGTTGCTGTATTGTCTCGGTACTGTCAGATTATGTATTAAAAGGTCCGTCCGTTTTCAATAACAACCCAGTGGAGGGGCGGCGAGGTAGAGGTTCGGTACAGACATGCACCTGGCACCCGGTCGGGGAGCTACTACTCTCGCCCTTGGTTAGTCTGTTGGGAATATCCACCATGGGGCCGGGCACATCTCATGCATTCAAGACACACCCATGCTTTTCATTCATACTGGTCACACTACACACTTGTGTTTTGTCCACGGTCGCTTATTCGTCTGATTTTTCAATCATCTTATTTCGCGGCTGTCCTATTTCCACGCAACGATTAATTGCACTGATCTAGGACGTTCCCCAATCCGCAACCCGGGGACGCGCCACGTTGGGGTATCACCTCCCCATAGCCTCATGTAACAGCACCCATGGAATTCTAATAACTACTGATTTGAGTAAAAAAAGCCCTCCGATCCACCGCTCACCTGTTCCCCATGGACCCGCTTACGCATTACAACCGGGGAACAGAGCTGTGCCTCCACCAGCTTCGCGACCGCCTCAGCTATAACAGAAGGTTATACCTGAAGGGTATCCATCTACCGCGCCGATTGGGTCGAATACTCACATGCCGCATTCATATGAGTACTCGGCCCTTGCCTACGTATATTTGCAGCTGCGAAAATGCAGATGAATGAATATGAGTAACTATCGGTGCTCAATGAAAATGATCAAAAATTATGAGTTTGACTGAAAATGAATGAAAAATGTACTCTTTGTTTATTAAATTCTCTATTTGTCATGATTCCTGATGTCCCCTGTGTGATTTTCGCTCGTTGAATGAATTAGAAATGACTCGATGTGCATGATTGTAGGTTAGTCCGGTCGATAAATGTAGACATCTACGTTTATCCCGGAACATAACCTGTGCATTTTCGCTTCGCAAATTGCATGTAGGCCGCCACCGTTTTCCCCTCGGGTGAAAACTAACCCTTTTCTGATGGTATGCGGTCACACACATACCCCATACACACCATGATACCGCACACATAGCACAGAAAATACACTCATTCTCAATGGTACTACAAGTGAACCTCTAGCCGGCTTTTGGAGTACGCAAAGCATGAAAAACCCATGATTACCCCAAAAAACGAATTTTATGGGGAAAGCATGGTGTTTTAATCACCTTTGATACAACCAATTCCAACTAGAGGCCACGCTACACACACACGGGGGGGTCTACGGGGGTAATCAAAATTTCGAAAAACCCCATAGTTTCATGGGAAATGGACTTTCACCATGGAAATATGGGGCTTTTCGAAATTTCCGAAACGCCACCGTATACTACCCTTTACCCTCTATACAGACATACCAAAAGTTCCATGCCTTACATGTAGACTCAGTGCTCGAAAAATTTTTGGAGAATTTTTTGGGTACGATTTCTCTTCATGTAAGTCACGGATCTCTTTCGGCATGCTGTACACAACCTCCCACAGGTACTTACGAGTATATAAAACCCTCAAAAACCATGATTTTGTCAAAATCTCCAATATTTTGCCAAAACCATGGAATTTTTGGGATTCTTGCAGGTTTTCTCTATGGGAGGTTGTTATACCTGCAAAACAGGGATGCAAGAGGGGTGCAAGAGGGGTGCGAGAGGGCGGGGGGAGCGCAGCCAGAACTTAGTCCCTACGACCAAAAACAGCCAAAAGGATGACTATTTTTGGCCGCAGGTGCTAAAATTCGGTCGATTTTGGCCTATTTTTCAAGATGACCTTGAAAAATTTTCGCGCCTCGCAAGCTCGGCGCGGCGCCCCCCCCCCCCTTCGCGCGCGCCCCCCCGCCCCCCCCCCCCCACACGCACGCGCTTCGCGCGCGCCCCCCCCCCCTTGGCGAAGGTCCCAGGGGACGCGTTATTTCTTCCTCCTAGCATTGGTATGCGTGCGTTTAACGCGCCCCTACGGAAGATCCAAAAAAACTTTTGGGCTACCCTGGGACCGCTACGTGGCCGCTGGTCGTCACGATGACCGCCTCCGCGACGACTCGCTTCGCTCGCGTCGCTTGCCGGTCATCGGTACGACCAGAGGCCATTCAGCGGTCCCAGGAAAGCCCAAAAGCTTTGGATCTTCCCGTAGGGACGCGTCATGGCTTAGTCGTATCCGATGCCGGGGCGTGACATTGTGGCGGCCAGAGGAGCACGCAGCCACTGAAATATCACTCATACCACACTTTCTCATGCGTTTGAAGCCATAAACCATGGAAAAACCATGATTTATGGTCTTCGCCTGCATGGTATTACCGTGTGTCGAGCCAAGATTAAGGTACACTTAGTTGCCTTAATTCTGGCTCGATTCTCATTTGTACTCATAATCCCATGCATAATACACTTGCTTCGTACGTCAGATGCCTTAAACCATGAAAAAGATTATGGTTTAGGGTCATCGCAGTACGGAATTAACATGTATCAGATCAAAGTTACGACAATTTTTAGTTGTCGCAACTTTGATCTGTTAGTTCACTCTTTTCTTTCTCTTTTCAGGATTACAAATATCCCGTGTATTTGGCACGAGTATCCGCAATTCCATGTGCCACACGCCTTTGATGTCTCAAACTGCGAAAAATTTGACAATTTCACAATCTGAGATCATCGTGGCGTGGATACATCATGTGTCAGACCAAAGCTACGCCAAGTAATTTGGCATAGATTTGGTTTGAACTTGCAGCATACTCGCACCAATTTCCCCCTGAAAAGGTCACATTTCTTGCACATATTTGTTTATGTACAAGAATGTGACTCATTCCGCATTTGCCACAAACTTTTGATGCTTTAAAACACAAGAATATGTGCTTTAAAGTCATCGCAGTATGGAAACATTAATGCGACAAGCCAAAATCCCGTCAAAAATTGGCGTTATTTTGGCTTGTTTTTCCAAATATTCATTTATTCACATACATACATACGTTATTTCAGTGTTCACCTTGGAGGTAGCCCTGCTTTGCAGGTATTCCCTATGTTTTCCGCAGTATTCCACACCACGAGCGCCGCGAACTGATCGAACATACCGTGATGCCACGAATCAGCCCACGGACGTCGTAGTGCGGAATAACTGACGGAACTCCGTATTTGCTTCGATTTCGGTGCTAAGCAAACAGTTTGGGCAGGATTCGGTCACTTTACGGAGTTAGATCAAGTGACCGAAAAAGGATTTGGGTATGGGTTAGGGTTAGGAAAAAGGGGAGGGGGAGGGGGTAATTTGTTTGTTAACACCGAAATCGAATACATATAGGATTGTTAATAATAATCACGCGTACGATGACCGAAGTCATTTTCACTCATACAAGCACACTTGTCATACAAATCATGCATACAGACATACATACATACATACATACACAAGCACATTCACTCATGACATGAAAAAACATGTTTTTCAACAATTCATGGGTGATGGTACATGAGGCACGTGGAGACCTAACCCAGACCTAACCCAGACCTTTTTTTTTTTTAACCCAGACCTAACCCAGACCTAACCCAGACCTAACCCAGACCTAACCCAGACCTTGGGGACCTAACCCAGACCTAACCCAGACCTAACCCAGACCTAACCCAGACCTAACCCAGACCTAACCCAGACCTAACCCAGACCTAACCCAGACCTAACCCAGACCTAACCCAGACCTAACCCAGACCTAACCCAGACCTAACCCAGACCTAACCCAGACCTAACCCAGACCTAACCCAGACCTAACCCAGACCTAACCCAGACCTAACCCAGACCTAACCCAGACCTAACCCAGACCTAACCCAGACCTAACCCAGACCTAACCAAGACCTAACCCAGACCTAACCCAGACCTAACCCAGACCTACCTAACCCAGACCTTTTTTTTTTTTTTTTTTTTTTTTATTTAGAGAGGAGGGGAAAATCCATTTACGGATACCCTGTTCTTGTGGGTTATGCAGGACTCGCCTTTCGGCCCTACCTGCTAAAAACCCCTCCTCTAATCAATTATATAGGACATTTACCACAATCTCGCGGGACTACACTTGTATTTCTTCACGAGTTGCGGTTATGAACCAGTATGTCCCCTCGTTAAACGTCCAACAGGACCGCACTTATATTTAGTACATAAATAAATAAATATACAGATAAATAGAAATTTAAGTATGTACAATTCTCTCCTTTAGGTTACGTTAATGTTCAATGTAAGTATGTAATAATAACTTATAATTTATTTATATATTTATGCTATGCTAATTATAAATAAATAAATACAGTTTTACACTACCCCCTATTTATTTCCAAATTATATGTACAATTGCCTTTTATATCTACATATTTAAATTGCGCGGCCTTCTTCTCATATGTCCTTCGCGTTTTTCCGCTTCTCTTTCTGTTTTCTCTCGATGTTTCATTATTGCATGGGCCAAATTTTGGAATGCCTTCCACCTTTCTGCGGTTGCAGTAACCTCCCGTATTAATGTAGGTACAGAAATTTCTCCTCCACATTCCGAAAACATTTGCTGCCGTTCTTGATTCCATCTGCTGCAATGGAATAGTGCATGCTCTGCATCATCCTTGGGGCTTAAGCAATCCCAACAGTTTTCTTCTCGCGATTTTCCAATTCTTTTGCGATAAACATTAAATACCCCATGTCCGGTGAGTAGTTGCATTGTGTGATAATCTTGATACAATTTATTTTTCTTATCCACAAAGGCTTCCACGTCACCCACCAATCTCTTCGTCCAGTTATCCGATTTAAATTTATCCCAGGCCTTTTGCCAAACTCCCGTATACTTTTTTGTGATATTGCCTAATACCTCCTTAAGTCCTGTAGAATTATTCTCCGCACCATTCTTTTTCCATTCTATTTTGGCTACATATTGTTCTTTCCTCATTCCAATTTTACACCATAACGGCATGCGACCAGCCAGAACACATACGGCTTCATACGCCACCGTGCGATACGCCGTAGTGGTACGTATTAGGGCTGATTTCTGACTCTTTCTGAGCAGATTTCTGTTCGCGTCGCCCTCTACAGCTTTGGCCCAAACGGGGGCCGCATACAGCACCACGGACTCCCAAACATTATAATAAAGTTCTCTGGGTTGCCGTGCAGGTCCCTTGGTGTTTGGGAGTAAGCTCGACAAAGCCCCCACTACCCTATCCGCCTTTACCGTCACTTTTTCGACGTGCGGTTTGAAGCGTCTAAAATTGTCAAAAACAACTCCTAAATATTTTATTGCGGACCGCGTCTCTAAAACTGTTTCTCCAATGGTAACGTCCATTATCTTCGGAACCCTCTTGGCTGTTAGAAGGATCACTTCAGTCTTGTTCATTTCGATTTCTAGTTTATGTTCCCTAGCCCATGTAATTATTTTATTCATTGCGGTCTGAAGTCTCTCCTGAATTTCTGCAGGAGTTCTTGCCATGAGCACCAGCGCCAAATCGTCGGCATATGCCACCGCCTCAGCTCCTTCGATGCGATCCACCAAATGCAGAACACCATCGTAGACTAAGTTCCACAGGAGTGGGCCCAACACTGACCCCTGTGGAACTCCGGCGTAAATATTGCGTCTTAACGTCCCCTGGGAGGTATATACTACTGCAAAACGGTTGCTGAGGTAGTCCTTAACGAGATTCACTATCTCGATTGGAGCATTACGTCTCTTCAATTCTCTAACAACTATAGCGTTGTGCAATGTATTAAACGCGTTTTTGACGTCTATTGTTGTTAGCACACAAATCTTCGATTTCTTCCTGCTTATTTCCGCAAGTTCCATCACTTTGTTCATGGCTTCGAGTGTCCCTGATCCCTTGCGAAAACCGAATTGTGACGGATGAAAAGGGTCCTGTCCTATATGTTTTTCTAATACCTCCTTCAGGACATATTCCCAAAATTTACTCAGTGCAGGGAGTATACTTATAGGCCTGTAGCCACCTGGGTCTGCCGGATCTTTCCCCGGCTTCGGTATTAAGATAACCCTAGCACCTTTCCACGATAGAGGGATCCTTCCCACCTCAAAATCTGTCGACACATTTTTATAAAAATCCGCGGTCTATTCTTAATGAGGAATGCTACTACCTCACCAGGTACTAGATCCTCACCTGCAGCTTTGCCGGCTTTTAATTTTCCCGCCAGTTTCAATACCATTTCCTTTGTGACGCTGGTCCCACACAAACCAATATCACCTGGTTGTTCTTCGGCCGTCTCGTCTTCCTCTGCCCCTAGTGCGGACGGGATAGTGACAAATAGTCGGTCAAGAATAGCTCTTGCCTGCTCCTTCGTCACGGTAGAAGTGTTCACCTTCTTCTTGAGCCGGGACATCACAAACCGATATGGGCGGCCCCAAGGGTCCTCGTTTAAGGTACAGCAGAATTCTCGCCACGCCCATTCTTTGCTCCTTAGTACGATCAACTGAAGTCCTTTTCTTTTATCTTTGTATTGCTGTTCTAGGTTGGTGGCTTCAGGCTTACCCTTTTTTCTGGCTCGTTGGAACGCCCTTCTTGCGCTGAACACGCTCTTCCTCTGTTCTTCAATTTCAGCGTTCCACCAAACCTGCGTACTTCTCCTCCCGCGGGGTGGGCGTTTCCGTTTAAAGTTATAGAGGCATGTCTCCTCTAATATTTGTTGTATCATTTTAGGTTTTTCCGCCTGGGAGATATTCCGCAGATGTTCTTCTCGCCGGATCAGCCTGTCAAACGTTTGCAACAAAGCATCCTCGTCTACGTCTTTAGTAGAAAAAGGCGTCCAGCATTCGTTCGCTGATACCGTACTAGTCGTCACAAATTCGTGCAGTACATACAAGTGATCCGAATAGGAGTCAACATTTAAAACCCGGCTTCTTACATGTTTATCCATGGTCCTAGGGTCTACTGATAAAATATCAATAAAGGAACGTTTTCTGATACCATGTCCGCCTGGCCGGTCAAAAGTGAATTTTTCTTTTTTAGGTTAACTGGGCGTAATCCCATCTTTGACATTAATGTAAGTAACATTGCCCCTTTGTAATCGCATTTTCTACCCCCCCAAGACGGGGACTTTGCATTGAAATCACCTGCGATCATTATTTGTTTACCGGGTTTTTTCCGTTCCTTAATCGCTCTTTCCAGCCGGTCTAAAAAGTTCTCGTACTCCAGTCGTGTAACATTGGGGGAACAATACCCTCCTATAATAACTGTTTCATTTATTTCAGTTATTGCGAGCCCGGGGACAGAAAAACCAGCTCCGTATACCGGGAGAATTCCATTGATTCCCGTGACCCATACCGACGACATCAAGGTGGGGTCATTAACCCAAGACTCTAATTGTCGATACGGCTCTGAAATAACGACTATATCGGCCCTAAATTGTTCTGCGTAACGTGGCAAGAAATCCTGCGCTAACTTACACCTATTTAGGTTAACCTGTAATAACCTAACTTTGGACTGTGCCATTGTCCCTTACGTTGATCATCTTCCTATAAAGCGGGCATCTAAGGGAGGCCGTAACATGCCTTGCCCTTATGCCCTCAATTCCTTCAAGAATACACCACCTACATTCGGGTGTATTCTGACAGTCCTTTATTGTGTGGTCTTGTCCTCCACATCTACGACACACTTCCTTTCCAGGACTCAACTTTGTACATGAGGCGGCCATATGCCCCATGCCATGGCACCTAAAACACCTTATGATTTTTGGAAGGATTTTCGCGGTAGCTATAGTTAGGCCAATTTTAATTCTTAGCGTTGCAAGATTCTTTGGGATAGCATTAACAGGCAATTCCACAATTGCACTTTGCATACCGCTCGGTGTCATCCGCAAGGCTTTAAGCATAATATCAGCCGGCTGTCCCATGCCACATGCCGTTACAAAGCCCTCAGCAACTTCCTCCTTCGTCGCTATGGGGTCTATATTTTTTATTTCAATAGCCGCCCTGGCTTGCAGCGCAGAAACGGCGACGTCATCCCCCATTGCTTTCCGCAAGGCTTCCGCCATATGCGCCGTCCTAACATCCCTCGCTACTTCAATTAAGACGTGGCCCTGCCTCGTCCTCTTCACTTTCTTGGTGCCCTCCAACATTGTACGGCCCTTTGACACCACTTCCTTATAAGTGTCTAAATAATTAGACCCCTCCTTTACTTTAATAAGCAGTGCTTCTGGCCGAGCCCTGACCCTATCTCTCGGCCGCCCCGCAACCTGTACAGCACTTGGTTCCTGCACTACTTCTCTTTCTGTTTCAGGGGGATTCTCACGTTGTCTCGGTCTCCTCCTTCTCACCGATCTGAACCCATCTTCCGGAGTTTCCCTGCTTTCATTTGATGGGCCAGCGGCCGCATTCGCATAGGAGGTAGGTCTAGCTCTTTTAGACTCCTTTCTTAACAACGGTGAAACGCCCTTTCTTTTAGCGTTTGCCAGTACTATTTTTTCACCTTGACTCATTTGCGGGTCCGTTTGGGTCATAACACTTTTCTTTTCTATTATTTGTTGTGTTTCGCTTCTTTCGGTTGCAGGGTCAAGATTCTCTTCCGTTTTTCGCTGCCTCGTCGGGTTGCGGATATCTTCCAGTTGCTGGACCGAGTTCCTCAGTAATTGCTGAGCTTCTTCAGCACATTTGGTTACATTAATAGACTTTAGCACAGTCTTTGAACCGATTGCCGGGTCCCCTGAGACTTCCGCAAACAACTCTTCGCACGCATAGGACAGCCGATTAATCAGATTTGTTAACCTAGCGACCAATCTCACTGTTGCAACATTGGGAGAGTCTTCCAGACCCGCGCAAATCGGTTCTCGCGTGAGTCGACCTTGAGGGGTCAAAAATACCTCGGAGCTGACGGATTCGATTGTCCTTCCCCTTGTAGAAACCGGGGGAGACAGCGTTAATAAGTCTTCCGTCAACTCGGGCCGAGCCTCCCTCCCCGTCTGTACCCCGTGATCAATTCTCACGGTCGCCTCTTTTTCAGGTCGCCCAACCGTTCCAGGCATCACTGCCGCCGAAGGGTCAATTTCAGGATCCGTATTACTACCCCGGCTTTCCACGGGGGCACTACCGGACCGGGTAGCGGTAGGCCTCCTGTATTCGTCCTTGTCGTCGTATATGCGTAACATTTTCATAGACGGCCAGGGTCTGCCGAAGCATAGCCCAGCCAACAATTTGAGTGGGGTAAAACAATAGTCGACTGAGGATCACAGCCCCATCCTCAGCAAGCCAAATACGCCCCGAGGTTCGGCAAGTCCCCAGGGGTTGGTCTCTAGTTGGCCAACTACCCATGGCCCCGCATGTGTCAATTACTATCATCCACATGCGCCCCTACTAGGCGAGCACCATACCTTTCGGGGATGGGTAATTTTTTATAGAGGTTTTCTTCCTCGCAGGCCGGCCGGTGAAGGCAGGCCCTCCGGGTCCCTTGACGGCAACGTTCCACCACTACGCCCTGTGATGGTCGTTGAAGCCGCCAAGGAACTTACGGAATTAGGAGGTGGATGGCGTTCATCCACCCCCAGCTAGGGCACCCCGGGTTCGCCAAACCCGTACCGCGGACCACGACGGATCCACGGCCCCTGGGGTTGTGTCCTTTTTGGTGACCGGGGTGGAACCTCCCGGAGACGGCACCTGACACCAGGTTTACGGTTCCGTCCAAACCGGCGTGCTGTCCGCGGCTGCTTATTCGACGGGCTTACCCCCGCTTATATCGCAGCTGCCCTTCAAAGAACCATGACAATGAAGGGCGTTCCCCTATCCGCAACCCGGGGACGCGCTCGGTGGCCCACGCAAGGCCTCCGCAGGATAAAGAATGCCCAGCAGAGATGTCCTCCCACGCCCGATCAGGTAGGTATAATTCATGCTTTTTCAGGAACGATGTCCGCTCCATCCCGCCGATGGATCCTCGCTTCCCACACCGGAAAAGGCAAGTACACCCACTCGGACTCGAACGGCGTACCGGGTCGCTGGGCAAGCCCAGCCACCCGGGGACCGTTACGAGGGGAGTGGGGTTCCTTACATTTCCCAGCAGGTACTCAAGGACCCATCAGAAGGAAGAACTACGTTGCTGCCAGGAGAATGTCACACTTCCCATACAAAAAGAAAGGTAAGTACGGTACACCCGGACTCGATCGGCGGGTAAGACCGATACGAGGGGGGTGGCTTTCCTCACTTCTTTTTGCAGGTACTGCGACATCCACCAGAAAGCAGAGCAGCCATCGCTCCCGAAGAAAGCAGAGGACTTTCCTCCACCTGACCAGGCGTGTTCAGACACCCCTGCTCGGCACTGCGGACCGAGAGACCTAACCCAGACCTAACCCAGACCTAACCCAGACCTAACCCAGACCTAACCCAGACCTAACCCAGACCTAACCCAGACCTAACCCAGACCTAACCCAGACCTAACCCAGACCTAACCCAGACCTAACCCAGACCTAACCCAGACCTAACCCAGACCTAACCCAGACCTAACCCAGACCTAACCCAGACCTAACCCAGACCTAACCCAGACCTAACCCAGACCTAACCCAGACCTAACCCAGACCTAACCCAGACCTAACCCAGACCTAACCCAGACCTAACCCAGACCTAACCCAGACCTAACCCAGACCTAACCCAGACCTAACCCAGACCTAACCCAGACCTAACCCAGACCTAACCCAGACCTAACCCAGACCTAACCCAGACCTAACCCAGACCTAACCCAACCCAGACCTAACCCAGACCTAACCCAGACCTAACCCAGACCTAACCCAGACCTAACCCAGACCTAACCCAGACCTAACCCAGACCTAACCCAGACCTTTTTTTTTTTTTTTTTTTTTTTTTTTTTTTTTTTTTGAGAGGAGGGGAAAATCCATTTACGGATACCCTGTTCTTGTGGGTTATGCAGGACTCGCCTTTCGGCCCTACCTGCTAAAAACCCCTCCTCTAATCAATTATATAGGACATTTACCACAATCTCGCGGGACTACACTTGTATTTCTTCACGAGTTGCGGTTATGAACCAGTATGTCCCCTCGTTAACGTCCAACAGGACCGCACTTATATTTAGTACATAAATAAATAAATATATAGATAAATAGAAATTTAAGTATGTACAATTCTCTCCTTTATGTTACGTTAATGTTCAATGTAAGTACGTAGTAATAACTTATAATTTATTTATATATTTATGCTATGCTAATTATAAATAAATAAATACAGTTTTACACTACCCCTATTTATTTCCAAATTGTATGTACAATTGCCTTTTATATATCTACATATTTAAATTACGCGGCCTTCTTCTCATATGTCCTTCGCGTTTTTCCGCTTCTCTTTCTGTTTTCTCTCGATGTTTCATTATTGCATGGGCCAAATTTTGGAATGCCTTCCACCTTTCTGCGGTTGCAGTAACCTCCCGTATTAATGTAGGTACAGAAATTTCTCCTCCACATTCCGAAAACATTTGCTGCCGTTCTTGATTCCATCTGCTGCAATGGAATAGTGCATGCTCTGCATCATCCTTAGGGCTTAAGCAATCCCAACAGTTTTCTTCTCGCGATTTTCCAATTCTTTTGCGATAAACATTAAATACCCCATGTCCGGTGAGTAGTTGCATTGTGTGATAATCTTGATACAATTTATTTTTCTTATCCACAAAGGCTTCCACGTCACCCACCAATCTCTTCGTCCAGTTATCCGATTTAAATTTATCCCAGGCCTTTTGCCAAACTCCCGTATACTTTTTTGTGATATTGCCTAATACCTCCTTAAGTCCTGTAGAATTATTCTCCGCACCATTCTTTTTCCATTCTATTTTGGCTACATATTGTTCTTTCCTCATTCCAATTTTACACCATAACGGCATGCGACCAGCCAGAACACATACGGCTTCATACGCCACCGTGCGATACGCCGTAGTGGTACGTATTAGGGCTGATTTCTGACTCTTTCTGAGCAGATTTCTGTTCGCGTCGCCCTCTACAGCTTTGGCCCAAACGGGGGCCGCATACAGCACCACGGACTCCCAAACATTATAATAAAGTTCTCTGGGTTGCCGTGCAGGTCCCTTGGTGTTTGGGAGTAAGCTCGACAAAGCCCCCACTACCCTATCCGCCTTTACCGTCACTTTTTCGACGTGCGGTTTGAAGCGTCTAAAATTGTCAAAAACAACTCCTAGATATTTTATTGCGGACCGCGTCTCTAAAACTGTTTCTCCAATGGTAACGTCCATTATCTTCGGAACCCTCTTGGCTGTTAGAAGGATCACTTCAGTCTTGTTCATTTCGATTTCTAGTTTATGTTCCCTAGCCCATGTAATTAGGACGGGCATTGCGATCTGAAGTCTCTCCTGAATTTCTGCAGGAGTTCTTGCCATGAGCACCAGCGCCAAATCGTCGGCATATGCCACCGCCTCTGCTCCTTCGATGCGATCCACCAAATGCAGAACACCATCGTAGACTAAGTTCCACAGGAGTGGGCCCAACACTGACCCCTGTGGAACTCCGGCGTAAATATTGCGTCTTACCGTCCCCTGGGAGGTATATACTACTGCAAAACGGTTGCTGAGGTAGTCCTTAACGAGATTCACTATCTCGATTGGAGCATTACGTCTCTTCAATTCTCTAACAACTATAGCGTTGTGCAATGTATTAAACGCGTTTTTGACGTCTATTGTTGTTAGCACACAAATTTTCGATTTCTTCCTGCTTATTTCCGCAAGTTCCATCACTTTGTTCATGGCTTCGAGTGTCCCTGATCCCTTGCGAAAACCGAATTGTGACGGAGGAAAAGGGTCCTGTCCTATATGTTTTTCTAATACCTCCTTCAGGACATATTCCCAAAAATTTACTCAGTGCAGGGAGTATACTTATAGGCCTGTAGCCACCTGGGTCTGCCGGATCTTTCCCCGGCTTCGGTATTAAGATAACCCTAGCACCTTTCCACGATAGAGGGATCCTTCCCACCTCAAAAATCTGTCGACACATTTTTATAAAAATCCGCGGTCTATTCTTAATGAGGAATGCTACTACCTCACCAGGTACTAGATCCTCACCTGCAGCTTTGCCGGCTTTTAATTTTCCCGCCAGTTTCAATACCATTTCCTTTGTGACGCTGGTCCCACACAAACCAATATTACCTGGTTGTTCTTCGGCGTCTCGCCTTCCTCTGCCCCTAGTGCGGACGGGGTAGTGACAAATAGTCGGTCAAGAATAGCTCTTGCCTGCTCCTTCGTCACGGTAGAAGTGTTCACCTTCTTCTTGAGTCGGGACATCACAAACCGATAAGGGCGGCCCCAAGGGTCCTCGTTTAAGGTACAGCAGAATTCTCGCCACGCCTTTTCTTTGCTCCTTAGTACGATCAACTGAAGTCCTTTTCTTTTATCTTTGTATTGCTGTTCTAGATTGGTGGCTTCAGGCTTACCCTTTTTCTGGCTCGTTGGAACGCCCTTCTTGCGCTGAACACGCTCTTCCTCTGTTCTTCAATTTCAGCGTTCCACCAAACCTGCGTACTCTCCTCCCGCGGGGTGGGCGTTTCCGTTTAAAATTATAGAGGCACGTCTCCTCTAATATTTGTTGTATCATTTTAGGTTTTTCCGTCTGGGAGATATTCCGCAGATGTTCTTCTCGCCGGATCAGCCTGTCAAACGTTTGCAACAAAGCATCCTCGTCTACGTCTTTAGTAGAAAAAGGCGTCCAGCATTCGTTCGCTGATACCGTACTAGTCGTCACAAATTCGTGCAGTACATACAAGTGATCCGAATAGGAGTCAACATTTAAAACCCGGCTTCTTACATGTTTATCCATGGTCCTAGGGTCTACTGATAAAATATCAATAAAGGAACGTTTTCTGTTACCATGTCCGCCTGGCCGGTCAAAAGTGAATTTTTCTTTTAGGTTAACTGGGCGTAATCCCATCTTTGCCATTAATGTAAGTAACATTGCCCCTCTGTAATCGCATTTTCTACCCCCCAAGCCGGGGACTTTGCATTGAAATCTCCTGCGATCATTATTTGTTTACCGGGTTTTTTCCGTTCCTTAATCGCTCTTTCCAGCCGGTCTAAATAGTTTTCGTACTCCAGTCGTGTAACATTGGGGGAACAATACCCTCCTATAATAACTGTTTCATTTATTTCAGTTTTTGCGAGCCCGGGGACAGAAAAACCAGCTCCGTATACCGGGAGAATTCCATTGATTCCCGTGACCCATACCGACGACATCAAGGTGGGGTCATTAACCCAAGACTCTAATTGTCGGTACGGCTCTGAAATAACGACTATATCGGCCCTAAATTGTTCTGCGTAACGTGGCAAGAAATCCTGCGCTAACTTACACCTATTTAGGTTAACCTGTTTTTAACTTTGGACTGTGCCATTGTCCCTTACGTTGATCATCTTCCTATAAAGCGGGCATCTAAGGGAGGCCGTAACATGCCTTGCCCTTATGCCCTCAATTCCTTCAAGAATACACCACCTACATTCGGGTGTATTCTGACAGTCCTTTATTGTGTGGTCTTGTCCTCCACATCTACGACACACTTCCTTTCCAGGACTCAACTTTGTACATGAGGCGGCCATATGCCCCATGCCATGGCACCTAAAACACCTTATAATTTTTGGAAGGATTTTCCAGTCGGTAGCTATAGTTAGGCCAATTTTAATTCTTAGCGTTGCAAGATTCTTTGGGATAGCATTAACAGGCAATTCCACAATTGCACTTTGCATACCGCTCGGTGTCATCCGCAAGGCTTTAAGCATAATATCAGCCGGCTGTCCCATGCCACATGCCGTTACAAAGTCCTCAGCAACTTCCTCCTTCGTCGCTATGGGGTCTATATTTTTTATTTCAATAGCCGCCCTGGCTTGCAGCGCAGAAACGGCGACGTCATCCCCCATTGCTTTCCGCAAGGCTTCCGCCATATGCGCCGTCCTAACATCCCTCGCTACTTCAATTAAGACGTGGCCCTGCCTCGTCCTCTTCACTTTCTTGGTGCCCTCCAAAATTGTACGGCCCTTTGACACCACTTCCTTATAAGTGTCTAAATAATTAGACCCCTCCTTTACTTTAATAAGCAGTGCTTCTGGCCGAGCCCTGACCCTATCTCTCGGTCGCCCCGCAACCTGTACAGCACTTGGTTCCTGCATTACTTCTCTTTCTGTTTCAGGGGGATTCTCACGTTGTCTCGGTCTCCTCCTTCTCACCAATCTGAACCCATCTTCCGGAGTTTCCCTGCTTTCATTTGGTGGGCCAGCGGCCGCATTCGCATAGGAGGTAGGTCTAGCTCTTTTAGACTCCTTTCTTAACAACGGTGAAACGCCCTTTCTTTTAGCGTTTGCCAATACTATTTTTTCACCTTGACTCATTTGCGGGTCCGTTTGGGTCATAACACTTTTCTTTTCTATTATTTGTTGTGTTTCGCTTCTTTCGGTTGCAGGGTCAAGGTTCTCTTCCGTTTTTCGCTGCCTCGTCGGGTTGCGGATATCTTCCAGTTGCTGGACCGAGTTCCTCAGTAATTGCTGAGCTTCTTCAGCACATTTGGTTACATTAATAGACTTTAGCACAGTCTTTGAACCGATTGCCGGATCCCCTGAGACTTCCGCAAACAACTCTTCGCACGCATACGACAGCCGATTAATCAGATTTGTTAACCTAGCGACCAATCTCACTGTTGCAACATTGGGAGAGTCTTCCAGACCCGCGCAAATCGGTTCTCGCGTGAGTCGACCTTGAGGGGTCAAAAATACCTCGGAGCTGACGGATTCGATTGTCCTTCCCCTTGTAGAAACCGGGGGAGACAGCGTTAATAAGTCTTCCGCCAACTCGGGTCGAGCCTCCCTCCCCGTCTGTACCCCGTGATCAATTCTCACGGTCGCCTCTTTTTCAGGTCGCCCAACCGTTCCAGGCATCACTGTCGCCGAAGGGTTAATTTCAGGATCCGTATTACTACCCCGAAACCACGGGGGCACTACCGGACCGGGTAGCGGTAGGCCTCCTGTATTCGTCCTTGTCGTCGTATATGCGTAACATTTTCATAGACGGCCAGGGTCTGCCGAAGCATAGCCCAGCCAACAATTTGAGTGGGGTAAAACAATAGTCGACTGAGGATCACAGCCCCATCCTCAGCAAGCCTAATACGCCCCGAGGTTCGGCAAGTCCCCAGGGGTTGGTCTCTAGTTGGCCAACTACCCATGGCCCCGCATGTGTCAATTACTATCATCCACATGCGCCCCTACTAGGCGAGCACCATACCTTTCGGGGAGGGGTAATTTTTTATAGAGGTTTTCTTCCTCGCAGGCCGGCCGGTGAAGGCAATTGGTCCCTTTGACGGCAACGTTCCACCACTACGCCCTGTGATGGTCGTTGAAGCCGCCAAGGAACTTACGGAATTAGGAGGTGGACGGCGTTCATCCACCCCCAGCTAGGGCACCCCGGGTTCGCCAAACCCGTACCGCGGACCACGACGGATCCACGGCCCCTGGGGTTGTGTCCTTTTTGGTGACCGGGGTGGAACCTCGACCCGGAGACGGCACCTGACACCAGGCTTACGGTTCCGTCCAAACCGACGTGCTGTCCGCGGCTGCTTATCTCGACGGGCTTACCCCCGCTTATATCGCAGCTACCCTTCAAAGAACCATGACAATGAAGGGCGTAGACCTAACCCAGACCTAACCCAGACCTAACCCAGACCTATCCCAGACCTAACCCAGACCTAACCCAGACCTAACCCAGACCTAACCCAGACCTAACCCAGACCTTTTTTTTTTTTTTTTTTTTTTTTTTTTTTCCCCCGAGGAGGAGGGGAAATCCATCATGGACACCCGACCCGGGGGGTGCAATAGGTCGGGTAGTGCCGGACTCTTACCGGCTAAAACCCCTCCTCCTCCTGTGTTGCATATGTTCCAGGGGCCCACGCCCGCCTATTCAGCATTTAATGGTTCCAGGGCCCTGGATGCAAACTCCCTCACGTATCGGTCATTTTTAGGTGACCGACAGTCCCTTATTGGAATTCCTCCAAATTCCGAGGGATCACTGCGTCTTATTTGACGCCCACGCACTCAGCAGCGAATTGTAATGCGGGCATCGTGCCGACCCAGCCAAATGACCGAGCTTGTTTTCCGGTAGCCCTTCCTCTTTGCAGATTATGCAACGATATGCGGATGTGCATTCCCGCATATTATGCCCGTCGATACCGCATTTGCGGCACAACTCTTTCCCCGATTTACGTTCCTAGGGCATCTGCCAGCTAGGTGACCAAAATGGTGACACCTAAAGCATCTGATTATGCGTGGGACCGTCTTTACTCTGCAGTAAACAAGACCGATCCTAACCCTATTTAGTGCTTCGATCTCCTTTTTAATTGACAGGCACTAGTAGGTGAGCAATACGTGTACAGCCGAAGCCTACACGTATGGATCTCACTACGACCCGTGCCTCCTGTGGTAGGACTTTCAAGATGGCCTCGCGAACTTCTTCCTCACTAACAAGCTCGTCGAGGTCACGTATCTCGACGTCCAACAGCTGCTCCATAAGCCGAATATCCTGTTTGTCGCCAAAAGTCGACGTCAGTAGGTCCAGCGCCTTCCCTACACCCCCGTTTTCAGGGTCGACTTCCAGAAGAAGGTGTCCTGCAGCTGTCTTCCTGAGTCCGGTGATCCGCACGTCCTCAAGGGCAGAGCTTTCTCTAATGGAGCGTAGGACATCCACGTAGGATTTGCCCTCTGGCACCCTAACAGATATGGCGTCCTGCTTGATCCTAGGCGGCCTCAGCTGCGGCGGCTTTTTTGGTTTTCGTGCCGCCACAACGCTCCAAGGAGATTAATTTCTCCTGCATTCACAGGGGCTCCTTGCGTTGGGTTAGGGCTTCCTCCGGGGGTCTTTTCAGGTGTCGCTGTCTTCTGAATCCGGCGCTTCAGTTTCCTCAAGTTCTGAGGTTCTACCGGGGATGTTGTCTTCCTTTTCGTCCTATAGTCAGCGGTCATTGGCTCGGACTCGTCCGTCTCGGCGTAAGTATTTACCCCTATATCGACTTTCGTAGGTATGAGAGGCGTTACCACTGGTGTCGTTTGCGTACCCATGTGTGTGCAAACATTCGTTGGGGTGCCACACTTGTCATCCGTCCTATTGTTCTTCAGGTCCATAAAGGTCTCAAAGGCATCCTTGATGAGGTCGCGGGCTTCCCTGGCAGCCATGACCGCCGAAGCCCCCTTCCTCATAACACCCGGATCAACACTTTCATTCTTTTTCAGGGCGTCTGAAACACCCTCACAGTTGGTGTTGATCATTTCCATCATGGACATGGCGACCGTTAAGAGGCTTTCAATCCTTTTCATCGCCGATTGATCTTCGCCACGTTGGGGACTCGTCCCTTTCCCTTGCGGTGTGCTATATGTTTCTGTGGGCGTGGCGGCGCCCTCGTCGTCGATGTCGATAATATCCAGTGGTAAAGCCGTGTATCCCAGAGCCGGAGATGTAGGGTATTTAATACTCCTGCCTTTTCCTTTTCGCATGACCTTAGGCATAGGTTTGCGCCTTAACACAGGTTCCAATTTCCAAGGTCATACGTGTCGCTGCTGGTCGAATCCTTGTCCAGGCTCTCCGTTGAGGACGCACCAACCCTGGTGATGGTGAGTTCCTTTAGTTTTTCTATTTTATGTGTTGCCATATTTCATACTGGCCGGATTTGGCCGAAGCCGCTTCCAGCCTCCGGTTGACTTGGGGAAAAGGGAAGTCCGCCCGGGGTCACAGCCCCACCCCGGGTAAGCCTGATACACCCCGAGGTTCGGCCGTTCCTCGGGGGTTGGTCTCTAGGCGGCCAACTAACCCATGGCCCCGCATGTGTCACTTACGATCATCCGCATGCGCCCTTACTAGGCGAGCACCATACCGTTCAGGGAGGGGTAATTTTTTATAGAGGTTTTCTTCCTCGCAGACCAGCCGGTTAAGGCAAGTCCTCCGGGTCCCGTGACGACAACGTTCCACCACTACGCCCTGTGGTGGTCGTTGAAGCCGCCAAGGAACTTACGGAATTAGGAGGTGGATGGCGTTCATCCACCCCCAGCTCGAGTCCCCCGGGTTCGCCAGGCCCGTACCGCAGAAACATTCTACGGCCCCTGGGGGGCAAGGACCAAAAGGTAGCTCCCTGGGGGAGAGGGGAAGAGAAGGGCAGGTAAAAGATAAGGAGGAAGACAGCTCGGGTAACCCCGGGTTCGCTAAACCCGTACCGTGGAGACATATTTCTATGGCCCCACGGCCCCTGGGGCGGAGGAAAGGGGGAAAAGGTTGCTCGGGTAACCCCGGGTTCGCTAGGCCCGTACCGCGTGCAATGGACCAAAGAGGTCCGCGGCCCCTGGGGATAGGAAAGGGAAAGAAAAGAAAAGAACGCACGCGCGCGCACACACACACACACACACTCACACACACACACACACACACACACACACACTCACACACACACACACACATAGCTCGGGTACCCCGGGTTCGCTAAACCCGTACCGTGGGGACATATTCCTATGGCCCCGCGGCCCCTGGGGGAGGATAAAGGGGACCGGACAGCTCGGGCCCCCCGGGTTTGCTAGGCCCGTGCCGCGTGCAGGGACCAAAGGGTCCACGGCCCCTGGGGAGGTAGCTCGGGTAACCCCGGGTTCGCTAAACCCGTACCGCGTGCAAGGACCAAAAAGGTCCGCGGTCCCTGGGGGGGAGGGGGAAAAAGGGCAGGTAAAAAAAAAAAAAAAAAAAAAAAAAAAAAAAAAAAAATAAGGGGGGAAGACAGCTCGGGTAACCCCGGGTTCGCTAGACCCGTACCGCGTGCAAGGACCATAGAGGTCCGCGGTCCGCTTACGCATTACAACCGGGGAACAGAGCTGTGCCTCCACCAGCTTCGCGACCGCCTCAGCTATAACAGAAGGTTATACCTGAAGGGTATCCATCTACCGCGCCGATTGGGTCGAATACTCACATGCCGCATTCATATGAGTACTCGGCCCTTGCCTACGTATATTTGCAGCTGCGAAAATGCAGATGAACAAATATGAGTAACTATTGGTGCTCAATGAAAATGGTCAAAAATTATGAATTTGGCTGAAAAATGAATGAAAAATGTACTCTTTGTTTATTAAGTTCTCTATTTGTCATGATTCCTGATGTCCCCTGTGTGATTTTCGCTCGTTGAATGAATTAGAAATGACTCGATGTGCATGATTGTAGGTTAGTCCGGTCGATAAACGTAGACATCTACGTTTATCCCGGAACATAACCTGTGCATTTTCGCTTCGCAAATTGCATGTAGGCCGCCACCGTTTTCCCCTCGGGTGAAAACTAGCCCTTTTCTGATGGTATGCGGTCACACACATACCCCATACACACCATGATACCGCACACATAGCACAGAAAACACACTCATTCTCAATGGTACTACAAGTGAACCTCTAGCTGGCTTTTGGAGTACGCAAAGCATGAAAAAACCCATGATTACCCCAAAAAACGAATTTTATGGGGAAAGCATGGTGTTTTAATCACCTTTGATACAACCAATTCCAACTAGAGGCCACGTTACACACACACGGGGGGGTCTACGGGGGTAATCAAAATTTCGAAAAACCCCATAGTTTCATGGGAAATTGACTTTCACCATGGAAATATGGGGTTTTTCGAAATTTCCGGAACGCCACCGTATACTACCCATTGCCCTCTATACAGAC
Source organism: Cryptocheilus praepositus (assembly GCA_033815515.1). Lineage (NCBI taxonomy): Eukaryota > Metazoa > Arthropoda > Insecta > Hymenoptera > Pompilidae > Cryptocheilus > Cryptocheilus praepositus. The sequence goes on along the minus strand of JAWWQZ010000219.1, from coordinate 368,602 downwards.
ATACCAAAAGTTCCATGCCTTACATGTAGACTCAGTGCCCGAAAAATTTTTGGAGAATTTCTTGGGTACGATTTCTCTTCGTGTAAGTCACGGATTTCTTTCGGCATGCTGTACACAACCTCCCACAGGTACTTACGAGTATATAAAACCCTCAAAAACCATGATTTTGTCAAAATCTCCAATATTTTGCCAAAACCATGGAATTTTTGGGATTCTTGCAGGTTTTCTCTATGGGAGGTTGTTATACCTGCAAAACAGGGATGCAAGAGGGGTGCAAGAGGGGTGCGAGAGGGCGGGGGGAGCGCAGCCAGAACTTAGTCCCTACGACCAAAAACAGCCAAAAGGATGACTATTTTTGGCCGCAGGTGCTAAAATTCGGTCGATTTTTGGCCTATTTTTCAAGATGACCTTGAAAAAATTTTCGCGCCTCGCAAGCTCGGCGCGGCGCCCCCCCCCGCCCCCGCCCCCCCCCCCCCCCCCACCCCCCCCCCCCCCCCCCCCCCCCCCCCCCCCGCCCCCCCCCCACACGCACGCGCTTCGCGCGCCCCCCCCCCCCCTTGGCGAAGGTCCCAGGGGACGCGTTATTTCTTCCTCCTAGCATTGGTATGCGTGCGAATTAAGCCATAACGCGCCCCTACGGGAAGATCCAAAAAAACTTTTGGGCTACCCTGGGACCGCTACGTGGCCGCTGGTCGTCACGATGACCGCCTCCGCGACGACTCGCTTCGCTCGCGTCGCTTGCCGGTCATCGGTACGACCAGAGGCCATTCAGCGGTCCCAGGAAAGCCCAAAAGCTTTGGATCTTCCCGTAGGGACGCGTCATGGCTTAGTCGTATCCGATGCCGGGGCGTGACATTGTGGCGGCCAGAGGAGCACGCAGCCACTGAAATACCGTTCATACCACACTTACTCATGCTTTTGAAGCCATAAACCATGGAAAAGACCATGGTTTATGGTCTTCGCTTGCATGGAATAACCGTGTGTCGAGCCAAAATTAAGGTACACTTAGTTGCCTTAATTCTGGCTCGATTCCCATTTTTACACAATCCCTGGCATACTACACTTTCTTCGTACGTAAGATGCCCTAAACCATGAAAAGGATCATGGTTTAGGGTCATCGTGGTACGGAATTAGTGTGTGTCAGATCAAAGTTACGACAATGTTAAGTTGTCGCAACTTTGATCTGTTAATTCCCTATTTTTCTTTTCAGGATTACTACATTTCCCGTGTATTTGGCACGAGTATCCGCAGTTTACCATGTGCCACACGCTTTTGATGTCTCAAATTGCGAAAAATTTTACAATTTCACAATCTGAGATCATCGCGGCGTGGATACATCATGTGTCAAACCAAAGCTACGCCAAGTAATTTGGCATGGTTTTGGTTTGAACTTGCAGCATACTCGCACCAATTTCCCCTGAAAAGGTCACATTTCTTGTACATATTTGTTTATGTACAAGAATGTGACTCATACCGCATTTGCCACAAACTTTTGATGCTTTAAAACACAAGAATATGTGCTTTAAAGTCATCGCAGTATGGAAACATTAATGCGACAAGCCAAAATCCCGTCAAAATTGGCGTTATTTTGGCTTGTTTTTCCAAATATTCGTCTATTCACATACATACATACGTCATTTCAGTGTTCACCCTGGAGGTGGCCCTGCTTTGCAGGTATTCCCTATGTTTTACGCAGTATTCCACACCACGAGCGCCGCGAACTGATTGTACATACCGAGATGCCACGAATCAGCCCACGGACGTCGTAGTGCGGAATAACTGGCGCAACTCCGTATTTGCTTCGGTTTCGGTGCCAAGCAAACGGTTTGGAAGGATTCGGTCATTCCACGGAGTTAGATCGAATGACCGAAAAAGGATTTGGATATGGGTCTGGGTTAGGAAAAGGGGGGGGGGATAATTTGTTTGTTAACACCGAAACCGAATACATATAGGATTATTAATAAAAATCATTCATGCAATGACCGAAGTCATTTTCACTTATACAGGCATACTTATCATACGTACCATGCATACAGACATACATAAGTACATACATACGCCATACATACATAAGCACATTCACTCGTGACATGAAAAATCACTTTTTCCAATAATCTATGAGTGATGATACATGAGGCACGTGGAGTTTTAACTGCGTCGATAAGTACGGGAGCGCGAGATTCCCAGCGACCGCGTATGGCTGGTTGCCTACGGGTAGGCTGGGCGGCCGTGCCACCTACTTATGTTCCTACTGTCCTGGTATATCGAGACCCGTAAAAGCTAACTAGAATGCAATTTTAATGCAAATATGCATGTTATTCATATTAGCGAGCCCTATGATGTTACGAATGCATGTGGTTTGACCACGGAAGCCATTTTGTGATTCGATTCCCTGTGATGCACGGGGGAATACTTATAAGTTTTCAGATGTCGTATGCCAATGGCTTGCCACAGCAGCATGATTTTAGAGTGTAACACATTTAAGCGGTCATAATTTGCAAACACAAACAGCGGTCTTCGTCAGAAAAAATAAAAAAAAAGAAAAAGTTTCAAGACAATAAATAAAATGTTATTTGTGTTAATAAATAAATAAGTTAAATTAATAAATAAGTGTAAATGAATAAATAAGATGCAGGTGTATACGGCCAGTCAGATAGGTATTATAAAAATTTAAGTTAGATATTCATAAATAGATATAATTAAATAAATAAATAAATAAATAAAAGATGACGGAGCATGGTTATAGTATGTTAAAAATTAAATAATAGTTGAATAAATACTTTAAAATAAATTAAATTATGATTTCGTATAGTCAGCAAGAGGAAAGTTAAGATACGATATGATGTGAGGTTGTGTTTTAGCATTGTTTCACTTAGACTTAAGTATGTGTATTGTTAATGTAAGAATGTAAGATTTTAGTAGCATTTTTAATTTTAGTTTTATAAAGAGAAGCTATTATTATTATGTATAAATGTGTAAATATATAAATTATGAACTATTTGTGTGATATAAATCCCGGTTTCGTATCGTATGTGTGCTTTCCTTTTACTGGCAGTCGTGATTTCTGGCTATGCCTGCGATATTATTCTTGTCGAAGAACCGTTACTTTACTTTGTTTGTACAAGTTGTTTGCTTCTAAGCATCCTATTGTATTGTCCGCGGTAACCTTTTAGTCTAACGGTTATTGTCCGCGTACGGATAGGTGTTTAGAACGGTATATTCTGTTGGAAAGTGACTCACGTTTTGCCTGGGTTTCGATGTGTTATTTCCAACGGCCTTGCCTGTGGTTTTCATCCTCGGTCTTCTGCTTAATAACCGCGTTGGAGAAATGCAGGAAGGCAGCCCAGTTCCTTGACGGTCCGTGTATAAGCTCACTCAATTGTTCTGGATAAATGAGTTCGCTGCACTGGCACGCACTTTTAAGTTTAATTCTGTGATGTTCCCACTCAATACAATGAAATATTGTGTGAGACACATCGTCTATTGGGGCACTGCAGTAGAAACACTCTGGACTACTTGCTCTGTTGTACTGATGTAGGTAGCTCTGGAAGGTGCCGTGTCCGGTTAACAACTGTGTCGCCTCGAAAGTAACGGCCCTCAAGCCCTTGTCCACCAGGTACCCCCACTTTTGCACATTTGGAATAAGTTTCCGTGTCCAGTGCGCACGTCTATCCGTTACCCACTCATTTTGCCACTCCCCCCAGAATTTAACCTCTATTTCTCTGTAGAGGTGGTCACACTTATTTACTAGGTTGTATAACATTTCATAGTCTTTCCATGCTCCATACTTGACTTTCCACTTGTTAAAATATTCACTAGATCTAATCTTAGCTATATAGTCTATAGGCATCACTCCCGAAATTGCGAATGCCGCAATGTCCGATATAGTCCTATATCCTCTAATTAATCTAATTGCCCCAAGCCTCTGTATCGATCGAAACCGACCTTTCAGACTCTTTTGGGAGAGTGCCTCTACCCAAACCGGAGAAGCATACAGCATCATGGAGTGCATTACGTGCAGGTAAAGTCTCCTTTTATGCTGTGTAGCTCCTCTAATATTCGGCAACAGTCTCAATAAACCAGCTGTGGCAAGGCTGGTTTTGTTGGCCACTGCCGTAATATGCTGCCGAAAGGTCAGTCTCTTATCGATTAGGACACCTAGGTATTTTAAATATGGTTTTGCATGTATGATTTGGTCTCTAAACGTAATTGATAATGTGGGTATTTGTTTTTTCCTCGATATAGGTACAATCTCCAATTTTTCGGGGGCGATAGCCAGTCCTCTACTTTTTAACCAAACGTCAATAACATGTAGGGTACGCTCACAATTGTTCACTAAGGTCTCTAAATTGTCATGAAACATTAATACAGCTAGGTCGTCGGCGTATGCGATGACGTGTGTATCTTTTGGTGTTGCAATGTTCAATACGTCATCGTATAAAAGGTTCCACAATATCGGCCCCAGAACAGATCCTTGTGGTACCCCCCTCGTAATTTGCACTGTTTTTACACCATCACTGTCTTCGTATACAATTTTCCTGTCAGAGAGATAGCTGGAGATAATTTTCTTTAGAGCTCCAGGGATTTCTTCTTTTTCCGCGATCACTTTGTTGATTTCAGCCCAGCTTGCCGAGTTGAAAGCATTCCGGACGTCAATGGTAACAAAAATTCCGTGTTTGACTCTAATCCATGTTGTATCCCAGTATTTCTCCACAGTGGAGCGCATAAAGTGTATTGCGTCCACTGTGGAGCGGCCAGGTCGGAATCCATACTGTCGTTGATTTAATCCATTTCTTCCCTCCGTGTATAATGCAAGTTTATCCGCGATCAATCGTTCGAATACCTTGGCTGTTCCATTAATGAGGCACAAAGGCCTCAGTGCCGCCGGGTCGTCTAATGGTTTGTTTGGTTTTGGTATCAAAACGAGCCTTTGAATTTTCCAGCAGGTAGGAAATATGCCGTGTCCTATGCACTTGTTAAAAATTTGTAGGAAAGCCTCAGGAAAGGCTTTTATTAGTGTTTTAAGTACCAGTTCCGGGATGTTATCCGGACCTGGGGCTTTTTTTTCTTTAATTTTGTTTCTGGCAATTTCTAGGTCTGACGGAAGGAAAGTAAATTCCTCGGATTCTTCTGCAACAGGCGTTGTTGTTTCGTATGGGTTCCTTTCAGCAGCCGGAAAGAGCGTGTTGACTGCAGCGGAAATTTGCTCGGGACTCAGTATTTCCATAGGATTTGCCCTGGGGGATAGCTTAGCCATGACAATTTTGTACGGCTTCCCCCATGGATCCTCCTCTACCTCCATGCAGAGTCTTTCCCATGCCGCTGCTTTTGCCTCTTGTATGGCGACTTTAAGCTTTTTCCTGGCCTCTTTGTATAGCTTGTCTTGTTCTTCAGAGTTACCAATTTTATGACGTCTTTGGGCTCTCCGTCTTGCTTTATGACACGCTTTTCGAAGATCAGCTATCTCATCTGACCACCAGTAGACAGCGAGTGGCTTCTTGTTCTTGGTGTTACGTCTTCTCATAGAATAGTTGCACGCAAGCGTCATTGCTTGCGTGAGGTGATTAATTCCAGCCTCGATGCCGTTCTCATTAATGTCATTAATGATTGAATCGAGGCTGGTTACAAAGGTAGACAAAAGCATGTTTATATCTAAAGTGTTAATTATCCAACCCCTGCTTGTGTTTTTCTGCTTAGCTGCTACTTTCCCCACATTGTATTTAATGTATTGATGATCGCTGGCAGTGTATTCCTCTTGCACTGACCAGTTATGTACATATTTGACCAGACCCGGACTGGCAAACGTAATGTCAACAACTGAGCCAGTATTGCCGCGCCTAAACGTAAGGCTTTTCCCATTGTTAATAACAACTAAACCCGATCTTGCAACAGTTTCAGCCAATGCAAGACCCCTGGCGTTTATCGTCGCGCTCCCCCAATCCGGGTTTAGGCAATTAAAATCACCCGCTACCAGTACCTGCCCTTGTATGCTATTAATATATGTTTCTAATCTATCTAATTGGTCATAAAATGTTTGCCATGGGTCATTTGGCGGAAAGTAGCAGCTAAGCAGGGTGTATTCCGGCATAGTAACTGCCACAAATCCGTTATTGCTACAGTCAATTTTACGCGTTTTAATATGGGGGCCCCAGATACAGACGGCAGCATGTCCTGTGGGGTCGATGTGCCATCCGCCCGGCCTCCCATATGGTTCCGATATTATACCTATCGTTATCTCGGATTCCCTAACATACTGCTGCAGCAAGTCATGTGCCGCCCGACAGTGGTTTAAGTTTACTTGGACTATCGCTTCCATTGTTCTATATACTTTTTAAATTCGTAACATCTAGCGTTCCCCGCGATATGATTATTATCCTTGATCCCCTTCTCCGTGCATATGGGGCATACCGGTGGGTTGCTGCATTCCGATGCTTTATGCCCGTTTTGCAGGCAGCGCCTGCATAGGCCATTACGATTAGCCTCGCTTTTGCAGTTTTTAGCTATGTGCCCGACCCCCAGGCACTTATAGCATTTCATTACTTTTGGTCGTAGGCTGATTTTGCACTCAGCCCACCCTACCCGTAGCTTACCCTTAGAGGACAGTTTCTCACCGTCATCTGCTGGTAGTTCCACTAGCGCCGTTTTGGTCCTGGCGAAGCTATTTCTTAAGGTCAGGACCTTAATCCTTTCGTCAGAACCAGGTGTCATATTGATTTCGGCGGCGATAGCTGCCCGTATTTTTTCTACCGTTGCGGTCCCGTCTAGCCCTGTAATGGTTACTTGTACCATACGTGATACCCCAAATACCGGGATATCAGACCCCATTACTCCCTGGATCGCGCTTTTGACCTTGGCGACATTCTCTGGGTTGCAGTCCGCTGCAAATTCCATCAAGATGTCGCCGGCCCTAGTTGTACGTACTTTCCTAACCGGTGCCCCCAAATCAGTAGGGTTAATTTTTTCTTGAAGGAGGTTTAGGGTAGCCTCGTAGGTGTGGTCGTCCCTCTCTCCCTTTATGATTATGGCCTGTGTGCGAGGCCGCCCAGGTTTTTTAGGTTGTGTGCGATTTTTACCTGATGATTGTCCCGTTGTTGTTTGCTCCACCGGTGGTTTGGCTTTACCTTTCTTCTTTTTGGCCGTAACTGTGGCCCAGGTTTCCTCTTCTTTTGCTGGGGGTACTTCGTTGTGCGTTGGTTCCGGTTCCGGAGCTGGTGCTCTTTGAGGTGCCTCCAGCGTTGGGGAAATGATTTTCCTTTTTTTCGAGGCTCGCGTTGGGGCAGCAATGGCTTCTCCCTGTATCACTGGAGGAGTGCATTGTGTGCCACGTTCAACGGTTTTCGCGGATGTCTTTACTGGTGAGACCACAATTTCTTGTACTGTCCTCACTATCTCCTGGGACACTTCCGAGCGGCTCTTAAAGTTGTCCTCCATTTTGCGGAGGATACTTTTCGCTTCGCCGAAAAGTTTTTTGACCGGCTTGGCTATATTGCCGGTCGCGTCTATTTGGTTAGTCATTTCCACAAATTTTTTATTTAACAGCTGATATAAGTCAGCTTCTTTTAGCAAGTGAGCAGCCATAGTGACGTTTAGGCTTTTAATGTTCTCACTATGCTCTCCCAACCCAATGTTAGTTTTCTGTACGATTTCACTTGTATTAGGTGTGTCCTCGTAACTATATGCTACCCGTGCAGGTGTCAGGTAAACTGACTGGTTAGTCGTTATTCCAGAGGTCGGGGGGCTCCTAGCAACGGGTCCTCCGGATTTAAAAGGTGTGCTATTTCCCCCGGGCACAAGATTTAAACTCGTGGAAGCCAGGGTTGTGTCCTGGTCCCTATCACTAGCTCTCAAGCTACCCAAGAAGAGGTTACCCAAAAGGGTACTATTTGAATTTTTATTAGTGTTTGTGTTATTGTTTGCCATTATGTGTGAATGTTTTAATTTTAACGATACTTCGCCCGTCATGGGACCCCAGAGCACGGGTGGGGTGCTATCCGTACCGATAAAGCCCTATTAGTTATGGGCGCAGAAAGCCGAGAGGCGGTTTATCGGGTGGCCCTGCCCTATTCTGCACCAGGTATTCTACAGAAAAAAAATGTTAGGGGGTTTAACGTCGGTAATGTTCCCACCTGGGAATCCCCCGCAACGACGTGAACAAAGTTTTAACGTCACCCCTATTGTGCGGGAGTTGCCCGCCTAATCCGAGAGCGGGATCACCCGCACTTCAGGCTAGACGACCGCGGCCCACACCTTTCCCTGACCGCGGTAGAAGGGTATAGAAGGGCGACCGGCCTTCTCGCCCTTCTCACACATGCGCTCAGCACACCACGGCTTCAACCCCAACATAGGCTCCAGTCATGCCAGGGCAGCGGTTTTCCCAGAATTTAACGTGCCTTCCCCTCCCCCGACTGGATTATGAGGTAGGTGTCTGATTTTATACCGTCTGCGTTCTGTCTAACCTGTTAGTCGTTTGTTTGTCCATGTTATGTCTCTATTCTGTCCAGTTTCAGGTCTGTTGTCTGTACGTATGTTTTTAGTCGCCATCCAGTGGAGGAGCGGCGAGGTAGAGGTTCGGTACAGACATGCACCTGGCACCCGGTCGGGGAGCTACTACTCTCGCCCTTGGTTAGTCTGTTGGGAATATCCACCATGGGGCCGAGCGCATCTCATTCACTCGGTCCACATGCATACAGACATACATACATCCCACCCCACACATGTGTTTTGTCCGCGGTCGCTTATTCGTCTGATTTTCAATCAGCTTATTTCACGGCTATCCTACCTCCACGCAAAGCTAGATTGCACTGAGGTAGGACATTCCCCGATCCGCAACCCGGGGACGCGCCACGTTGGGGTATCACCTCCCCATAGCCCCGCGTATCAGCACTCATAGGGTAATCATAACTATTGTGTTAAAATATAAGCCCTCCGATCCACCGCTCACCTGTTCCCCATGGACCCGCTTACGCATTACAACCGGGGAACAGAGCTGTGCCTCCACCAGCTTCGCGACCGCCTCAGCTATAACAGAAGGTTATACCTGAAGGGTATCCATCTACCGCGCCGATTGGGTCGAATACTCACATGCCGCATTCATATGAGTACTCGGCCCTTGCCTACGTATATTTGCAGCTGCGAAAATGCAGATGAATGAATATGAGTAACTATTGGTGCTCAATGAAAATGATCAAAAATTATGAATTTGGCTGAAAATGAATGAAAAATGTACTCTTTGTTTATTAAGTTCTCTATTTGTCATGATTCCTAATGTCCCCTGTGTGATTTTCGCTCGTTGAATGAATTAGAAATGACTCGATGTGCATGATTGTAGGTTAGTCCGGTCGATAAACGTAGACATCTACGTTTATCCCGGAACATAACCTGTGCATTTTCGCTTCGCAAATTGCATGTAGGCCGCCACCGTTTTCCCCTCGGGTGAAAACTAGCCCTTTTCTGATGGTATGCGGTCACACACATACCCCATACACACCATGATACCGCACACATAGCACAGAAAACACACTCATTCTCAATGGTACTACAAGTGAACCTCTAGCTGGCTTTTGGAGTACGCAAAGCATGAAAAAACCCATGATTACCCCAAAAAACGAATTTTATGGGGAAAGCATGGTGTTTTAATCACCTTTGATACAACCAATTCCAACTAGAGGCCACGTTACACACACACGGGGGGGTCTACGGGGGTAATCAAAATTTCGAAAAACCCCATAGTTTCATGGGAAATTGACTTTCACCATGGAAATATGGGGTTTTTCGAAATTTCCGGAACGCCACCGTATACTACCCATTGCCCTCTATACAGACATACCAAAAGTTCCATGCCTTACATGTAGACTCAGTGCCCGAAAAATTTTTGGAGAATTTTTTGGGTACGATTTCTCTTCGTGTAAGTCACGGATCTCTTTCGGCATGCTGTACACAACCTCCCACAGGTACTTACGAGTATATAAAACCCTCAAAAACCATGATTTTGTCAAAATCTCCAATATTTTGCCAAAACCATGGAATTTTTGGGATTCTTGCAGGTTTTCTCTATGGGAGGTTGTTATACCTGCAAAACAGGGATGCACGAGGGGTGCAAGAGGGGTGCGAGAGGGCGGGGGGAGCGCAGCCAGAACTTAGTCCCTACGACCAAAAACAGCCAAAAGGATGACTATTTTTGGCCGCAGGTGCTAAAATTCGGTCGATTTTTGGCCTATTTTTCAAGATGACCTTGAAAAAATTTTCGCGCCTCGCAAGCTCGGCGCGGCGCCCCCCCCACCCCCCCACGCACGCGCTTCGCGCGCGCCCCCGCCCCCCCCCACACGCACGGGCTTCGCGCGCGCCCCCCCCCTTGGCGAAGGTCCCAGGGGACGCGTTATTTCTTCCTCCTAGCATTGGTATGCGTGCGAATTAAGCCATAACGCGCCCCTACGGGAAGATCCAAAAAAACTTTTGGGCTACCCTGGGACCGCTACGTGGCCGCTGGTCGTCACGATGACCGCCTCCGCGACGACTCGCTTCGCTCGCGTCGCTTGCCGGTCATCGGTACGACCAGAGGCCATTCAGCGGTCCCAGGAAAGCCCAAAAGCTTTGGATCTTCCCGTAGGGACGCGTCATGGCTTAGTCGTATCCGATGCCGGGGCGTGACATTGTGGCGGCCAGAGGAGCACGCAGCCACTGAAATACCGTTCATACCACACTTACTCATGCTTTTGAAGCCATAAACCATGGAAAAGACCATGGTTTATGGTCTTCGCTTGCATGGAATAACCGTGTGTCGAGCCAAAATTAAGGTACACTTAGTTGCCTTAATTCTGGCTCGATTCCCATTTTTACACAATCCCTGGCATACTACACTTTCTTCGTACGTAAGATGCCCTAAACCATGAAAAGGATCATGGTTTAGGGTCATCGTGGTACGGAATTAGTGTGTGTCAGATCAAAGTTACGACAATGTTAAGTTGTCGCAACTTTGATCTGTTAATTCCCTATTTTTCTTTTTTCAGGATTACTACATTTCCCGTGTATTTGGCACGAGTATCCGCAGTTTACCATGTGCCACACGCTTTTGATGTCTCAAATTGCGAAAAATTTTACAATTTCACAATCTGAGATCATCGCGGCGTGGATACATCATGTGTCAAACCAAAGCTACGCCAAGTAATTTGGCATGGTTTTGGTTTGAACTTGCAGCATACTCGCACCAATTTCCCCTGAAAAGGTCACATTTCTTGTACATATTTGTTTATGTACAAGAATGTGACTCATACCGCATTTGCCACAAACTTTTGATGCTTTAAAACACAAGAATATGTGCTTTAAAGTCATCGCAGTATGGAAACATTAATGCGACAAGCCAAAATCCCGTCAAAATTGGCGTTATTTTGGCTTGTTTTTCCAAATATTCGTCTATTCACATACATACATACGTCATTTCAGTGTTCACCCTGGAGGTGGCCCTGCCTTGCAGGTATTCCCTATGTTTTACGCAGTATTCCACACCACGAGCGCCGCGAACTGATTGTACATACCGAGATGCCACGAATCAGCCCACGGACGTCGTAGTGCGGAATAACTGGCGCAACTCCGTATTTGCTTCGGTTTCGGTGCCAAGCAAACGGTTTGGAAGGATTCGGTCATTCCACGGAGTTAGATCGAATGACCGAAAAAGGATTTGGATATGGGTCTGGGTTAGGAAAAGGGGGGGGGGGGATAATTTGTTTGTTAACACCGAAACCGAATACATATAGGATTATTAATAAAAATCATTCATGCAATGACCGAAGTCATTTTCACTTATACAGGCATACTTATCATACGTACCATGCATACAGACATACATAAGTACATACATACGCCATACATACATAAGCACATTCACTCGTGACATGAAAAATCACTTTTTCCAATAATCTATGAGTGATGATACATGAGGCACGTGGAGACCTAACCCAGACCTAACCCAGACCTTTTTTTTTTTTTTTTTTTTTTTTTTTTTTTTTTTTTTTTTTAGAGAGGAGGGGGAATGCTTTTACGCAGACCCAGCAGCAGAAAACTGCTGGGTACTGTGGGACTCGAGGGCTGAGTACCCCCCATACCCACTAAACCCCCTCCTCTATCGCCTTCCTTTGGATAGGTATCGGGACTCCAGCGGCACTGTACATATATTACTTCACTTCGGCCCCGAAATAGTACTATCCCTCTAATTTAGACATTTGCTATGTACACGATATTTACAATTGACTTATCTCTATTCATCACGCACGGTAAGTATAGTAGACATACACACACACTGTAACTGTACATACAGACGTATTCACACACACACAAGTTACACACTATAACACTTCCCCTCGAAAATCGGGTTCATTTGCCACCCGTATTATTCGTATAGAGGGCGTTCCTATATGCGGGGCACCCCAGGGATGCCGCAACGTGTTGCGCTTTCCTCCCTTTGATGCCCACCGATATGCAAAGGGTGCATCTAGGTGTTTCGGTGCACTCCCCAATTTGATGCGAGTCGCTACCGCATCTCCTACACTTTTCCTCCCCTGACTTCACCGCAGGGCAGGCCCGAGCAAAGTGTCCGATACCGTGGCACCGGTAACACCGGATTGCCCTCGGTAACAGCCTACATTGGGCAACCGTGAAGCCCGTACGTATCTTTATCCCCGTCTGTCCCGGAGGTAGTCTGCCAGGACTCTCCTCAGGTACATTTCTATATTTTTTGGGCACAGTTTAGCAGCCATTTCCACCACTGCAAACTGGCTGCCCCCCTGCGTACGCCTCAACACTTTGACATTTACTGCCGCCGGTTCTTTCCCGATCGCTTTTGCGAAGTCCTGTTTTAGCTCCTCCTTGGTCTCGAGGGGGTCTATATTTCGGACTTCTATTCCCCATCTGTCCTGGAGTGCGATCACTGATACGTCGTCCTCTAGAATTTCGCACAGTTCGCTCGCCATTTCTTCTGTGTCACACTTTTTGTCACACTCGATGAGGACGTGACCACTCATCGTGCGTCGGACCTTCCTTGTTCCCGTGAGGACATTCCAGCCTTTCTCGGCCACCTCTTTATATGTGTCCAAGAAATTGGAGCCCTCTTTCACCCGAATAAGTAGGGCACCTGGTCTGCCTCGAAGCTTAGGCCTTGGTTTTTCCTTGCCCTTTTCTCTAGGGTTAGGTGGGGGGGGATCGGTTTTCTGTTGGGGTAACGAAACCGACTTCCCCTCTCTCTTACTATTGTCGGGTGTTACCCCGCCGCTCGTACTGCCAGATGTCCCTTTCTCAGGTGGCTTCTGAGCCGCAGCTGCCGCGTACGAAGTACGCTTAGCTTTTTTCTGGGTCTTCTCCTTCTCAAGGGGAGACACCTCTTTGCGCTTCGAGGCCGTTGTGGAGAACGATGCCGCACTGGTTGTGACGTCAGTTTGGGTCCCCATAGTTTTAGTTGACGGCGGAGCTGGCCTGGTGGGGCTTGTTTGCGTTCCGCACGCTATCCCTCGCTTTGTGCTGCCGGGGTCCTCCTGTCTCAGCGCAGGATCGTCTATTGTTTCAGAGACTTGTTGTTTCCTGTCGCTCGGTGTATCCATTAAAACGCTCGACGCCCCAGGCGGTGCTGGGGTTTCCCATTTACGGCAGGACTCCCTCTGAGCCAGGATTGTCTCTTGGACCAGTTCCTGCGTCTCCTGCGCATCGCGTGCAGCCCTGGCCGCTTTGCGCATGACGCCTGGATCCACTGACTCGTTCTGCCTCAACGCCTTAGAGACTTCCTGCCAGGTCACCTGCATTCTTGCCAGGAAGTCTGCTACTGCCCCGAGTAGAATATTAATTCTCTCGGGAGAGGGTGGGTCCTTAGTAATTTGAGACTCCGACATTGTGTCTCCCTTTGGTGTGGAGAATACATCCACCGGGGAAGATCCTCCAACACACAATGATGGGGATGGAGGGCTGTATACTAGCCCTTTCCCTTTCCCTCTTTCCGCCACTTGCTTTCGAAGGCCGGGTTTCCCCTTCTTCTTCCTGGCTCCTGGCATTGGTTTCCTTATCATGACTTCGTCGCTGTTATCGAACAAGCTGATCCACTCGTTATCCGAGTCCCGGCTATCCGTAAGAACCTCACCGCTCCGGGTGGTGGTGAGGTCCGTAAACTCCGAAGGCTCTGTAGTTCTTGACATCTATTTCTTACGGCAGGGTCCGGCCGAAGCCTCGCCCCGCCTCCGATTTACTGGGGAAAAGAGGGTCCACCCGAGGCCTCAGCCCCACCCCGGGCAAGCCTACTACACCCTGGGGGTCGGCATTTCCCCAGGGGTTGGTCTCTAGGCGGCCAACTAACCCATGGCCCCGCATGCGTCACTTACGATCATCCGCATGCGCCCCTACAAGGCGAGCACCATACCGTTCAGGGAGGGGTAATTTTTTATAGAGGTTTTCTTCCTCGTAGGCCGGCCGGTGAAGGCAGGCCCTCCGGGTCCCTTGACGGCAACGTTCCACCACTACGCCCTGTGATGGTCGTTGAAGCCGCCAAGGAACTTACGGAATTAGGAGATGGATGGCGTTCATCCATCCCCAGCTAGGGCACCCCGGGTTCGCCAGACCCGTACCGCGGACCACGACGGATCCGCGGCCCCTGGGGTTGTGTCCTTTTTGGTAACCGGGGTGGAACCTCCCCGGAGACGGCACCTGACACCAGGCTTACGGTTCCGTCCAAACCGGCGTGCTGTCCGCGGCTGCTTATTCGACGGGCTTACCCCCGCTTATATCGCAGCTACCCTTCAAAGAACCATGACAATGAAGGGCGTTCCCCTATCCGCAACCCGGGGACGCGCTCGGTGGCCCACGCAAGGCCTCCGCAGGATAAAGAATGCCCAGCAGGAATGTCATCCCACGCCCGATCAGGTAGGTATAATTCATGCTTTTCCAGGAACGATGTCCGCTCCATCCCACCGATGGATCCTCGCTTCCCACACCAGGAAAGGTAAGTACACCCACTCGGACTCGAACGGCGTACCGGGTCGCTGGGCAAGCCCAGCCACTCGGGGACCGTTACGAGGGGAGTGGGGTTCCTTACATTTCCCAGCAGGTACTCAAGGACCCATCAGAAGGAAGAACTACGTTGCTGCCCGGAGAATGTCACACTTCCCATACAAAAAGAAAGGTAAGTACGGCGCACCCGGACTCGATCGGTGGGTAAGACCGATACGAGGGGGTGGCTTTCCTCACTTCTTTTTGCAGGTACTGCGACATCCACCAGAAAGCAGAGCAGCCATCGCTCCTGAATAAAGCAGAGGACTTTCCTCCACCTGACCAGGCGTGTTCAGACACCCCTGCTCGGCACTGCGGACCGAGAGACCTAACCCAGACCTAACCCAGACCTAACCCAGACCTAACCCAGACCTAACCCAGACCTTTTTTTTTTTTTTTTTTTTTTTTTTTTTAGCGAGGAGGGGAAAATGCATTACGCACACCCGGCTAAGATGTTGTTCGCCGGGTAGTGTTGGACTCCCTGTATCCACAGGTATACCAACTAAAAACCCCTCCTCGATGTCTTTTCCTGGACCTGACCTGACCCCCGGTAAAGTCTGTGGACCATTTCTTCAAGGGCGGTCAGTTAATGTCGCTTACTCTTTTCCTTTCAGCGTTTTTTAGGCAACTTGGTGGCGGCTATGGCCTTGGATTGGCTCCTTCATGGCGATCCTCTCGACTCCGGCGCTGTGTCGCCCTCTCCCAGTCCCTCTCGTCTTGTTCCTTAGCTCTCATCACGTCTCCTACGAATTTCATCACACCTTTCCTGCTTTCGAGGCTCTTTAGGAGAAGGATGAAATTGTCCACTGAGAAGGACCCCGTGGTCCTCATCAGATCTTCCCCCGACCGGAACCGATTGCAGTCGAAGAGGGTGTGCTCTGGGTTATCTTCCGCATCGCACCCGTACCAGCACGCAGGGTTGTCCCGTTTATTAATCCTATTTAGGTATTTCGCGAAACAGCCATGACCAGTGATTACTTGAGTTAGGTGGTAATTCATAATTTGAGGGCCCCACTTTACCCAGTCTTTAATACATGGAATTAGTTTATGGGTCCATCTTCCAGTTTCTGATTTATCCCATCTATGTTGCCACGTAGATAGTGACTTTTCCTCTCTTCCACTTTTATGTTTTTTAGGCACAACTCTGCGGTCTGCGGTACTAAGGCGCGTGAAGATGTTGCGCCGTTCCGCAGCAAGGACTGCGATAGGTAAGCACCCCGCAAGGACGCATAGGGCATCCAGCGAGACGGTCCTGTAAGCCCTAACAACTCTCGCCAGTGCGGTTTTCTGTGCTCTATTAATATCGCTGGCATTGTGATATGCACATGTCTAAACTCGTCCCAGATGGGGGCCGCGTTTGACTGCCTCGTGGTTCTATAGTGTGATAAGTCTTGGCGTTAACCTCCACCGTCAATATTGGGGCTCTCTAGACAGGCCCCAGTTTCGGAGGGATCGCTCACAAACACTTTTAAGGTGGCTACGGAAGCGCTGGTTGCCTTCCAATGTGGACGCCAAGGTCCTTTTTAAAACTTTCTAGCTGGGATGTTATAGCTCTCGTGCTCGATCTTAATTGTGGTCCTTTATCTTTGCGCCCGGTATAAAGACCATTTCACGGTTTTCAGAATCTTCTTGTCCAGTTCGATGCGTTGTACCTCGTCCACTGGGCCTGCCACTCTTCTACGTATTGGTCTTCAATTGCTCTACTAATGGCGGTGTAGGATCTGATGTTGGCGTGTACTGTCTTCTTTTTTCCATCGGCATATCTTCGATGCATAGTTGAATGCCCTCTTGGGTGTCTCAGTTTCAGGAGGGAATCGTACACCATGTTCCACACAGGTGGGTCCGAGTACCGAGCGGTATGCTTGAAGTCCTGAGAAGACGTCGTACACTTTGTGCACTTCGTCAAGTGCCTCGTATTTTATTTTTCGTGTCTTCAGATATTATGGCGTCGCCCCAAATTTGAGCCGGTATAAAACGTGTTACCTCCCACGTGTTTATGATATAAGTCTCCCACGTAATCGTGTTGAAGGCCTCGGGTGTTTGGGACGTCAATTGTCGATGAGGCTTATCCGCTGCTGCCACTTTTTTTCGGTGTGTTCTAAAGCGCCGGATGCGTTCATAACTTCGTTTATGGCACCGACCGTGCCCTACCTCGTGCAGAAGCCATATTGATTTTGCGCGAATGTGATTCCGTTCATGATTTTCATTTTAATCACATGTTTTGTCAAATAGCTTGGCCCAGTTCTTGTCGAACCGCCATCCTCTTTATTGTTCGCCGAGGTTTTTTGTTAGAATGATGTCATCGTACTTTCCATTCTTCTGGATTAGCATTGCCAGTCATCGGCGTATGCCTCTGCAGACCCTCAACACTTCGACTATCGTACTAAGGTCGTATACAAGATCCATTTGAGGGCATGCAACTGAACCTTGCGAGGTACACCGGGGCCTTTTAGATGCATTTGATGGCTTCACCCGCACGTCGTTTTCGGTGATGTACGTACCGGTGTCATTCAAATACAGTGCATAGTATCATTTCGGTTGTGTCCGTAGGTTTTTCGCAGTTCTTTAATTATTATTTCGTTGTCCAATGTATTAAAGGCGTTTCGGACATCTAGAGCCACTATGACCATTTTTGTTATTTTTCCTGCATAGGGTCTGCGTGTTTCAAGATATCTACCCATCCCATGATTTTAGCCTTTTTAATGGCCTTCTTAAGCCGTATTTCTGGCTGCCTTAAAGATGGGTCGTATCTAATGGCTCTCTAATTTGGCTCCTTCGGTTTTATTCCCATACTTTCTAGGGACAGACCTTCGGGCTTTTCTGCGCTCATTCTTCTGCGCCTTGGGGATATCGTTATTCCACCACCAAGGATCTTTCCTCTTCTTATAATGTCCTTGCACCTTTCGCTTCACATGCACATCTATTTGATCTTGGCTAGATGTACGACCATGATTCGTATTGTGGCCGTGTGGCTTTGTGCCCTATTCTGTCGTTCATTTTCTTTAACGGGACAAACTTTCCAACTAGGTCTTCATTCCATCGCCGGAGGACCATGTTTATTTTTGGTTCCAGGTCCCGGGGGGCAAAAGTATGGACCAAGTACTTGTTGGGGTACATTGTACTTCCAGAATTGACTGCTCGTTACGCAGCCGATACAGGCTGGGGGAACATTCATGGCTATATCAATTTGCGATGTTACCCCTCGTCTTTAAACGTTGCCTTTCCGTTACTGCGAATCGGGATAAGTCCTAGTCTTGCGCAAAACTCTCTCCAGCGTAGCTCTTTGCTTTTCATAATTATTATTTGTAGGTCCTTTCGATTCTTCCGGAATTCTTCTTTAAGTCTAGGCGCTTCGGTTTTACCTTTTTTCAGGGCCCTCTGGTAAAGACGCCTTGCCTTCACGACTCGCTTCCGGGCTATTTCCACCTCGCTGTTCCACCAATACTTGGGTCGCAAGCCACTCGGAGATCCCCTTCTTCACAAGACCGGAGGTTCTCTTCTAATTCCCAGTGCGGGGGTTACACCAGTCGATATCCTGTTTGTTTGTTACTTGGGTTGTTTCGTTTATAATTAAATCTGCTATATTTGTACTCAGCGCGACGACATCTACGTTCTTCATCGTGTATGGCCTCCAGGGCATCCATCCATCGGTCTTTGGGGCTAGCCCTACGGTGTGGAGTACATATGCATGGTCCGAAGCTGAGTCTATTTTCAGGACTTTTCCGTGAAGGTACCTACTTAGTGTATGTCTATTCACTGTCAGGGTATCTATAAAAGAACGACGCACTTTATTCTTTATTATCTTCTGATAGGTATATTCCTCTTCTAGTCGGACTGGGAGGAGCCCTTCGGTGGTTAGGGCGTTTATAAATATCGCTCCCCTAGCGTCGGTCTTACTTCCACCCCAGGCTGGAGACTTCGTATTAAAGTCACCCACAACCATCAACCCTGCGTTGGGGCGACTGTGGATACGGATTGCGTCCATCAGCCCGTCTACAAATATTTCAAAATCCGATATCCTGATATTCGGTGAACAGTAGCCCCCTATTATAATAGTCCCCGCTACTTCCACTACGGCGAGTCCAGGAAATGAGGCAATAGATCCCTGAATTGGGAGGCGTCCCTTTATCCCAGTGACCCATATTGACGAGAGGCCCGTTGTATCGTTGATCCAATTGGTTTCCTGATGGTGGGGCTCAGAGATGACCATTACGTCTACCGCGAATTGGAGCGCATATCGGTTAAGGTAGGTCTGTGCTTCCCAACACTTATTCAAATTTATCTGAGCCAGTCTAAGGGCCATCGTCGCTTCGTGTTCTGGGTCTCTGGGATCCTCTATAAACCGGGCAATTCAGCGAGGCGGTATAATGTTGTGCCCTTCTACCACTGATACCGCTGGCAGCACACAATTTGCAGGACGGCGTCTTGTCGCATGAAGAGGTACTGTGCCCTTCGGCCCCACACCTCCTGCATACTTCGACTTCAGGCTTAACGTTGTGGCAGTTGCTCGCGATATGTCCAAGGTTGTGGCACCTGAAGCATCTTACTTCTCTTGGGAGCGCCCTCACTGTTGCCACCGTGAATCCGGTTTTAACTTTGATCTCTTGTGGGTCCTTGGTCAGGAGATTTGCCGGGAGGTCGAGCACAGCGAATTGCATGCCCCCTTTCCGCCCCACTGTCCTGAGAACCTTAACGTTGATAAGGGAGGTGGGTATCTGGCCGATCTCTGCAGCGAACTTTTCAGTTAGTTCCTCTCGTGATGTCAGTGGGTCGATGTTTCGGACTTCTACCGATACTCTCGGTTGGAGAGCCGACACCGAGGACCCCTCACCCATGGCAGCTGCTAGGTTCTCTGCCATTTTGGCCGTTTCCAAGTTTCGGGCCATTTCGAACAATATGTGGCCATCTCTTGTTCGCCGTACCCTTCTTGTCGACGAAAGAATGTCTTTGCCAACCTCTGTGATTTTCCGGTATGTATCCAGGAAAGTTCCCCCTTCGCTGACTTTTATTAGAATAGCCTCCGGTCTCTGTCTGGCAATGGACTTCTTTGTGGGTCCAGCTTCTTTACGCGGCGTACTACTTTTTGTGGCATGGGTGCCCTCGGCAGATGGAGAGGCAGGTTTCGGTGTCAGTACCTTCAGTTTCTTCCTCCTCGTTACCGTTCTAAAACCATCATCCTCAGTTGGTTCGCTGTCGCGGCCACTGGGCGTGTCTTGGCCAGCCGCCACGGCGTAGGTCATTGGGCGGGATTTCTTCTGGTCCATCTTGTCGAGGGGAGATGCCACCTTACGTTTACTGCGCGCGGTTCTCAAGTCCGGCCTGATTGCCTGCTGGTTGTCCGTCTGCGTCTTCGCATCCTTTTTCCCTGTGGGGATAGGAGAGGGATCCGGGACGGGGGGGGTCACCTGTGTCGTCACGGATCTCTGCTCCCTAATTATTCTCACTGGGGATTCCGTCTTCTCTCTTGTTTTTGAGTGGATTTGGATGGACTCCCGTGCGACCTGGCGAGCGACTTGGGCGTCCCTTGCGGTCATTACTATCTTCTTGATAGTACCAGGGTCAACCATTTCATTTTGCTTCAGGACGTCTGCCACTTCTTCACAGTTTGAGGCGAGTCTGTCAACGAGATCGGCCATCGTCGCCAACAGTCGCTGCATCGTCTCGAGTGGTGTCTCAGGCTCTTCGGGCTGGGGTCTTCTGTAAATGTTCCCTGGGGGGGTCATATATGTCTCCATAAATTGTGCTTGGGAGATGTCAAACACTGGGGACTTCGGGCTTGTCGTCATCTCTGGTGATTTACCCAACTGTTTTTTCCGTGAGGATTCACGACCCCTGCGAACTTTCCCTGGCATGGGTTTCCGTGTCAAGACGACGTCCTTCAGGAATTCCAAGTTATGATAACTGTCTAAGTCCGTATCCCGGCTATCCGACGAGATCTCACCAGACCGGGTACTGGTAAGATTTCCGCTTCTTGACTCTTCGTAGTTTGTGGCCATATTCATGAACGGCCGGGCTTGGCCGAAGCCTCCCCCAGCCAACTATTTGTATGGGGATCATAACCGGTCACCCCGGGCCCACAGCCCCGACCCGGGGAAGCCTAATACACCCCGAGGTTCGGCATTTCCTCGGGGGTTGGTCTCTAGGCGGCCAACTAACCCTTGGCCCCGCATGCGTCACTTACGATCATCCGCATGCGCCCCTACTAGGCGAGCACCATACCGTTCAGGGAGGGGTAATTTTTTATAGAGGTTTTCTTCCTCGCAGGCCGGCCGGTTAAGGCGAGTCCTCCGGGTCCCGTGACGACAACGTTCCACCACTACGCCCTGTGATGGTCGTTGAAGCCGCCAAGGAACTTACGGAATTAGGAGGTGGGTGGCGTTCATCCACCCCCAGCTCGGGTCCCCCGGGTTCGCCAGGCCCGTACCGCGGAAGGCATTCCACGGCCCCTGGGGAGGTAGCTCGGGTACCCCGGGTTCGCTAAACCCGTACCGTGGAGGCACAAAACTATGCCCCACGGCCCCTGGGGTGGGGGACACATGCGTATCCCCCCCAAACACACACTCACACACACACGCACGCACACACACACAGCTCGGGTAACCCCGGGTTCGCTAAACCCGTACCGTGGGGACATATTCCTATGGCCCCACGGCCCTGGGAAAGGAGGTGGGAAAAGGTTGCTCGGGAAACCCCGGGTTCGCTAGGCCCGTACCGCGTGCAATGGCCAAAAGAGGTCCGCGGTCCCTGGGGCTTAGGAAAGGGAAAAGAAAGACACACACACACACACACACACAACTCGGGTACCCCGGGTTCGCTAAACCCGTACCGCGGGGCCATATTCCTATGGCCCCGCGGCCCCGGGGGAGGAAAAAGGGACAGACAGCTCGGGACCCCGGGTTCGCTATGCCCGTGCCGCGTGCAGGGACCATAACCCAGGCCCCTGGGGAGGTAGCTCGGGTAACCCCGGGTTCGCTGGGCCCGTACCGCGTGCAAAGACCAAGGAGGTCCACGGTCCCTGGGGGGGAGGAAGAAGGGAAGGGAGAGACAGCTCGGGTACCCCGGGGTCGCCAAACCCGTTCCGCGGAGCCATATCCCTATGGCCCAACGGCCCCTGGGGGTGGGAAAGGAAGTGGGAAAAGGTTGCTCGGGTACCCCGGGTTCGCTAGGCCCGTACCGCGTGCAATGGACCGATCAAGGTCCGCGGTCCCTGGGGATAGGAAGGGAAAAACACACTCACTCACATACTCACACACACACACACACACACACAGCTCGGGTAACCCCGGGTTCGCTAAACCCGTACCGTGGGGACATATTCCTATGGCCCCACCGCCCCTGGGGGTAACTCGGGTAACCCCGGGTTCGCTAGGCCCGTACCGCGTGCTATGGACCGATCATGGTCCGCGGTCCCTGGGGATAGGAAGGAAAAAACACATTCACACACACACTCACACAAGAAAACACAGCTCGGGGACCTCGGGTTCGCTAAGCCCGTACCGCGTGCAAGGACCCGAAGGTCCGCGGCCCCTGAGGAAAGACCTAACCCAGACCTAACCCAGACCTAACCCAGACCTAACCCAGACCTAACCCAGACCTAACCCAGACCTAACCCAGACCTAACCCAGACCTTTTTTTTTTTTTTTTTTTTAAAAGCCCTCCGATCCACCGCTCACCTGTTCCCCATGGACCCGCTTGCGCATTACAACCGGGGAACAGAGCTGTGCCTCCACCAGCTTCGCGACCGCCACAGTTATAACAGAAGGTCATAACTGAAGGGTATCCATCTCTACCGCGCCGAGTGGGTCGAATACCCATATGCCGCATTCATATGAGTACTCGTCCCTCGCCTACGTATATTTGCAGCTACGAAAACGCATATGAATGACTGTAATGACGATCAAATGGTTATGATCAGAAAATGATGAAAATGATTGAAAAATGATGAAAATGTGCTCTATGTATATATATTAATTCTCTGTGTGTGTCCTTCAATGTCCCAAGTTGTGTTTCTCACTCGTGAATGATTTAGACGTGATTTAAATGTATGATTTGTAGGTTAGTCCGGTCGATAAACGTAGAGACTCTACGTTTATCCCGGACCATACCTGTGCGTTTTCGTTTCGCAAATTGCATGTAGGCCGCCACCGTTTTCCACTCGGGTGAAAACTAACCCTTGTGATATGGTATGCGGTCACACACATACCCCATAGCACACCATACAAGTATACACACTCATGCACATTTCAACTCAGGCATATCACACAACACGCGTGTGGGACCTCTAGGAGGATTTTGGTGCATATAGAGTGAGAAAACCCATGATTAACCCAAAAACCATAGCTTATGGGAAAGTCATGGTGTTTTAAGCCTCATGCGACCAATTCCTACTAGAGGCCACAACACACACACACGGGGGGGTCTACGGGGGTAATCAAAATTTCGAAAAACCCCATAGTTTCATGGGAAATGGACTTTCACCATGGAAATATGGGGTTTTTCGAAACTTCCGAAACGCCACCGTATACTACCCTTTACCCTCTATACAGACATACCAAAAGTTCCATGCCTTACATGTAGACTCAGTGCCCGAAAAATTTTTGGAGAATTTTTTGGGTACGATTTCTCTTCATGTAAGTCACGGATCTCTTTCGGCATGCTGTACACAACCTCCCACAGGTACTTACGAGTATATAAAACCCTCAAAAACCATGATTTTGTCAAAATCTCCAATATTTTGCCAAAACCATGGAATTTTTGGGATTCTTGCAGGTTTTCTCTATGGGAGGTTGTTATACCCCGCAAAACAGGGATGCAAGAGGGGTGCAAGAGGGGTGCGAGAGGGCGGGGGGAGCGCAGCCAGAACTTAGTCCCTACGACCAAAAACAGCCAAAAGGATGACTATTTTTGGCCGCAGGTGCTAAAATTCGGTCGATTTTTGGCCTATTTTTCAAGATGACCTTGAAAAAATTTTCGCGCCTCGCAAGCTCGGCGCGGCGCCCCCGCCCCCCCCCCCCCCCCCCCGACGCACGCGCTTCGCGCGCGCCCCCTTGGCGAAGGTCCCAGGGGACGCGTTATTTCTTCCTCCTAGCATTGGTATGCGTGCGAATTAAGCCATAACGCGCCCCTACGGGAAGATCCAAAAAAACTTTTGGGCTACCCTGGGACCGCTACGTGGCCGCTGGTCGTCACGATGACCGCCTCCGCGACGACTCGCTTCGCTCGCGTCGCTTGGCGGTCATCGGTACGACCAGAGGCATTCAGCGGTCCCAGGAAAGCCCAAAAGCTTTGGATCTTCCCGTAGGGACGCGTCATGGCTTAGTCGTATCCGATGCCGGGGCGTGACATTGTGGCGGCCAGAGGAGCACGCAGCCACTGAAATATCACTCATACCACACTTTCTCATGCGTTTGAAGCCATAAACCATGGAAAAACCATGATTTATGGTCTTCGCCTGCATGGTATTACCGTGTGTCGAGCCAAGATTAAGGTACACTTAGTTGCCTTAATTCTGGCTCGATTCTCATTTGTACTCACAATCCCATGCATAATACACTTGCTTCGTACGTCAGATGCCTTAAACCATGAAAAAGATTATGGTTTAGGGTCATCGCAGTACGGAATTAACATGTATCAGATCAAAGTTACGACAATTTTTAGTTGTCGCAACTTTGATCTGTTAGTTCACTCTTTTCTCTTTCTCTTTTCAGGATTACAAATATCCCGTGTATTTGGCACGAGTATCCGCAATTCCATGTGCCACACGCCTTTGATGTCTCAAACTGCGAAAAATTTGACAATTTCACAATCTGAGATCATCGTGGCGTGGATACATCATGTGTCAGACCAAAGCTACGCCAAGTAATTTGGCATAGATTTGGTTTGAACTTGCAGCATACTCGCACCAATTTCCCCTGAAAAGGTCACATTTCTTGCACATATTTGTTTATGTGCAAGAATGTGACTCATTCCGCATTTGCCACAAACATTTGATGCTTTAAAACACAAGAATATGTGCTTTAAAGTCATCGCAGTATGGAAACAGTAATGCGACAAGCCAAAATCCCGTCAAAATTGGCGTTATTTTGGCTTGTTTTTCCAAATATTCATCTATTCACATACATACATACGTCATTTCAGTGTTCACCTTGGAGGAGGCCCTGCTTTGCAGGTATTCCCTATGTTTTCCGCAGTATTCCACACCACGAGAGCCGCGAACTGATCGAACATACCATGATGCCACGAATCAGCCCACGGACGTCGTAGTGCGGAATAACTGACGGAACTCCGTATTTGCTTCGATTTCGGTGCTAAGCAAACAGTTTGGGCAGGATTGGCCACTTTACGGAGTTAGATCAAGTGACCGAAAAAGGATTTGGGTATGGGTTAGGGTTAGGAAAAGGGCGAGGGGGGAGGTAATTTGTTTGTTAACACCGAAACCGAATACAAATAGGATTATTAATAATAAACACGCATGCCATGACCGAAGTCATTTTTCATTCACACTTGCAATATTTAACATACATACCTTGCATTCATACATACACGCATACGTACATGCACTCATGCTTGTGAAACTAACATTTTTTCAGAATTTATAAACAATTTTACTCGAGGCACGTGGAGACCTAACCCAGACCTAACCCAGACCTAACCCAGACCTTTTTTTTTTTTTTTTTTTGTGGGGGAAATCTTCAAAAGACACCCGCCGCCGTTGGG
Organism: Cryptocheilus praepositus; assembly: GCA_033815515.1. NCBI lineage: Eukaryota > Metazoa > Arthropoda > Insecta > Hymenoptera > Pompilidae > Cryptocheilus > Cryptocheilus praepositus. Next base: position 342,868 of record JAWWQZ010000219.1, on the reverse strand, counting down.
GCGGCGACGGGTAGTGCCGGATTTTTACCGGCTAAAACCCCCACGGTGACCACCATCTCGCCCGACTTCGGCGGCGGTCCGGGAACGACCAAACTAGGTCACACTACCGGACCGCCGCCTCGGGAGGTCCTCTTCCCCGACTGGGAAGAGTGGACCTCCTCCCAGTAGTGGGAAGAGGAATCCGTGCTCGCGGGGGAGCACTCAAACGACTGCTCCCCCACAGAGCGCCGACCTAGTCGGCGCTCCTGACTCCGCCGCATGGAAGGGTCACACTTCCATGCGGCCAACGTGGGCTATAACAAGGGGAGGGCGCGGCCCCAACCGCGGTCCTCCCCAAGCCCTCGGTGCCGCTTCCGACCGGCCAGGACCGAAGTCCCGGCACACGACGCCGGAGCGGCACCTACCTCCTCAATCGGGCGGATCCCGGCACCAAATGAATGACTGGTGCCGGGTCCGCCCGCCTCTATTAGGGTGGCGGGCCTCTTGGAGGGGTCGCCTAAAGCGGAGCCCCTCCTGGCCCGCCTTCTCTCCTGCCGAGCGGGATCGGAGGATTCCCGATCCCGCTCGGCGGCCTCCTTCTGCGAAATAACGGTTTCGCAGAAGGAGGCCACCGCTCTCCAAGACCTCTCGCTCGCCAGCATTGCCGTAACAAGTGCTGGCGGCGAGAGGTCTGGGCCAATAACGGCCCGCACATCTTCGCGTGCCCCGCCAAACGCTGGGCACTCCTCTATCGTGTGGCTGGGGGTGTCAACCACCCCCACGCCACACGACAGGCACTCTGGTGTGGCCTCCGCTCCGATTTTGTGCAGGTACTCTCCGAAACAACCATGTCCGGAGAGCACCTGCGTCGTCCGGTAGGTAAGCCTACCGTGCCGACGATCCACCCACTCCTCCAAATGTGGGAGGATCGCGCCGACAGCTCGCTGGCGGGCGGCTCGATAATTTTCGAGCTCCGCCCGCCATTTTCTAAGTGCGAGCTGCCGGGCCTGACGCCTCAGGTCACCGACCGACAGTCCTGCCGGATCCCCCTTCGCCCCGGCGGAGTGACCGGACCCGTCGATAGACGCGGGCCTCGGCCTCCGCCTGCAGGTCGAAGGGGATTACCCCCCAGGACTGCCGCCGCCTCATGGGAGATAGTGCGGTAACCACGTGCCACCCTGACGGCCATACGCCGGTATACGCGGCGCAGCATTATTCGGCTGCGCCGCCCGGCCAAGTGTGCAGGGACGGGGCCCAGACTGGGCACCCGTAGAGGCACATGGCCCACACCCCCCCCGCGGAGAGGCGGCGGACCCTCTCCTCTGGTCCCCCGATATGGGGCAGTAGCCGACCCAACAGGGCGGCTACCCTTCTACGCATTACAAAGTGACCCTCGAAGCGCCAGCGGCTGTCAATGTCCAGGCCGAGGTACTTAGCGTTCCTCGACCCGGACAAAGACCGGCCCTACTCGGACGACCGACTGGGGCGGTCTCCGGGTCAGAGGCAGCCCATGGAACCAGGCTGCCTCCGTTTTCTCCGGATTGGGCAGCCCCAGTCGACGGACGGAGGCCACTACTGTGGCCACCCCGCCTCGGCAAGGCCCAGCTAGCCTTCCCACTATCCCCCACGGCTATCACATAGTGTGTCACACAAACATAGCAGACGACATGACGCCAGGGAGCGCGGTAGGAATTGTACCCCAGGTATCCACACAACCTCCGGACGGACCCTCACCGCGGTTCAAATCCCGCGTTACCCCCGTACCGACCCGGGTATATCACCCGTCTGTCCCGGAGGTAGTCTGCCAGGACTCTCCTCAGGTACGGGGGCACTTGAGGACTAGTGCCCCCGCATCCTGTCCCAGGGCTCTCGTTGGCGATGTCAAGAGACACCGCCCACGCCATCCCACCCCCGGAGACAGACTCAAACCCCAGGGCCATGACAAGATAGACCGCGTCTATGGTCGATCGGCCCACGCGGAAGCCCAACAGGCACCGTGCCAACTTCGGACCTACACGGGACTAAGGCGGGAAGCTATGATTCTCTCAAAGAGCTTTCCCGCCTCATCAAGGGGCATATCACGCCAACGAGGCTGCCGGCTTGCAAAGCAGGACCATCGTGCCGCCTGCACCGCCCCGCCTGAAGGCACCTGTCGAATAGCCTCAGGCGGGAACGAACCTAACCCAGACCTTAGGACCTAAACCCAGGTCGGATTTTTTTTTTCTATATTCTTTGGAGGAGGAGGAACTTTTACGGCAGACCTATTCCACACGGTGTGTGGTAACTGCAGGACTCGTCGTCCCCCCCTACCTAAACCGTCCTCCTCTCAATCCGACTGGGCCATTTCCGCAACGTGTCGACTTACATTTGTATTTCATCATGGGGTTACGGAATTTATGTCTAGCCACCTTCTCTCCTCATTTAACGTCCGACCGCCTACTTATATATGTACATATGCCTCTCTTATATACAATAATACAATATATCTAGAATAATATGTACATCCTTATAAATAAATAACTATGTAAATTAATTAATTATATATTTTGTAGGTGTCCACGCGTTTTGACCCATGTAAGTTATATACAACACACCTATGTACAATAAACAAGACACTACTTCACGGTATATATTTATGCTATGCCAACCTCTTCTCGACCCCTGTATGTTGGGCACGTGGGAAATTTGTTGGGCCCTTCCGCCGTTACTTTTCGATGCAGAGCGTTGGGTATGGGCGTCTCCTTTCCAATTTTGTGGTTTTCAGCCACACCTCCCCAAATTCCCTTGCCCAGGTTTAGTACACGCCCGCCATAGTGGCCTATTCCGTGGCATCTGAAACCCTATATGGCGTTTTTGGGCCGGGCCTTATTCTTAGGCCACCACTTAACAGGTTCGTGGCCATCTCCACTATTCCTTCTCCACGGTGTTTTCTGTTCTCCCTAACGCTAACAGGTGTTTCTCGTCCTGTCCGATGGCCGTTGTGACACATCGCAGGTGCTCCTCTTCTTCGTGATAAGGGGTCTAGTTCCTCACTTCCATAGAGCACATCTCCTGCCGCTACATTATTCCCTGGACCCAGGGGACTCCTTCCCATTCCCCGTCTGAGGATCGCGTACTGTATCAGACGGCTTTCGTCTCCACCCTTTTCGTGTCAACATTTGTCATAACCCTTGAGTTTCGCTGTCAGGCCTGTGGAATAATTTGACCCCTCTCTGCCTTTATCAGTACATCAGGCCTATTCTTGGGTCTCTCCTTGCCGTTACTTTTCTTGCGAACTCCCCTCGACGGCCTGGGGATCCAATGGGGTCTTTTGGGGGGCCTCGCCACCTTGGCATAGGTCACGTCGGTGAGTACCTCCCATTTTCGGCAGGACGTCTTCTGAGCCAGGATTCCTACACTCCTAACCCTTTCTGGGTCGCCGGTTAATGGGTCTTCCTGCATTCCACCGGGAGCCGAGCAGCTTGGCACTCCAGTTCACTTTCCGCCCCGGTGGATTCCATCGGCGCATCAGTTGCCGACCCCAACTGCCGTGGAAATTTTCCTCTTGCCTATGGATGTTTGAGTTCCAACCTACCATTCCGCCATTTCAACCGTTGGGGAAGTTCTCCGCCCCATTTTTCCCGGAGGGGGATGTAGAAGATTCTTCGGGAGAGGGACCTCATGCCTTCATGGACTGTTTTAAGGTAATTCCGCTTTATTTTGTCCCCTTCGGCGTCCAAAAATTTCATCTTTAGCCGGAGATGAGGTCCAGATTTCGAACCGTTGGGGGAGGGTGGTTTCATCCACCCGACGGGCCTTGCCACTTGTTTGAAGGCTTCCCCTCTGCCTTCTTCTTTTTGGGTGGTGGCCATGGCTTTCGAGAGAGCGTCTCGTATCTCTCAGTCTCCAACTTGCCAAACGGCATGGTCCACCCACTCTACGTCGAGTCCCGGCTGTCCGAAGAATCCTCACCAACCGGGTAGTGGTGGGGTCTTTTCCGTCCTGCTCTTTCTCGTGTTTTGACATCTTTCATACGGCAGGGTCCGGCCGAAGCCTCGCCCCGCCTCCGATTTAATGGGGAAAAGGAGAGTCCACCCGGGGTCACAGCCCCACCCCGGGCAAGCCTACTACACCCTGGGGGTCGGCATTTCCCCAGGGGTTGGTCTCTAGGCGGCCAACTAACCCATGGCCCCGCATGCGTCACTTACGATCATCCGCATGCGCCCCTACTAGGCGAGCACCATACCGTTCAGGGAGGGGTAATTTTTTATAGAGGTTTTCTTCCTCGCAGGCCGGCCGGTGAAGGCAAGCCCTCCGGGTCCCTTGACGGCAACGTTCCACCACTACGCCCTGTGATGGTCGTTGAAGCCGCCAAGGAACTTACGGAATTAGGAGGTGGATGGCGTTCATCCACCCCCAGCTAGGGCACCCCGGGTTCGCCAAACCCGTACCGCGGACCACGACGGATCCACGGCCCCTGGGGTTGTGTCCTTTTTGGTGACCGGGGTGGAACCTCCCCGGAGACGGCACCTGACACCAGGCTTACGGTTCCGTCCAAACCGGCGTGCTGTCCGCGGCTGCTTATTCGACGGGCTTACCCCCGCTTATATCGCAGCTACCCTTCAAAGAACCATGACAATGAAGGGCGTTCCCCTATCCGCAACCCGGGGACGCGCTCGGTGGCCCACGCAAGGCCTCCGCAGGATAAAGAATGCCCAGCAGAGATGTCCTCCCACGCCCGATCAGGTAGGTATAATTCATGCTTTTTCAGGAACGATGTCCGCTCCATCCCGCCGATGGATCCTCGCTTCCCACACCGGAAAAGGTAAGTACACCCACTCGGACTCGAACGGCGTACCGGGTCGCTGGGCAAGCCCAGCCACCCGGGGACCGTTACGAGGGGAGTGGGGTTCCTTACATTTCCCAGCAGGTACTCAAGGACCCATCAGAAGGAAGAACTACGTTGCTGCCCGGAGAATGTCACACTTCCCATACAAAAAGAAAGGTAAGTACGGCACACCCGGACTCGATCGGCGGGTAAGACCGATACGAGGGGTGGCTTTCCTCACTTCTTTTTGCAGGTACTGCGACATCCACCAGAAAGCAGAGCAGCCATCGCTCCTGAAGAAAGCAGAGGACTTTCCTCCACCTGACCAGGCGTGTTCAGACACCCCTGCTCGGCACTGCGGACCGAGAGACCTAACCCAGACCTAACCCAGACCTTTTTTTTTTTTTTTTTTTTTTTTTTTTTTTTTGGAGGACGGGGAAAAATGTGTCTTTTTACGGATAAACCCAGATATCTCGCCCGGTTTCCGGCGGACTCGTCAAAGACACTACCCACTAAAAAACCCCTCCTCCTCATTCCCCATCTAGTTGGGCATAATCCGTTCTTTCCCGCGGCCCTGTTTGTATATTACTACGCGGGAAGAACGGAGGTAATACTAAGATTTTACGCCCCTCTATAATCATTATGTCAGCGTTGTTTCCTATTCCGACCATTTCTCTTTTCGATGTCTCTTTCCATTGTTTCTCTGCATTTCATAATTTTATACGCGTATCTTTTGAATTCGTCCCAGTTTGTATCCGATTTCGTAATTAGAATAATAAGGTTATCCACTGTTACAGGAGCTCCCAAAGCCGTCTCTAACTGCTCCCTATTTTCGGCCCACGCTTCACACTCAAAAATTACGTGTTCAGCGCTGTCCATCTCATTTCCACAATCCCAACAGGCCTCGGAATCACTTTTTAAAATACGTTTCCGGTATTTATTGAATATACCATGTCCTGTGAGTAGTTGTGTCGTATGGTAATCCAACGCGTATTTATCGGCACCTTCGTAAAACGTTCTCACGGATTTTATTAATCGCCTTGTCCAGTTTGATGTATTGGACCGGGTCCATTGTTCTTGCCACTCTTCTAGGTATTTATGTACGATTTCTTTGTTAATTTCAGTGTATGGTACAGTGTCCGGGTTTACGTTCTGTCTTCTGTTATTAAGCCACGCTCTTTTAGCTGCATATTGTTCGCTTCTTAGCCTTATTTTTATATCCAGAGGGATTTTGCCATTGAGGACACAGAGGGCTTCGTATCCCACTGTCCTGTACGCCGTCGATGTCCTGATTAGAGCGGATCTTTGCACCTTACGCAACAGGATCCTGTTTGCTTCAGTTTTTAGCGCGTCACGCCAAATTGGAGCCGCATATAAGATAACGGACTCCCAGGTACAGTAATACAAATTCCGTGCATGTCTCGAGGGTCCTCTGGTGTTTGGAAGAACCCTCGATAGTGCTCCAGATAATTTGTCCGCCTTAGCGCAGACCCTCTCCAAATGGGTTCTGAAACGTCGGAAATTATCAAGGTCTACGCCTAGATACCTGACCACTTCCTCGTCCAAAGTAGTTGACTCCCAAGTTCCACTTCAATTATTTTCGGTACCCTTTTCGCCGTTAGAAGAACCACCACCGTCTTATCAATCGCAATTTGGAGCCTGTTCTTATCAAACCATTCCTCGTGCCTCCATGTTCCTTCGTACGATGTTGCGAATGTCTCCGGTATCTTTTGCCGAGATTAGCATTGCCAGGTCGTCGGCGTATGCGACCGCTTCGGTGTTTTGTAGACCTTCAACTTCGCGCAGGATGCCGTCATAAACAAGGTTCCAGAACATTGGGCCCAGTATTGATCCCTGCGGTACTCCGGCATATATATTTTTGGACACGTGACAATCTTTGCAGTTTACCCGCGCTACCCGTTCTCTAAAATAATCTTCAAAAATTATACATAATTCCTTCGGTGTCCCTCTTTTCCGCAGTTCGTTAATTATAATTTCATGGTCTAATGTATTGAACGCATTTCTGACGTCTATTGCTACTAATACGCATATTTTATTCTTTTTTCTACATAGATCCGCATATTGCATAACGTTTTTTATCGCTTCGACGGTGCCCACACCCCTTCTGAAACCATACTGACTCTGGTGGAATGGGTCATATCCAATGTGTCGTTCTAAAAGCTCTTTCATCGCGTATTCCCATACTTTCGATAGGGAGGGCAGAATGCTAATTGGGCGAAACGCTTTCGGGTCGAAATCCTCCTTCTGTGTTTTGGGGATAAGAATGACGCGTGCTATCTTCCACGGTTTTGGGATTTTACCTCTTCTTAACGTGTCCTTACACATTTCTGCTATTAATCCGGGATGGTTTCTAGCTAAGGCTAGAACTATTTCGTTAGGTACTGCGTCTTCCCCGGGTGCTTTTGCGCTTTTCATTTTCGTTATTGCTTTTATTATTAGGTCTGGATTAATCAATTCTATGTTTCTTTCTGTTTCAGGGTCGGAGGACAGTGGCGCTGCGGGTTCCGGGAGTTGTGGACGTCTCCCCTTTGGACTACTACTAGTGGTGACAAACAAGGTATCGAGGACCTCTTCTACTTGTGAAGGTGCCAGTTGCGTAAGTATACCTCCCCGTTTTAGGCGGGCCATTACCCATATTATAGGGCCGTCCCCAAGGGTCGCGATCCAAGGTTTGGCAGAACTCTCTCCAAGATTGTTCTTTACTTTTCGTAATTGTTATTTGCAGGTCTTTTCGTAGGTTCCTGAATTCTTCTTTTAATCTGTAAGCTTCTCTTTTCCTTTCTTCAGAGCCCTCTGGTAGAGTCGCCTTGCCTTCACGACGCGTTTCCGGGCTGTCTCCACTTCATTGTTCCACCAGTATTTAGGGCGGAGTCCACTAGGGGAGCACTTTTTCTTCAGGAAAAGCAAACAGGTCTCTTCTAGTTTAGCTTGGATTGTGTGTGCCCAATCAATATCTTGTTGATTTACTGACTGTGTTATCTCTTTTCTTATTAGGTCTTCTATTCGTGTGGTCAGCACGGGAACATCCACATTCTTCATCGAAAACGGCCTCCAGGGCATCCATGAGTCGGTCTTCGGTGCTAATCCTACAGTATGGAGTACATATGCGTGGTCCGACGCTGAGTCAATTTTCAGGACACCCCCGTGTAAGTACCTACTTAGCGTGTATCTGTTTACGGTCAGAGTGTCGATAAACGATCGTCGCACTTTATTCTTTACTATCTTTTGATAGGTGTACTCATCTTCGAGTCGGACTGGGAGGAGTCCTTCGGTGGTTACGGCATTTATGAATATCGCCCCCTTACGTCAGTCTTACATCCGCCCCAGGCTGGAGACTTCGTATTAAAATCCCCCACTATCATCAACCCTGCATTGGGGCGGCTGTGGGAACGGACTGCGTCCATCAGCTGATCTACAAATCTTTCGAAGTCAGGTTTCTTAATATTCGGAGAGCAGTAGCCCCCTATTATAATAGTACCCGCTACTTCCACTATAGCAAGTCCGGGGAGCGAGGCGACAGATCCTTGTATTGGGAGACGTCCGTTTATCCCCGTGACCCATACTGACGAGAGACCCGATGAATCATTAATCCAGTTGGATTCCTGATGGTGAGGCTCTGAAATCACCATAACGTCTGCACGGAGTTGGAGAGCATACTGATTAAGGTAAGTCTGTGCTTCCCAACTTTTGTTCAGGTTTATTTGTGCCAGTCTAAGGGCCATCACGGTTTTCTATTCTAGGTCTCAGTAATCCTCTGTACACCGGGCAATTCAACGAGGCGGTATAGTGTTGTGCTCTCCTGCCACCGATACCGCTAGAGACACACAATTTGCAGGACGGGGTCCTATCACAGGAAGAGGTATTGTGCCCTTCAGCACCACATCTCCTACATATCTCGGCTTCAGGTTTTACGATTTGGCAGTTAATCGCAATATGTCCCAGGTTGTGACACCTGAAGCATCTTATCTCTTTCGGTAACGCCCTCACCGTTGCCACCGTAAATCCGGTCTTTAATTTAATTTCTTCCAGGTCCTTGGTCAGAAGATTAGCCGGCAGGTCAAGTACCGCAAATTGCATGCCTCCTTTCGGGCCCACTGTGTTCGAAGAACCTTAACATTGATAAGGGACGTAGGTATCTGACCAATCTCCGCAGCAAACTTTTCAGCTAGCTCCTCCCTTGATGTCAACGGGTCGATATTTCGGATTTCTACCGATACTCTGGGTTGGAGGGCCGACACCGAGGAACCGTCACCCATGGCAGACGCTAGGCTCTCTGCCATTTGTGCCGTATTTGGGTTTTGGGCCATCTCGAATAGTATATGCCCATCTCTTGTTCGGCGTACCCTCCTTGTCGACGAAAGGATGTCTTTTCCGACCTCCGCGACTTTCCGGTACGTATCTATAAAGGTTTCCCCTTCACTAACTTTTATTAAAATAGCCTCCGGTCTTTGTCTGGCTATAGTCTTCTTTGGAGGTCTAGAGACTTTCCGCGGTGTATCCCTTTTCGCTGTTAGTGTACCTTCAGAGGGCAGAGAGGCGGGCTTAGGTGTCAGAACTTTCGCTTGCTTCCTCCTCCTTACGGTTTGATATCCGTCATCCTCCGTGGGTTCACTCTCGCGGCCACTGGGCGTGTCTTGAGCCGCCGCTGCCGCGTATGACATCGGGCGGGATCTTTTCTGGTCCTCTTTATCCAGAGGAGATGCCACCTTGCGCTTACTCCGCGCCGTTCTCGAGTCAGGCTCAGATACCTGATAACTCTCCGTTTGCGTCCTCACGTTTTTCTTCCAGATGGGGATAGGAGGGGGCTCCGGTATTGGGGGGGTCACCTGTGTCGTCACAGATTTCTGCTCTCTAACTATTTTGACAGTGGATTTCTCCTTTTCCCTAGAATCTAGGTGCACCTGGATGGAGTCACGTGCGACCTGACGGGCGACTTGGGCATCCCTGGCAGTCATTACGATCTTCTTAATGGTACCGGGATCGACCATCTCGTTTTGCTTCAGGGTATCTGCAACTTCTTCACAGTTCGAGGCGAGTCTATCGATGAGGTCGGCCATCGTCGCCAGCAAACGCTGCATCGTCTCAATTGGAGCCTCAATGACTTCGGGCTGAGGTCTTCTGTAGATATTCCCTGGAGGGGTCATATATGTCTCCATTAATTGTGTTTGCGAAATATCAAACACTGGAGACTTCGGACTAATAGTCACCTCTGGCAATTTGCCAGACAGTTTTTTACGCCCGCTGCGTGCTTTCCCTGGCATGGGCCTCCGCGTCAGAACCACGTCCTTTAGGAACTCGATATCATGGAAGCTGTCTATATCCGTATCCCGGCTATCAGACGAGATCTCACCAGACCGGGTACTGGTAAGTTCTCTGCTTTTAAAATATTCGTTTTGGGCAGCCATATTCATGAACGGCCGGGCTTGGCCAAAGCCTCCCCCGGCCTACTATTTATACGGGGAACATAACCGGTCACCCCGGGCCCACAGCCCCGACCCGGGGAAGCCTAATACACCCTGGGGGTCGGCATTTCCCCAGGGGTTGGTCTCTAGGTGGCCAACTAACCCATGGCCCCGCATGTGTCAATTACTATCATCCACATGCGCCCCTACTAGGCGAGCACCATACCGTTCAGGGAGGGGTAATTTTTTATAGAGGTTTTCTTCCTCGCAGACCAGCCGGTTAAGGCGAGTCCTCCGGGTCCCGTGACGACAACGTTCCACCACTACGCCCTGTGATGGTCGTTGAAGCCGCCAAGGAACTTACGGAATTAGGAGGTGGATGGCGTTCATCCACCCCCAGCTCGGGGCTCCCCCGGGTTCGCCAGGCCCGTACCGCGGAAAGCATTCCACGGCCCCTGGGGAGGTAGCTCGGGTACCCCGGGTTCGCTAAACCCGTACCGTGGAGGCACAAAACTATGCCCCACGGCCCCTGGGGTGGGGACACATCTATCCCCCCAAACACACACTCACACACCCACCCACCCACACACACACAGCTCGGGTAACCCGGGGTTCGCTAAACCCGTACGGGGGGTAAATATTCATTGGCCCCACGGCCCCTGGGGGTGGGAAAGGAGGTGGGAAAAGGTTGCTCGGGTAACCCCGGGTTCGCTAGGCCCGTACCGCGTGCAATGGACCGATCAAGGTCCGCGGTCCCGGGGGATAGGAGGGGGTAAAAACACACGCACACACACACACACACACAAGCTCGGGTACCCCGGGTTCGCTAAACCCGTACCGCGGGGCCATATTCCTATGGCCCCGCGGCCCCTGGGGAGGAAAAAGGGACAGACAGCTCGGGACCCCGGGGCTACGCCCGTGCCGGTCGGGAAGCCAAAGGTCCGTTACGGCCCCTGGGATGGATGGCGTTCATTTCCCCAGCTCAGGTACCCCGGGTTCGCTGGGCCCGTACCGCGTGCAAAGACCAAGGCGGTCCACGGCCCTGGGGGGTCACCTTTTTGAAGAAGGGGGGCAGAGACAGCTCCCGGACACCCCGGCCGTCCAAACCGGCGTACCGCGGAGCCATTCGTCCCTATGGCCCAACGCAGCCCCTTCAAAGAACCATGACAATGAAGGGCGTTCCTCCGCAACCCGGGTTCGCTCGGCCCGTACCGCGTGCAATGGACCGATCAAGCGTCCGCGGTCCCTGGGGACCTAACCCAGACCTAACCCAGACCTAACCCAGACCTAACCCAGACCTTTTTTTTTTTTTTTTTTTTTTTTTTTTTTTGACGTGGTGGAAATCTGCCAACAGACATCACCGGCCCCTCGGGGGAGGGTACAGCGATAGTGTCGGGTTTTTACCGACTAAAACCACCTCGATGCCATCCCTACGACTCTACTGAGCAAGGGGAGACTGCGAGACATATACCAAATAGGCCACAATCATTCGCAGTCTCCATCGCGCACGCGGTACCATGCTCTTCGCATCGGAGGCCGTGTCAGCCTCTGTCACATTAATAATGTGTTCCTCTTTCTATCTGGAGCAGCATCCAATGGCATTTGGTTGCTGCTCCACGCTCGCTGGTGTACCTTAAGGGTGGAGAAACCCCCGTCTCACCACCGTACACCGGACTCGGCGCAGCGAGCCCTTACTATTATTAATACTAATAGCAATAATACTAATTATAATTAATATTGTATTATTTTAACACTCACATTCACTCGACCGTTTACCCTCCGCCGCCATCGAACACTTGGCGCGGGCGAAAGCGCGGGGGATGAGGGAGAGGAGTACGGCGCGCACTTCTCCTCCCCCTGGTCGGACGTCTCGCGCGTTGAGAGTTCGGGTCGCTTTCCCGCTCTCGCTCGGCAGCTTCCTTCTTGGACATGACGTCCTCGCAGAAGGAAGCGAACGCTTTCCACGATCTTCCGCTTCCAAGAATCTCCGGAAAGATGCTCGAAAGCGAGAGATCGTGCCCTATCGCTTGTTGCAGGACACGGCGCTCTCTAATGAACGCCGGGCACTCTTCTATTGTGTGCTGCGCCGTGTCCCTTCCCTCCCCGCAGTGATGACACTGTTCGCTCGCTTCCCTCCCAATTCTGCACAGGTACTTCCTATTGCCGAGGTTGCCGTTTTCCGGACACCGAAACAGCCGTGTCCGGTGAGAACCTGTGTCGCACGAAATGTTAGTGTAATCGGGCCTCCACTTCTCCCAACCCATCGCTGCAGGTGTGGGAGAAGTGCGTCGAGAAGGCGCCGACTATTCGCGTTGGGCAAGTCATTCAGCCGATCATTCCATTTTGTGATCGACCAACGCCTTGCCATTTTCCGGATTGTTTTAGGATCGAGCGCTCCGGTCCGGAATTCCTCGCGATTCTCATAGGCACCCGCGAGCTCCAACGCAAGGAGGTCAGCGGGCACAATCCCCGCGAGAGTTCTTGCCGCTTCTAAGGATACGGTTCGGTATCCGCGTATTACGCGTATAGCCATTCGGCGTTGGATACGGTCCAACGCCTTCCGGCTATTTGGTGAAATATCCGCCGCCCATACGGGGGCGCCGTACATCATCATTGAATGCACGACTCCAGTGTACAGACGACGGGTACCTGACGCAGGTCCGCGAAGGTTTGGCAGTAGTCTTCCGAGACTAACTGCCACTTTCTCTATTTTCGGGACGATCGCGCGAAAATGGTCCTCAAATCTCCACCGAGAGTCGAGAGTGAGACCCAGGTATTTGAAGCCTGTGCCCACCTGTATCTCGGCGGAGTTGCCGACGCGAAGCATCGTCGGCGGAGGACCTTGAGAACGAGGCCTGCGGCGGTGAAACCACATGGCCTCGGTCTTTTCTGGGGCTACGCGTAGCCCCAAACCTTCGATCTGTCCAATTATACAGGTCAGTGCGCGTTGCGTTGCACACCTGACCCTCTCGTAGGAGTTCCCCCCGGCTAGGACGAGTGTATCGTCTGCATAGCAAACGACACTTACTCCCGCGAGGCGCGCTTCCCGTAGAACCGAATTATACCCTATGTTCCACAGAATCGGCCCGAGTACCGATCCCTGTGGAACGCCGCGCGTAACACTATGCAGGTGGGCGACACCGTTCCTGCGCAACACCGCGATCTTCCTGTCCCGGAGATAATCCCCGATGACGGCCTGAAGATAGTCCGGGACGCCATGAAATTGTAGTGCGTCCCGTATTACATTCCACGGTAGAGTGTTGAAAGCGTTGACGATGTCGACACTCACCGCCAACACCACTCCACCAAGCGATGTATATCTATCCGCGAATTTACGTACGCTCTTGATGGCGTCAATCGTGGACCGTCCACGTCTAAAACCGTATTGACCGTCATCGAGTTCGCAGCCTCTCCGTGACAGGTGCGTCTGTAGTCTCTCAGCCAAGATGGACTCAAACATCTTGGCTGCCTCGTTTAGGAGACATATTGGACGGAATGCGGATGGGGAGTCCGCAGGCCGTCCCGGCTTGGGGAGTAGCACGAGGTTTGCTATTTTCCAGCATGCGGGGAACACACCTCTCCTCAAACAAGTATTAAAAATGAGAGTAATTTTGCTCCCTACATGCTGGAGCGCGACGGCAAGCGCTTTTGCCGGTATACCGTCTGGCCCCGGGGCCACTTTTCGCGACTTAAGCCTATGTGTGACGGCTATCAGTTCTTCGGGACTGACATAATAGTCCTCCGACCACACTTCGACGCTCCCAGCAGCGGGGCGTCCCACCTCTTCCTCGTCGGGTGGGAAGAGGTGACTTAAAATGTGCTCCAAGAATTGCGGCTCCAGTCTTGAGGAGACTGGTGGACCGCCCTGCCTCATTCTTTGGAGCACCACTTTATACGGCCGTCCCCAGGGGTCTTCGTCGATTCCCGCCAGGAGTTCGGCCCAGGCCTTCCTCTTCTCGCGGAATATTGCCGTGCGCATTTCCCGGCGGGCTCTTCTGTAGCGTTGGAAGAGTTCTTCTATTTCCTCTTCCGGCCAGGGACGTCTTCTTCTTCGGTTCGAGAGTCTGCGGCGTGCTCGCACGCAGTTTTCTCGAAGCTTCGCGATCTCCGCGGTCCACCAATATGCCGATTTTCGGCATGGATTTATGCCTATTCTCGGCATTCCCGCATCACAGATCCTTGTCAATACTAGATTGAGCTCTGAAGCCATGACATCCGGGTGTTGGTCCTCTTCGTCCAGTGGTCCGGTTCCCCAATCCTCGACGAGGGCGGCTGCTTCGATGGATTCCCTATCCATCTTCCGTAAAGCCCATCTTGGTCCTCCGTTAGTCGTCTCTTGATGTTCCCTGGGGCGGCCGTTTTCACCCCCCGTCGAAAGCAGGATGTCGATATAGAGGTGGTCTGACAGGGTTTCATCGTCTGCCACTTTCCACCTCCTCACGCATCCCGCTGCACCCGGTGAAGCCCACGATAAATCTATCGCCGACTCCCCGTTCCACCGGATGCAGGTACTCTGTCCACCAGAGTTGAGGAGGCGGAGATCTTGCTCCGCTGTCCACAACTCCAGTGTATCACCTTTCGGGCAGGTTCTGCTACATCCCCAAGACGTTGATTTCGCGTTAAAGTCGCCCAATACGAAAACACGCTCGCGAGCTCCCGGTAGCCCGTTTAGTCGCCGGCCCAGCTCTTCAAGGAAGGCCTCGAAGTGCGCTAGGGTTCGATTGGGGGAGAAATAGCACCCGACGATGGTGAATTTCCCCCATTTCGCAATAACAAATCCCTCACCGCGCTCTACGAGTGAGCACGGTGGGGAATTTTTCTCGGGGCGGTGCGCGATCGCAACTGCCCCGCATTCAGAGCCTATCCATCCAGAAGGGATGGCGTAAGGCTCCGATAAGACGGCCAACCCGGCTTTCCGCTCCCTCATGCTCTGATCCAGAAGGGATTGAGACACGTTGGAGTGGTTTAGGTTGACCTGGAGGATGTGAGCCATTACACAGTGTTATTTGTTACCTCCTCCAGGTCGCCCATCTCTATATCCGGAACCGGTTCCGGAGTCGCGATCGCGGGAGTCATCGGTTGCTCAGAAGGAGCAGTCGCCGATTGACTTTCCGAAGTCTTCGGGACTTCTGACGCATTTATTTTGGACTGCCCGGAAGGGGCCAAAACTGACGGTCTTCCTAACCCGAAGAAGTTGCCGTTTTCCGGTTATTCGCGCGTTTATTGTTAACGGACGACACACAAGTTCTGCTTCCGAACTTGTGCGCCGACGGTTTGCCCGCGTCGCTGCATACCAAACACTTCGGTTTTTGGTTGCATGTTTTCGACATGTGATCGGGGCTACCGCAATTGTAGCACCGACCCGACCTATCTATGGGACTGGTACATGTATTCCCGACATGTCCAGTCTCCAGACATCTATAACAGAAGAGTGGCCGCTTTGCCAAAGGTTCGACTTTGGCAAGCGCCCACCCCAGGGTTATCGTACCCTTAATCGCGATTTTTCTAGCCGCGGCTGCAGGGCATTTGACCCAGACGGTTCCTAAGCGGTATGGTAGGCTGCGGATTTGACCGATCCGCACCTCTTCCATATTGCAGTCTCCTGCCTTCGCGACGCCCGCACGAATTTCGTCAGGGGTGAGGGACGGGTCAAGGTCCCGCAATCTCACCTCGGCCTGCTGTATTGGACGAGCTATTCGAAACCCTAAGGGTTCGAGAACTTCGCGCATTTTACTGGCTAAGGCGTCAGCCGGTGCTGCGCTATTTGCGCCTGCTATATTTAGCAGGATGCCTCCGGAAAGGGCCGGCCTTGGTCGTATGTGGGTGATGCCCATATCCTGCAGCTGGACTGCATCGCGCGCGCGCTTGATTGCTTCGGCAATCCCTACTTTCGCGTTCTCCGTGGGTCTCACGGCGATCGCAGAAGATCGCGGCCGGCGGGCGGGCGGCACGGGTGGCCTCGTTCCCGCCACCTTTTTGTCGCCGCCGGGTTGGGTCGCGGTTTTCGCTGTCGCGGTTTTCGCGGTCGCGATTCCCGCGGCGGTGTTTTTCGCGGCTTTCGCAGCCGCGCGCTTCGCTCGCCTCCCAACCACCTCCGCGAACGAAGGTGCCTGGGAGTTGGCCGTAATGTGGGAAGGTAAAATGTTTGTCCCACTGACCTGGGGGGTGGTGTCGGTCGGCCCGGCGGCCACCCCTGTCCCTCCGGCGGAAGTCTTCTTCTTCGCTGGGAGCTTTTTCTTCGCTGGGTTGGCGGGGGTCCTCTTGCCAAAGTCCACCGCAGGCTCCCTGGACTTCTTCTCGGCAGAAGACTGCCTTGCGCTGGTGGTAGGCTGCTGCTGCTCCTGCGTTGGCGAGGGGTTTGCCACCCCCGCTGGCACGAGTTCGCGGCGAAGGGCTGCGCCCATTTCCGCAACAATCGCGAGCAGTTCGCGGCGCATCTCCGCGAATCTGTCCATCAGCGGGTCCGCTTCACTCTGCGGACCCGCTGGTGCGGCGCTCCTGTGTGGGGAGAGCGGGCTGCTCTCTGCGCCTTCGGCCGCTCGCGACTGCAAGCGGGCCATCTCGCGCCGGAGGCTGTGCAGCTCCGACCGGGTACGTTGCAGCTCGTCCTCGAGCTGCTGCTGCTCCCGTCCGATGGGAGCGCGAGAAATCGCCGCCCGATGCGCGGCGACCAGCGTGTGTGCTGCTATGCGCAGCACCCTCACGCTTTGCCCCTTGAGGTTGGAGGCAGTCGTCGCAATACGGAGAATTGCGTCCGCCTGCCCCACAACCTTCTCTTCCGCAAGGGCTTGTGGAAGAGCCGCGAACTCCCGTTGGGTGTCCTCAAGACTCGGGAGGGCCTTCGAACCGGGGTATGTGGTTCGACCCACCAAGCTGCTGAGACTGGCCCGGCTGCTGCCTTCTCCATCGCTTGTGTCCAGCGATGGCCGGTGATCCTTCGCCGGGCGAGTCCTCTGGACGGGACTGGTAGGCGCTGGCCTCTTCTTCCCGGCTGCCATGGCGTCGGCGTAGCTCTTCCTGGCGGAAGAGGTCGTCTCTGCCGGAGTGTCCGCGGCCAAGGCTCCACGTCTTGCTGCGGGCTGCGGTGTCTGCCGAGGAGTGGCAAACTCTTCTCCAGTTTCATCCTCCGACGAAACTGGCATCCTCTCGGTGGTGGTGGCGGAAGTCCTGGTCGGCTTCCTCGTCGTCGTCCTGGTAGGATTCCTCGCTGGCATCCTCCTCGTTGGTCGGTCTTCCCTGGCGACCTGCTGAAATTCTTCCTCGGACGACATTGTGTCGTCTGAGGATTTCAAACCTTTGGAGCTCATAGCCCCAAAGGTTTATCAAAAATGCGAGTACAATTCAAGATTTATTTTTCTTGACAAAAAAGTACTGCCAGTTTCTGAAAATGTGTCACAGCTAAGTATTTTGACACCGCACTTCACTTTCGCGATTCGTGTCCCCCTGGTGGCGGTTTTCTCGAACTAGCGGTAAAGTCTCACTTGACGTTCGAGAAAACTTGTGTCTCCTGTCGGCGGCTGCCCCGAACTAGCGCCGGCCAACGCCCTTCACACACAAATTTCACTAATTTGCACTCTTTTTCACTTGAAAAGCACGTGAAACAAAAGAACACAGTAGCGCAACACTTAGTGTATATATAATCTCTTGCTCAATACTCCGTCGGAGTAACGAGCCGTGTTGAAACAAATCTGTCAGTCTAATTTGGGTTAGACTGACACGATTTGTTTTCCACAAATAACTGTAGAAGGGAATCTTTTGCAGAATTCCCTTCGTTCACTACTCGTGCAGTTTAAAACTGCAATCGCGTCAAAACACAATTCACTTCTCGTCGAAAACGCACAACCGTTGCACACGGCACACTTCTGCGGAGCAGCACTATCGCACGTCCGCACTCGTCGGCTGCCAAAGACAGACTAGAGACCTAACCCAGACCTAACCCAGACCTAACCCAGACCTTTTTTTTTTTTTTTTTTTTTTTTAAAAAAAAAAAAAAAAAAAAAAAAAAAAAAAAGCCCTCCGATCCACCACTCACCTGTTCCCCATGGACCCGCTTACGCATTACAACCGGGGAACAGAGCTGTGCCTCCACCAGCTTCGCGACCGCCTCAGTTATAACAGAAGGTCATAACTGAAGGGTATCTATCTACCGCGCCGAGTGGGTCGAATACTCATATGCCGCAATCATATGGGTACTCGGCCCATGCCTACGTATATTTGCAGCTACGAGAACGCATATAGATGATAATGCCAAATGATAGTGAACGAAAGATGATAAGAGATGATAAGAAATGCATGGAAAATGAATTCAATGTGTGTGTTTTTGCCCTGTTGTACTATTTCTAGTATCCCCTGTTGGATTCTCAATCCGTGAATGAATTAAAATGAATTAAGTATATGATTTTAGGTTAGTCCGGTCGATAAACGTAGAGAACTACGTTTACCCCGGACTATAACCTGTGCGTTTTCGCTTCGCAAATTGCATGTAGGCCGCCACCGTTTTCCACTCGGGTGAAAACTAACCCATGTATGATGGTCTGCGGGCACATTCACGCCATGGCACACCATACACATACACACAAGACTTCGACAAACCCAGGCATTCACAATAACATTGAAAGTGAACCTCTAGGAGATACTTGGCATACATGGAGTGCAGAAAACCCATGATTAACCCATAAACCATGGTCTATGGGAAAACCATGGTGTTTTAAGCATTCTTAATATCGCCAATTCCTACTAGAGGCCACAACACACATACTCGGGGGGGGACACGGGGGTAATCAAAATTTCGAAAAACCCCATAGTTTCATGGGAAATGGACTTTCACCATGGAAATATGGGGTTTTTCGAAATTTCCGAAACGCCACCGTGTACTACCCTTTACCCTCTATACAGACATACCAAAAGTTCCATGCCTTACATGTAGACTCAGTGCCCGAAAAATTTTTGGAGAATTTTTTGGGTACGATTTCTCTTCATGTAAGTCACGGATCTCTTTCGGCATGCTGTACACAACCTCCCACAGGTACTTACGAGTATATAAAACCTTCAAAAACCATGATTTTGTCAAAATCTCCAATATTTTGCCAAAACCATGGAATTTTTGGGATTCTTGCAGGTTTTCTCTATGGGAGGTTGTTATACCTGCAAAACAGGGATGCAAGAGGGGTGCAAGAGGGGTGCGAGAGGGCGGGGGGAGCGCAGCCAGAACTTAGTCCCTACGACCAAAAACAGCCAAAAGGATGACTATTTTTGGCCGCAGGTGCTAAAATTCGGTCGATTTTTGGCCTATTTTTCAAGATGACCTTGAAAAAATTTTCGCGCCTCGCAAGCTCGGCGCGGCGCCCCCCCGCCCCCCACGCACGCACGCCCCCCGCCCCCCTTGGCGAAGGTCCCAGGGGACGCGTTATTTCTTCCTCCTAGCATTGGTATGCGTGCGAATTAAGCCATAACGCGCCCCTACGGGAAGATCCAAAAAAACTTTTGGGCTACCCTGGGACCGCTACGTGGCCGCTGGTCGTCACGATGACCGCCTCCGCGACGACTCGCTTCGCTCGCGTCGCTTGCCGGTCATCGGTACGACCAGAGGCCATTCAGCGGTCCCAGGAAAGCCCAAAAGCTTTGGATCTTCCCGTAGGGACGCGTCATGGCTTAGTCGTATCCGCTGCCGGGGCGTGACATTGTGGCGGCCAGAGGAGCACGCAGCCACTGAAATACCGTTCATACCACACTTACTCATGCTTTTGAAGCCATAAACCATGGAAAAGACCATGGTTTATGGTCTTCGCCTGCATGGCATAACCGTGTGTCGAGCCAAAATTAAGGTACACTTAGTTGCCTTAATTCTGGCTCGATTCTCATTTTCGCTCACATTCACTTGCATGCTACACTTTTCTTCGTACGTCAGATGCCTTAAACCATGAAAAAGATCATGGTTTAAGGTCATCGTGGTACGGAATTAATGTGTGTCAGATCAAAATTACGACAATGTTAAGTTGTCGCAATTTTGATCTGATTAATTCCCTAATTTTTCTTCTTTTCAGGACTACAAATTTCCCGTGTATTTGGCACGAGTATACGCAATTACCATGTGCCACACGCTTTTGATGTTTCAAATTGCGAAAAATTTTACAATTCCACAATCTGAGATCATCGCGGCGTGGATACATCATGTGTCAAACCAGCACTACGCCAAGAAATTTGGCATAGTTTTGGTTTGAACTTGCAGCATACTCGCACCAATTTCCCCTGAAAAGGTCACATTTCTTGTACATATTTATTTATGTACAAGAATGTGACTCATTCCGCATTTGCCACATACATTTGATGCTTTAAAACACAAGAATATGTGCTTTAAAGTCGTCGCAATATGGAAACATTAATGCGACAAGCCAAAATCCCGTCAAAATTGGCGTTATTTTGGCTTGTTTTTCCAAATATTCATTAATACACATACATGCATTCTTATTTCAGTGTTCACCCTGGAGGTAATCCCGCTTTGCAGGTATTCCCTAAGATTTTCCGCAGTATTCCACACCACGAGCGCCGCGAACTGATCGAACATACTGTGATGCCACGAATCAGCCCACGGACGTCGTAGTGCGGAATAACTAGCGCAACTCCGTATTTGCTTCGATTTCGGTGCCAAGCAAACAGTTTGGAAGGATACGGCCACTTTAAGGAGTTAAATCAAGTGACCGGAAAAGGATTTGGTTATGGGTTAGGGTTAGGATAAAGGGGGGGGGGGGGGGATAATTTGTTTGTTAACACCGAAATCGAATACATATAGGATTGTTATTAATAATCACGCATACAATGACCGAAGTCATTCTCACTCATACATGCAGTGTTTCACATTTATACCGTGCATACACACACACACAAGCATACGTACACTCACTCATGTTGTGAAATAAACACATTTTTAAACATTTATAGGCAGTATCACACGAGGCACGTGGAGTTTTCACGCAGTCGATAAGGACGGGAGCGCGAGCGTCTCAGCCGCCGCGTAGGGCTGGTTGCCTACGGGTAGGTTGGGCGGCCGTGCCACCTACTTGTATTCCTGCGTTCCTGCTTCTAGGCACCCCGCAAAGGTTAGCAAAAGTGCAATTTTTATTGCATATATCCCTATTTTCGGGCAATGCAGTGTCTTTATGCATGAGAACTAATCACGGCAGCCATTTTGTCGTCGAATTTCCCTGGTGTATATGTACAAGTACTTATAAAATTCCCTCTGTAACGTGCCCACGGCCTGCCGCAGCAGTATGGTGCAGAATTGTAGCTTTGTTTTAGTAATTATATTACCCGAACACGAACAACGGTCTTCGTCAGCGTATTTATAATAAATAAGTAAAATAGAATAAATAAATAAGTAAATTGTAATAAATTATGTTAGTAGTTTTATGGAAAATAAATAATTAAATAAATAGTGTATAAATATAATATAATCAGGTGTATATAGCCAGTCATAAAGATAAGAATAAAATAAATAAATAGTTAAATATTAAATAAAAAATTAGAAAAGTGTTAAATTATTAAAAGGACCTACGGAACACAAATGTTTGTCATGATGTAATAAATAGAATAAATTAAATAAATTAACAAGAAGTAAATGTAATATAATAACTAGTTTCGTTTAAGTTCCGTGTAGTCAGACAGAAGGAGGGCTTAGATGCGATATGTTGTTAGGTTATTTGTGAATTCTCTTTAATACTGTGTTAATAGGATTGTAATATTTTAAAGTAAATGTTTGTAATATTATAAAAACCGGTTAATTTGTATTTAAATGGTTAGGCTGTGGACTATTGTTATAAATTAGATGCCCAGTTTTCATATCGTATGTAAGGCTTCCTTTTGCTGACGGTCAATTTACTTGGCTACACCTGCGTTATACACTTGTCGAAGGACCGTTACTTATTTGTTTGTCGCGATTGTTTGGTTCTAAACGTCCTATTGTGTTGTTTACTTTAGCCTTATAGTCTAACGGTTAATGTTCGTGCACATATAGGAGTTTAGAAAGAATATTTCGTATAATATGACTCACGTTTTCGGTGGATTATTCGATTCAGCCCATTATGTCCATTTGCCTTGCCTGCGATTTTCGTCTTCCGCTTTCTGTTTGATAACTGCGTTAGCGAAGCACAGGAAGGATGTCCAATTCCTTGGCGGTCCATGTATCAGTTCACTCAATTGTTCTGGACTGTTAAGTTCCTTACACTGGCACTCACTTTTCAATTTATTTCGATAATGTTCCCATTCAATGCAGTCAAATATCGTATGGGAAACATCATCTGATAGATCACTACAATAAAAACACTCGGGGCTTGATGCCTTATTGTACTGGTACAAGTAGGTCTGAAATGTCCCATGTCCTGTCAGCAACTGAGTCGCCTCAAATGTAACGACCCTCAGCCCCTTTGCTACCAATTGCCCCCACTTTCGCACATTGGGTATGAGCTTACGTGTCCAGTGCGCACGCTTGTCCGTAACCCACTCGTTTTGCCACTCCCCCCAGGCTTTGTCCTCTATTTCTTTGTAGAGGAGATCGCACTTATTTACTAGATCGAGTAACGGTCTGAGTTCCTTCCACGGTCCGTATCTACTCTTCCAGTCGTCAAAATATGTACTAGCTCTAATTTTCGCAATGTAGTCAATAGGCATCGCCCCAGAGATAGCAAGTGCCGCGATGTCTGAAATTGTTCTATATCCCCTAATAATTCTGATAACCCCTTGTCTTTGTATCGATCGGAGCTGACATTTCAGGCCTTTTTGGGCGAGTGCCTCAACCCAAATCGGAGAAGCGTACAGCAACATAGAGTGCATTACATGTAGGTAAAGCATTCTTTTGTGCTGTGATGCTCCTCTAATGTTTGGCAGCAGTCTCAGTAAACCAGCTGTGGCTTGTCTGGTTTTTCTGGCCACTGCCGTAATATGCTGCCTGAATGTCAGTCTCTTATCGATTATAACCCCTAAGTAACTTAAAAATGGTTTTGTATATATTATATTGTCTCTAAATCTGATTGTAAAATTTGGTAGTTGTTTTTTTCTAGATATGGGTACGATTTCCAGCTTCTCTGGGGCGATAGCCAGTCCTCTTTCCTGTAACCAGTCGTCAATTACACATAAAATACGCTCACAGTTGTTAATTAATGTCTCTAAAGAATCGTGGAACATTAGCACTGCCAAATCGTCTGCATATGCAATGACGAATGTGTCTTTAGGAGTTGGAATGTTCAGCAAACCATCATATAGTATATTCCATAAGATCGGGCCCAAGACGGATCCTTGTGGCACACCACGCGTAACTTGCACTGTCTTCATTCCCTCGCTGTCCTCGTAAACAATTTTCCGATTAGAGAGATAGCCTCGAATGATTCTACGTAGAGCGCCAGGGATTTCTCTGTTTCCGGCAATCACATTGTTAATTTGCGCCCAACTAGCCGAGTTGAATGCATTTCGCACATCGATGGTGACAAAAATACCGTACTTGGTCCTCTGCCACGTAGTGTCCCAGAATCTTTCTACAGTGGATCGCATAAAATATACCGCGTCCACTGTGGAACGGCCAGGTCGAAAACCATATTGTCTATCACTAAGTCCGTTCGCCCCTTCTGTAATTGTGGCGAGCTTCTCAGCGATTAGTCTCTCAAAGACTTTGGCGATACCATTAATAAGGCATAAGGGCCTTAACGCTGCAGGGTCGTCAATTGGTTTGCCTGGCTTAGGAATTAAGACAAGGCGTTGCACTTTCCAACAGCCAGGGAAAATACCTTGATCCATACAATTGTTGAAAATTCTTAAAAATGCCTCCGGGTATGCATTTATTAAAATTTTTAATACAAGTTCCGGTATTCCATCCGGTCCTGGAGCTTTTTTAACTTTGATCTTACCAACGGCTTTTTTAAGGTCCGTTAGTGAGAATATAATCTTTTCCATGTCTTGTTCTGGTGTTATGACAGTTTCCAACGTTGTACTTTCTGCCGGTGGAAAAAGTAAATTAATCGCCGAGCGGATCTGCTGTGGGTCCAACAAGTTCATGGGGTTTGTCTTGTTGGAGAGTTTCGCCATAACGATTTTATATGGCTTGCCCCAGGGATCCTGTTCCACCTCCTTGCAAAGCCTTTCCCAAGCCGCGGACTTAGCTTCCAGTATGGCGATTTTGAGTTTCTTCCTAGCCTCCCTGTAGATTCTGTCCCTTTCTTCAGAATTGCCAGTTTTGTGTTTTCTCTGGGCTCTTCTTCTTGCTCGGTGGCATGTTCTTCGAAGCTCTGCTATCTCATCCGTCCACCAGTAAACTGCCTGGTGTTTCCTTATCTTGTTTTGTCGTGTCTTCATGGAATAATTGCAGGCAAGTGTCATTGCCTGCGCAAGATGGTTTACACCGGTCTCGACGCCATTGTCGCTAATATCGTTGAATATTGCGTCGAGGCTTGTTACAAAGGTGGATAACAGCATATTCTTATCTAAGGTGTTGGTTATCCAGCCCTTGCTCGTGTTCCTCTGCTTAGTTGCCACTTTCCCCATGTTATATTTAATGTATTGATGGTCACTGCCGGTATATTCATCCTGCACTGACCATTCCTGTATATACTTGACCAAGCCCGGACTGGAGAGCGTGATGTCCACGACTGAGCCGGTGTTACCACGTCTAAACGTGTAGCTGTTTCCTTCGTTAATGACGACTAGTCCCAGCCTGGCGATTACATCTGCCAACGCAAGGCCTCTGGCGTTAATCGTCGCGCTTCCCCAGTCCGGGCTTAGGCAGTTAAAGTCGCCCGCAATTAATACTTGTCCTTTTAGGTTATTCACGTAGTTTTCTAGTTCATCTAATTGGTTATTAAAAACTTGCCATGAGTCATTTGGTGGAAAGTAGCAACTAAGCAGAGTATATTCTGCCATTGACATTGCTACGAATCCATTGTTACTACAATCTGCTTTTCCTACTTTCGCATGGGAGTCCCAGACGCAAATGGCCGCATGTCCCGTGGGGTCAATGTGCCACCCGCCTGGTCTCCCATACGGTTCAGAAATAATCCCTATGGTTGCCCTGTTTTCCCTGGCATACTGCTGCAGCAGGTCCTGGGCAGCCCGACAATGATTCAAATTAATCTGTACTATCGTCGCCATTGTTCTAAGTACTTCTTAAACTCCTGACACCTTGCATTGCCCGCAATGTGCCTGTTATCTTTAATTCCCTTCTCCGTACAGATAGGGCAAATGGGGGGATTATTGCAGTCCGAGGCCTTGTGCCCTTCCTGTAGGCAGCGCCTGCATAGGCCATTACGATTGGCCTCACTCCTGCAATTTTTGGCAATATGCCCAACACCTAAACACTTATAGCATTTAACTACTTTTGGTCGCAGGCTTATTTTGCACTCCGCCCATCCTACCCGAAGTTTCCCTTTGGAAATCAGCTTTTCGCCATCTTCCGCCGGGAGTTCCACCAGTGCCGTCTTGGTTCTGGCAAAGCTGTTTCTTAGCGCCAGAACCTTGATTTTTTCGTCTATTCCCGCGGATAAATTAATTTCTGCGGCGATTGCTGCGCGTAATTTTTCGACTGTCGCAGTGCCATCGAGCCCCGTGATTGTTGCCTGTACCATTTGAGACACACCGAACACTGGTGTGTCCGCACCTACCACGCCTTGGATTGCATTCCTCATTTTGGCGACATTTTCGGGTTTACAGTCTGCCGCAAACTCCATGAGGATGTCTCCAGCTCTTGTGGTGCGTACCTTCTTGACAGGCGCACCTAGGTCCGTTGGGTTAATTTTCTCCTGTAAGAGGTTCAAGGTGGCCTCATAGGAGTGGTCATCCCTTTCCCCTTTATGATTATGGCCTGTGTCCTAGGCCGAGTGGGCTTCTTTGGTTGCCCTTTTGCTTTTGTAGCGGCGGCTGCTGTAGCTGCCTGTTCCCCCGATGCCTTGGGCTTCCCTTTCCTATTCCTGGAAGCCACTGTCGCCCAAGTTTCCTCTGGTTTTGCCGCAGTTTCTTGATTGGTTGCAGGCTCCAGTTCTGGCATACTTGTCCTCGCCGTGGCCTCCTGCGTTGGGGAGATGATCTTTCTCTTCTTAGCGGCCCTTGTCGGGATAGCGGAAGTTGCTGCTTGCACTGCAGGTGGAGTGCATTGCGTACCCTGTTCCGTTGTTTCTACGCAACTCTTGGCTGGAGGGACAACGAACTCCTGCACGGTCCTCACTATACCCTGAGACACCTCGGAGCGATTCTTGAAATTGTCCTCCATTTTACGAAGGATCACTTTCGCTTCACCAAATAGTTTTTTCACTGGCTTAGCGATGTTGCCAGTCGCATCAATCTGATTGGTCATCTCAGCGAACTTCTTGCTAAGCGCTTGGTATAGTTCCGCTTCTATCAAGAGATGGGCAGCCATAGTGACGTTTAAGCTTTTAATGCTTTCACTATGCTCGCCATAGCCAGTACTTGTCTTTTGCCCGATTCTGCTTGCGCCCGGGACATTCTCGTAGGTGTACGGTGCCCGCGCGGGCGTTAGGTACACAGATTGATTGCCCACTATTCCTGATGTTGTTGGTGGGCTTCTGGCAACAGGGCCCCCTGATTTGAAGGGAGTACTATTCCCCCCGGGTACTAAATTTATTCCCGATGTTGCCAGTGTTATATCCTGGTCCCTGTCATTACTTCTCAGGTTACCTGAGAAGAAATTACCCAAAAGGGTGCTAGTCGTATGTTTGTTTGTGTTTGTATTTGTGTTATCCATATTATTTGTGTTTTATAATCTAACGACATTTCGCCCATTATGGGACCCCAGAGCACGGGTGGGGTGCTATCCATGCCGATAAATTCCCTACTAGTTATGAGTACAGAAAACCGTGAAGCGGTTTATCGGGTGGCCCTGCCCTATTCTGCACCAGTTGCTTCTACAGAAATAAATGTTAGGGGGTTTAGCGTCGGTAATATACCCGTGTGGGAATCCCCCACATCGACGTGACCAAAGTTTTAACGTCACCCCTATTGTGCGGGAGTTGCCCGCCTAATCCGAGAGCGGGATCACCCGCACTTCAGGCTAGACGACTGCTGCCCATACCTTCCCCTGACAGCAGTAAAAGGGTATAGTGGAGCAACCGGCCTTTTTGCTCCCCTCATACATGCATTCGGCACACCATGGCTTCAACCCCAACATAGGCTCCAGTCATGCCAGGGCAGCGGTTTTCCCAGAATTTAACATGCCTTCCCCTCTCCCACTGGATTGTTAGTATGTTGTCTGAGTTTAATTGTTTTAATAGTGTATTATTTCTTACATTATTCATTAATCCGTCTTAGTCCTGTTTCTGTTTTGTTATACCGGTCGTTTGTTCGTAATGTCCCCGTTTTGTCTAGTCTTATGTCGTCTGTCCGTATGTTTGTCCTTAGACAATCCAGTGGAGGAGCGGCGAGGTAGAGGTTCGGTACAGACATGCACCTGGCACCCGGTCGGGGAGCTACTACTCTCACCCTTGGTTAGTCTGTTGGGAATATCCACCATGGGACCGAATGCATCCCATGCACTCGTTCCACACCCATACCTATCAATCATACAGACCCACACCACACATGTGTTTTGTCCGCGGTCGCTTATTCGTTTGATTAAAATCAACTTATTTCGCGGCTGTCCTATTTCCACGCAAACATAAAAATGCACTGATATAGGACGTTCCCCAATCCGCAACCTGGGGACGCGCCACGATGGGGTATCACCTCCCCATAGCCTCATGTGATAGTGCCCATAAAATAATAATACCTATTGTGTTAATAAAAAAGCCCTCCGATCCACCACTCACCTGTTCCCCATGGACCCGCTTACGCATTACAACCGGGGAACAGAGCTGTGCCTCCACCAGCTTCGCGACCGCCTCAGTTATAACAGAAGGTCATAACTGAAGGGTATCTATCTACCGCGCCGAGTGGGTCGAATACTCATATGCCGCAATCATATGGGTACTCGGCCCATGCCTACGTATATTTGCAGCTACGAGAACGCATATAGATGATAATGCCAAATGATAGTGAACGAAAGATGATAAGAGATGATAAGAAATGCATGGAAAATGAATTCAATGTGTGTGTTTTTGCCCTGTTGTACTATTTCTAGTATCCCCTGTTGGATTCTCAATCCGTGAATGAATTAAAATGAATTAAGTATATGATTTTAGGTTAGTCCGGTCGATAAACGTAGAGAACTACGTTTACCCCGGACTATAACCTGTGCGTTTTCGCTTCGCAAATTGCATGTAGGCCGCCACCGTTTTCCACTCGGGTGAAAACTAACCCATGTATGATGGTCTGCGGGCACATTCACGCCATGGCACACCATACACATACACACAAGACTTCGACAAACCCAGGCATTCACAATAACATTGAAAGTGAACCTCTAGGAGATACTTGGCATACATGGAGTGCAGAAAACCCATGATTAACCCATAAACCATGGTCTATGGGAAAACCATGGTGTTTTAAGCATTCTTAATATCGCCAATTCCTACTAGAGGCCACAACACACATACTCGGGGGGGTGCACGGGGGTAATCAAAATTTCGAAAAACCCCATAGTTTCATGGGAAATGGACTTTCACCATGGAAATATGGGGTTTTTCGAAATTTCCGAAACGCCACCGTGTACTACCCTTTACCCTCTATACAGACATACCAAAAGTTCCATGCCTTACATGTAGACTCAGTGCCCGAAAAATTTTTGGAGAATTTTTTGGGTACGATTTCTCTTCATGTAAGTCACGGATCTCTTTCGGCATGCTGTACACAACCTCCCACAGGTACTTACGAGTATATAAAACCTTCAAAAACCATGATTTTGTCAAAATCTCCAATATTTTGCCAAAACCATGGAATTTTTGGGATTCTTGCAGGTTTTCTCTATGGGAGGTTGTTATACCTGCAAAACAGGGATGCAAGAGGGGCGCAAGAGGGGTGCGAGAGGGCGGGGGGAGCGCAGCCAGAACTTAGTCCCTACGACCAAAAACAGCCAAAAGGATGACTATTTTTGGCCGCAGGTGCTAAAATTCGGTCGATTTTTGGCCTATTTTTCAAGATGACCTTGAAAAAATTTTCGCGCCTCGCAAGCTCGGCGCGGCGCCCCCCCCCCCCGGCCCCCCCGCACGCGCTTCGCGCGCGCCCCCGCACGCACGCGCGCGCGCGCCCCCCCCCCTTGGCGAAGGTCCCAGGGGACGCGTTATTTCTTCCTCCTAGCATTGGTATGCGTGCGAATTAAGCCATAACGCGCCCCTACGGGAAGATCCAAAAAAACTTTTGGGCTACCCTGGGACCGCTACGTGGCCGCTGGTCGTCACGATGACCGCCTCCGCGACGACTCGCTTCGCTCGCGTCGCTTGCCGGTCATCGGTACGACCAGAGGCCATTCAGCGGTCCCAGGAAAGCCCAAAAGCTTTGCAGGGACGCGTCATGGCTTAGTCGTATCCGATGCCGGGGCGTGACATTGTGGCGGCCAGAGGAGCACGCAGCCACTGAAATACCGTTCATACCACACTTACTCATGCTTTTGAAGCCATAAACCATGGAAAAGACCATGGTTTATGGTCTTCGCCTGCATGGCATAACCGTGTGTCGAGCCAAAATTAAGGTACACTTAGTTGCCTTAATTCTGGCGATTCTCATTTTCGCTCACATTCACTTGCATGCTACACTTTTCTTCGTACGTCAGATGCCTTAAACCATGAAAAAGATCATGGTTTAAGGTCATCGTGGTACGGAATTAATGTGTGTCAGATCAAAATTACGACAATGTTAAGTTGTCGCAATTTTGATCTGATTAATTCCCTAATTTTTCTTCTTTTCAGGACTACAAATTTCCCGTGTATTTGGCACGAGTATACGCAATTACCATGTGCCACACGCTTTTGATGTTTCAAATTGCGAAAAATTTTACAATTCCACAATCTGAGATCATCGCGGCGTGGATACATCATGTGTCAAACCAGCACTACGCCAAGAAATTTGGCATAGTTTTGGTTTGAACTTGCAGCATACTCGCACCAATTTCCCCTGAAAAGGTCACATTTCTTGTACATATTTATTTATGTACAAGAATGTGACTCATTCCGCATTTGCCACATACATTTGATGCTTTAAAACACAAGAATATGTGCTTTAAAGTCGTCGCAATATGGAAACATTAATGCGACAAGCCAAAATCCCGTCAAAATTGGCGTTATTTTGGCTTGTTTTTCCAAATATTCATTAATACACATACATGCATTCTTATTTCAGTGTTCACCTTGGAGGTAACCCTGCTTTGCAGGTATTCCCTATGTTTTACGCAGTATTCCACACCACGAGCGCCGCGAACTGATCGAACATACTGTGATGCCACGAATCAGCCCACGGACGTCGTAGTGCGGAATAACTAGCGCAACTCCGTATTTGCTTCGATTTCGGTGCCAAGCAAACAGTTTGGAAGGATACGGCCACTTTAAGGAGTTAAATCAAGTGACCGGAAAAGGATTTGGTTATGGGTTAGGGTTAGGATAAAGGGGGGGGGGGGGATAATTTGTTTGTTAACACCGAAATCGAATACATATAGGATTGTTATTAATAATCACGCACAATGACCGAAGTCATTCTCACTCATACATGCAGTGTTTCACATTTATACCGTGCATACACACACACACAAGCATACGTACACTCACTCATGTTGTGAAATAAACACATTTTTAAACATTTATGGCAGTAGCACACGAGGCACGGGGAGCCCCGGACAACAGACGGTCCGCCCCAGCCTAACCCACACGGGGCGGCCAGGCTTTTTACCGACCTTGTCGCCGACACCCCCGTTGGCGGCGACGGTAGTGCCGGCCACCCCCGAACCGAAGGCCCAGCGGCCCCAGACCAAACCCCCCCTATCCGGCAACCCTCAGGTCGCGCTAAACCGGTACAGCTAGGAGGGGCACCTACTCCATTTCCGCCGTCCAAGGTCGCCTATTCTTGCCGTACGAATACCCCCCCGGAAGGGTCACACAAGGTGGTCAGGCCCCATTAGCACATATTGTGCCCTCCCGCCGGCCGGACCGAAGTCCCAGGCAATTACCCGGAGCCGCCGCCTTGTCCTTAGGCCTCCCGACCGAGCCCCCCCCGGGCACTAAAACCCCAGGGCAGGGAACCCATAATCGGCCCGACTTCGGCGGCGGTCCGGGACATCCACGCCTTTGGGGCAAGTGCTACGGCGGGGACCCCGCCTCCAGCCGAACTGGGAGGTGCCTAAAAGATGCTCGTCGCGTGCCCCGGAAAAGGGTCACCTGGACTGGTCCCCCCCCTATGCCGGAAGGGACCATCAGTTTTCCCCCTGCGGCCACAGTTGTGGGTCTGGGGATTCGACCAAAATGCCGGTCCCACGCCCCCTTAGTCAACGGCGTCCGGGGGCCTCCACCGACCGCTCAGACGGCAGCGGGCCACGGCCTCCGCCGGACCTAACCAGTATGGTTTGCCCCCCTGGGTCACTCCTCCGGTGACGGAAACACCCTGCCGGGCGACCTCCGACGGGCGCCCCGGAGAGTGGACCCAGGGGAAGTGTCCTCCGACACCCAGACCTCCGACAGGCGACCCACCACACACACCTCGATCGGAGGTCCACCGGGTTGGAGCTTTTTTTTTCCGCCACCCGCCTTCCTCCGTGGGGGAGGGGCGCAGGCCGGCCCTCGCCAGCATTGCGTGACCTGCTTCCAAAGACACCCCCCTCCTCACGGGGCATCATTACGGGGTCGGATTTTTACCGACTTGCTTTTCCCCAAACTGATCCACCCGGTCTCCGCCCGAGGGCCGGGTCCGAAGACGTCTCTCGGGGGCACCGCCACGGGAAGTCCGGGCACTCCACCAAGCCTAGGGACACCTAACCGGACCGCCGGAGCCCCGACGTCGGCCGGAGGTAAGCCTACCGTGCGACTTCCCCGACGGACACTCCTCCAACCCCGACCGCTTCCCAGGCGGTGGGAAGAGGAATCCGTGCTCGCGGGGGCCATTTTCAGTCGACCTGCCGACTGCTCAGGCGGGGGCCCTCCGACAGAGTCCGCCTCCTCTCGCGGATCCCGACGGCATGGCGGCCTCCCGGGGAGCCGAAACCATCACGCTCGGCCGCCGAGGACTCCGCGCATGGAAGGGTCACACTTCCCCGGCCAACGTGGCCTCCGGAACAAGGGGAGGGCGCGGCCCCCGATAGTGAGCCCCGAGGTAGGGTCGGGGGTGGTCGCCAACCTGCCACACTTCTGGGGTTCCACCTCCCACATCCCCTCGCATCATACCTTGGGATTGGGGTAATTTTTATAGAGGTTTCTTCCCGGCCGGCCGGCGCAGGACCCTCTTGACGGCAACGTTCCACCACTACGCCCCGGTCGTTGAAGCCGCCACGACTTACGGAATTAGACGCCGGCGTTCATCCACCCCGGCTCGAGGCTCATGCCGACCTGCGGGACGACCCTGGGGTCGTGCAAAGTGACCTCCCAGCGGAGCGCCGGCAGGCGTGGCCGCAATTCGGTGGAGCCCGCGGCCGAGGGACCCATGCGGGGGTTCCCCGACCGGACAAAGGGGACGCGCTCGACGGCCCACACTCGGACGACCACACACACCGCGGACCTCCACACACCAGACCTAACCCATTTTTTTTTTTTTTTTTTTTTTAACGGGGGGGAAATATTAAAAAGACCCCCCCCGCCGTTGGGGCGGCGGCGGGTTGTGTCTAAAACCCCCACGGTGACCACCATCTCGCCCGACTTCGGCGGCGGTCCGGGAACGACCAAGCTAGGTCACACTACCGGACCGCCGCCTCGCCCCTCTTCCCCGACTGGGAAGAGTGGCTCTTCCCAGTCGTGGGAAGAGGAATCCGTGCTCGCGGGGAGCAGGTCAGAAATGACTCCCCACAGAGCGCCGACCTAGTCGGCGCTCCTGACTCGCCGCATGGAAGGGTCACACTTCCATGCGGCCAACGTGGGCTATAACAAGGGGAGGGCGCGGCCCCAACCGCGGTCCTCCCCAAGCCCTCGGTGCCGCTCCCGACCGGCCAGGACCGAAGTCCCGGCACACGACGCCGGAGCGGCACCTACCTCCTCACACGGGCGGAGCCCGGCACCAAGTGGTGCCGGGTCCGCCCGCCTTATCACGGTGGCGGGCCTCTTGGAGGGGGCCGCCTAAAGCGGAGCCCCCTCCTGGCCCGCCTTCTCTCCTGCCGAGCGGGATCGGAGGACTCCCGATCCCGCTCGGCGGCCTCCTTCTGCGAAATAACGGTTTCGCAGAAGGAGGCCACCGCTTCTCCGGACCTCTCGCTCGCCAGCATTGCCGTAACAAGTGCTGGCGGCGAGAGGCCGGGCCAATAACGGCCCGCACTCTTCTCGTGCCCAGCCAAACGCTGGGCACTCCTCTATCGTGTGGCTGGGGGTGTCGACCACCCCCACGCCACACGACAGGCACTCTGGTGTGGCCTCCGCTCCGATTTTGTGCAGGTACTCTCCGAAACAACCATGTCCGGAGAGCACCTGCGTCGTCCGGTAGGTAAGCCTACCGTGCCGACGATCCACCCACTCCTCCAAATGTGGGAGGATCGCGCCGACAGCTCGCTGGCGGGCGGCTCGATAATTTTCGAGCTCCGCCCGCCATTTTCTAAGTGCGAGCTGCCGGGCCTGACGCCTCAGGTCACCGACCGACAGTCCTGCCGGATCCCCTTCGCCCCGGCGGAGTGACCGGACCCGTCGAAAGACGCGGGCCTCGGCCTCCGCCTGCAGGTCGAAGGGGATTACCCCCGCCAGGACTGCCGCCGCCTCATGGGAGATAGTGCGGTAACCACGTGCCACCCTGACGGCCATTCGCCGGTATACGCGGCGCAGCATTTCTCGGCTGCGCCGCCCGGCCACCAGGGACGGGGCCCAGACTGGGCACCCGTAAAGGCACATGGCCCGCACCACCCCCGTGTAGAGGCGGCGGACCCTCTCTTCAGGTCCCCCGATATTGGGCAGTAGCCGACCCAACAGGGCGGCTACCCCCTCTACTCGGGGGACGAGTCGGTCAAAGTGACCCTCGAAGCGCCAGCGGCTGTCAATGTCCAGGCCGAGGTACTTAATCCGTTCCTCGACCCGGACAAAGACCGGCCCTACTCGGACGACCGACTGGGGCGGTCTCCGGGTCAGAGGCAGCCCATGAAACCAGGCTGCCTCCGTTTTCTCCGGAGACACTTGCAGCCCCAGCCGACGGACGGAGGCCACTACCGAGGCCACCCCGGCCTCGGCAAGGCCCAGCAGCCTCTCCCATTCCTCCCCCACGGCTATCACCAGAGTGTCGTCTGCGTAGCAGACGACTGTGACGCCGTGAGGGAGCGCGGTGAGGAGAACCCGGTTGTACCCCAGGTTCCACAACAACGGTCCTAACACGGACCCCTGGGGTACACCGCGGTTCACCTCCCGCGTTACCACCCCGTACCGACCCGGGTATATTACCCGTCTGTCCCGGAGGTAGTCTGCCAGGACTCTCCTCAGGTACGGGGGCACCTGATGGTCGACCAGTGCCCCCGCAATCCTGTCCCAGGGCAGGGAGTTGAAGGCGTTGGCGATGTCAAGAGACACCGCCAACGCCATCCCACCCCGGGAGACAGACTCATCCACGAGGGCCTTGACGTGATCGACCGCATCTATGGTCGATCGGCCCTCGCGGAAGCCGAACTGGCACGGTGAAAAGTTCGGACCTACACTGGACATATGCCCCCAGAGACGGGAAGCTACTATTCCCTCGAAGAGCTTTCCCGCCTCATCAAGGAGGCATATGGGTCGGTACGCCTTGGGAGAGGCTGCCGGCCTGCCACCCCCTTGGGAAGCAGGACCATCGTGGCCTGCTTCCACAAGAGGGGGACCCCGCCCCGCCTGAAGGCAGCTGTCGAACAGCCACCTCAGGCGGGGCCCGAGGCCGCGTAAGGCCAAGGCTAACGCCTTGCCTGGGACGCCGTCTGGCCCGGGGGCGGTGTTCCGCCCCCTTAACTTGGCGACGGCGTCCCGGAACTCCTCGTCGCTGACCGCGCATGGTGGCAGCGCGGTCAGCGCCGCCTCGAGCGGCTCCGGTGGTGGTCTGCCCCCCTCATCGAGGGGGAACAGTTTATTCACCACCGACCGGAGCACGGCGGGTTCCAGGCTCTCTGTGACGGAAGGACCCGCAGGGCGTAGGCGGCCCAGTACCACACGGTACGGGCGACCCCACGGGTCAGCGTCCAGAGAGCCCAGGAGTTCCTCCCAGGCCGATGCCTTGGCCTCCCTGATGGCTCTCCGCAAGGCATTCGATGCGTCTCGATATGCCTCGCGGAGTGTGGCCTCCACCGCATGGTCGCGGACTGCTCGGCGGCGGGCCCTTGTCCACCGGCGTCGGGCCGCCACACTCTCTTCTCTGAGTGTGGCTATCTGGCCCGACCACCAGTAGACCGCCCGCCGCTGCACCCTCCTGACCCGGGGCATGGCGGCGTCACAAATTGCCGCCATTTGCCCCCGGAGCCAGGAGGCCTCCTCGTCCACGTCCGCGACTGGCTCCGGCCCGTACGAGGGCCAGGCCGCGGCATAGGAGGCCGCCATCAGCGCGTCCTCGTCCAGGTGCGTAAGCGCCCACCTCCTACGGGGGGGTGGGCCCCCAATTGGGGCCACCCCCCCTACATCAAACATGATGTAGAGGTGGTCGCTGAGGGTCGCGAGGTCATCTGCGACCCTCCACGCTCCAACACGTCGCGCGGCCGCCGGAGAAGCCCAGGACAAGTCCACTATGGACTCCCCCTGCGGCCGCACGCACGTGCTGGCAGATCCCCGGTTGAGGATCCGGAGATCCAGACCGGAGGACCAATCCACCAGCACATCCCCGTGGGTCGGCCCTAGGGGATCCCCAAGTTGGGGATTTGGCGTTAAAGTCCCCTAGGACCAACACTGGACGGGACAGGAGAGGGGTCAAAACCCTCCCCAGCCCATCCAGCAGCGACTCAAACTCCACGAGGGTCAGGCTGGGGGAGGCATACACTCCGGCCAGCGTGACGCACCTGGACTCCACCACCACGAACCCGGCACCCCTACCGATCACCCGGAGGGGTGCCGAGTTCGTCGCGATCGCGACGGAGCCGCACAGATCCGCCGCCCAGTCAGGGCGATCGGGAACTCTGTACGGCTCCGCCGCGACCGCCAGGCCAATCCCCACTCGGCCAGGGTTTGGACAAACAAGTCCTGAGCCCCAGCCGAGTGGTTGAGATTGGCCTGCAGCACCCTAACTGGAGGAGGAGGGCCATTATCGGTTGGCCTTCCCCTCCTCCTCCAGGTTGGCGGCCGGTTCGGCCTCCATCTCTGAGCTGACAGGGCGGGTATTGCCCGCCCTTGTCAGCACCACCCTCGGTTGCCTACCCCCGAGGATGTCCGCGAGCGACACCGACGACGCCCGCGGACGCAGACGTTCCTCGGGGTGGCCGAGGGTGGTCCCTTCTCGGGGGAGAGCTGGGCCCTCTCCCTCGGAGACTGCTCCCCCGCCCTTCTTCTTGGACTTGGGGCGGGGGAGGGTCGACGATCCTCCTCCTCCACGGGCCTGGAGGGGCCCGCTACCGGAGGAGGGGGGGTGGACGTGGACTTTTGTGGTGGAGCAACCGGCTCCACCTCGTCCACGTCCATCGCCCCCCTCGCCGCCGGAGAGGCGGGGGATGGTACGGGGGGCGCTGCGGGGCGGCACTCCCGGCCGACGCCGTCGCACCCCCGGCAGGCCCCGCCTGCCTCTTCTTCCCCCCTCCTCTTCCTTTTGGAGGGGGGAGGAGCACAACCCGGGGCGCCCAGCACATGGTTGGCTGGGCGACCCAGGTCGACGCAGACCGGGCCCCTCGGGGGTGCCCGGCATGCGCGCGACACGTGACCGGTGCCACCACAGCGGTAGCACCGGCCACCCCTATCTGCCCCCCCAGGGCATCGGGACTGGAGGTGTCCCACCTCCAGGCACCGATGGCACCTGGGAGGGCGTGCCGCCAGGACCTCCACCCGGGGTGAGCACCACCCCAGGCGGAGGCGGCCCGCCGCGGCCAGTTTTCGAACGGCCGCGAGCGGGCACGTAACCCAAACGGTACCAACCCCCTTGGGGGAGGTCCGGATTGGGCCAGTAGTGACCTGGCCCGCCGGACACTCCCCCACCTTGGCCACCGCTCCCCCCACCTGTGGGGTCGTGGTGGCTTCGTCACGCCCGCTGCGGCGAGCCTCAGCGGTCTTCACGGGGCGGGCCACCCTGACGCCGTCCCCGCCGAAGAGTTCGGCGAGGCGTTCCGCCAGGGCGTCCGCCTTCTCGGTACCGGGAGGGCCCGGGAGCGCTATGATGGACGATCCCGATTGGCCCTTCCGGTACCTGACCTCCTGGATGCCGACCTCTTGGAGGTCGACATTGGCCACCGCCTTCCGCATGACCTCCGCATAGGAGGTCTTGCTCCCCGGGGCGACCGTTAGCGACACGGCCGCCCTCTTGGGAGCACGCGGAAGGCGGGGCGTCTCCTTCTTTGTGGTGGTTGGGGGGGAGGGGGAGGGGAGACAGGTGCCGAGGCACCCGTCTTCCCCTTTTTCTTCTTCCCCCCGCCCGCCTTTCCCGTCTTCTGGCCCCCCTGGGGGCCAGAGGGTGCCGCCGCAGCACCGGTGGCGGGCCCCGCCCCCTCCGAGAGGGAGGTTGTGGGGCCACAGCCACCCGGCGCTGCGCCCTCTTGGCCTTCCTCCCCAGGACCGACACCCACTCCCCCTGGGCCGACGGAACGTCCCTCCCTGAGGAGGGGCGAGCTGGCCTGGTAGGGGGAGGGGCGCCGGCTCCCGGGGCGGAAGAGCCGCGGGTCCCGCCCGCGCCTTTCCCCGTCCTGGCCGAAGGAACGCCCTCCTCAAGGGGAGGACGAGCTGGCCGGGTGGACGGGGGAGGCGGGGCAGGGGCCCGCACCTTCTTACCCCTCTTCCGCCTCCTAAGGGCGGAAGAGGAGAGGACCCCACCCTCCGTATCAGTGGAAGGGGGGGGCCCTTTCCTCCTGGGAGGGAGGATTTCACCCGCCCGCTCCGCCATCTCCAAGAGAGGACGGAGACGGGCGAGTATCCTCGCCTCCACTGCCTCCGCCACCCGAGCCGCCATCCCCACTCCGCTCTCCGCGGAGGGCGGAGGGGGGGACGTCCGGGCGCGGGGGACTTTCCGTGGAGAGGTCCGCGGGGACCTCTCCACGAGGCCCTGGAAGAAATCGGAGTCGGTATCCTCCTCCGGTCCTCCAGGGCCTCGTGGCCTCACCGCCACGCTGGGGGTCTTTTAAAAGACCCCGACGTTGATGCCCCTCCTCTCCGAGATGTAAGTGGAGAGGAGGGCGTCGCCTCCTTTAATGTGTTGGGGCGGGGGAGGGGTAACCCCCTTCCCACGCCCCGCTGCGATGAGGGTCGCGACCTGGGCCTCCAGGGCCTCGTTTCGCGCCCTCAGCTCCGCCACTGCCACCTCCAAATCCCGTTCCCGGGACGAGGAGGCGGCCCGCTGCGCGTGCTCCGTCGCGACGCATCTGATGAGCTGCGCCGCCTCCCGCAACTTCCGGACGTAAGTCCCATGGAGGTTGCGGGAGGTGGAGGCGACCTTCTCGATCCGCGCGGCCTCCTCGATCGCCCGCGCGGATAAGTCCGCTGCGGGGGCGTGGCGGAGCTCCGCGAGAAGCTCCGCCTCGTCCCGCAGCGGAATCGCCGACTTGGATGGCGGCCTAGCCTTAACGGCCGGGTCATCCAAGGCCCTGATGGCGTCGGCTTCGTCCGCCATCAGGACCGCTTCTGCGTGGGCTCGCTTTGCCCTCGCGAGCCCAACGTACTCCCCGGTTGTTGGGGGGCGGCCTCTCTTGCGCTTAACGGCGCCTCCGGAGGTGCCAGCAACGCTGGAGGTGTCGCTGGCACCCTCCTCGAGTTCGCTCATGGCGAGCGAACTCTCTTCTCCTAGTGTCCCTCTGCAGGGACCTCTCCCTTCTAATCGCGGAGACGGCCGAGCTCACCCCCAAGCTCGCTCGCCGCTCCTGCGCCTCCTCGTCCGTCATTTTTATATAAATTTTGCGGTTCCATAATTGATCCCACGAGTAGGGTCGGAAGGGGTGGTCCACCCGGGCAGAGCCGCCATACCCGGGTAAGCCTAATACACCCTGGGGTTCGGCAGGTGCCCCAGGGGAGTTTGGTCGCTAAAGACTGGCCAACCTCCCAGCCATGCATCCTATCGGCGCGCACCATACCTTAGGATTGAGGGTAATTTTTTATAGAGGTTTTCTTCCTCGCAGGCCGGCCGGTGAAGGCAGGCCCTCCGGGTCCCTTGACGGCAACGTTCCACCACTACGCCCTGTGATGGTCGTTGAAGCCGCCAAGAGACTTACGGAATTAGGAGATGGATGGCGTTCATCCATCCCCAGCTCAGGCACCCCGGGTTCGCCAGACCCGTACCGCCGACCTTGCGGCCGACAGCCCCTGGGGTTGTGCCCTTTTTGATGACCGGGGTGGCACCTCCCCGGAGACGGCACCTGACACCAGGCTTACGGTTCCGTCCAAACCGGCGTGCTGTCCGCGGCTGCTTATTCGTCGGGGTTACCCCCGCTTATTTCGCAGCTACCCTTCAAAGAACCATGACAATGAAGGGCGTTCCCCTATCCGCAACCCGGGGACGCGCTCGGTTGCCCACGCAAGGCCTCCGCCGAAGCGGACCGAGAACCCAGACCTAACCCAGACCTTTTTTTTTTTTTTTTTTTTTTTTTTTTTTTTTAACGTGGGGGAAATCTTCAAAAGACACCCGCCGCCGTTGGGGCGGCGGCGGGTAGTGCCGGATTTTTACCGGCTAAAACCCCCACGGTGACCACCATCTCGCCCGACTTCGGCGGCGGTCCGGGAACGACCACACTAGGTCACACTACCGGACCGCCGCCTCGGGGAGGTCCTCTTCCCCGACTGGGAAGAGTGGACCTCTCCCCAGTCGTGGGAAGAGGAATCCGTGCTCGCGGGGGAGCAGTCAGAAATGACTGCTCCCCCACAGAGCGCCGACTAAAGCCGGCGCTCCTGACTCCGCCGCATGGAAGGGTCACACTTCCATGCGGCCAACGTGGGCTATAACAGGGGGAGGGCGCGGCCCCAACCGCGGTCCTCCCCCAGCCCTCGGTGCCGCTCCCGACCGGCCAGGACCGAAGTCCCGGCACACGACGCCGGGGCGGCACCTACCTCCTCAATCGGGCGGAGCCCGGCACCGAATAACTGGTGCCGGGTCCGCCCGCCTATACTATGGTGGCGGGCCACTTGGAGGGGGCCGCCTAAAACGGAGCCCCCTCCTGGCCCGCCTTCTCTCCTGCCGAGCGGGATCGAGAGACTCCCGATCCCGCTCGGCGGCCTCTTCTGCGAAATAACGGTTTCGCAGAAGGAGGCCACCGCTCTCCAGGACCTCTCGCTCGCCAGCATTGCCGTAACAAGTGCTGGCGGCGAGAGGTCCTGGCCAACAACGGCCCGCAAGCCCTCTCTTGCCCAGCCAAAGGCTGGGCACTCCTCTATCGTGTGGGTGGGGGTGTCGACCACCCCCACGCCACACGACAGGCACTCTGGTGTGGCCTCCGCTCCGATTTTGTGCAGGTACTCTCCGAAACAACCATGTCCGGAGAGCACCTGCGTCGTCCGGTAGGTAAGCCTACCATGCCGACGATCCACCCACTCCTCCAAATGTGGGAGGATCGCGCCGACAGCTCGCTGGCGGGCGGCTCGATAATTTTCGAGCTCCGCCCGCCATTTTCTAAGTGCGAGCTGCCGGGCCTGACGCCTCAGGTCACCGACCGACAGTCCTGCCGGATCCCCCTCGACCCGGCGGAGTGACCGAAACACACGGGCCTCGGCCTCCGCCTGCAGGTCGAAGGGGATTACCCCCGACAGGACTGCCGCCGCCTCATGGGAGATGGTGCGGTAACCACGTGCCACCCTGACGGCCATACGCCGGTATACGCGGCGCAGCATTTGTCGGCTGCGCCGCCCGGCCGCCAGGGACGGGGCCCAGACTGGGCACCCGTAAAGGCACATGGCCCGCACCACCCCCGTATAGAGGCGGCGGACCCTCTCTTCCGGTCCCCCGATATTGGGCAGTAGCCGACCCAACAGGGCGGCTACCCCCTCTACTCGGGGGACGAGTCGGTCAAAGTGACCCTCGAAGCGCCAGCGGCTGTCAATGTCCAGGCCGAGGTACTTAATCGTTCCTCGACCCGGACAAAGACCGGCCCTACTCGGACGACCGACTGGGGCGGTCTCCGGGTCAGAGGCAGCCCATGAAACCAGGCTGCCTCCGTTTTCTCCGGAGACACTTGCAGCCCCAGCCGACGGACGGAGGCCACTACCGAGGCCACCCCTGCCTCGGCAAGGCCCAGCAGCCTCTCCCATTCCTCCCCCACGGCTATCACCAGAGTGTCGTCTGCGTAGCAGACGACTGTGACGCCGTGAGGGAGCGCGGTGAGGAGAACCCGGTTGTACCCCAGGTTCCACAACAACGGTCCTAACACGGACCCCTGGGGTACACCGCGGTTCACCTCCCGCGTTACCACCCCGTACCGACCCGGGTATATTACCCGTCTGTCCCGGAGGTAGTCTGCCAGAACCCTCCTCAGGTACGGGGGCACCTGGTGGTCGACCAGTGCCCCCGCAATCCTGTCCCAGGGCAGGGAGTTGAAGGCGTTGGCGATGTCGAGAGACACCGCCAACGCCATCCCACCCCGGGAGACAGACTCATCCACGAGGGCCTTGACGTGATCGACCGCATCTACGGTCGATCGGCCCTCGCGGAAGCCGAACTGGCACGGTGCCAAGTTCGGACCTACACGGGACAGATGCCCCCAGAGGCGGGAAGCTACGATTCTCTCGAAGAGCTTTCCCGCCTCGTCAAGGAGGCATATGGGTCGGTACGCCTTGGGAGAGGCTGCCGGCCTGCCACCCCCTTGGGAAGCAGGACCATCGTGGCCTGCTTCCACAAGAGGGGACCCGCCCCGCCTGAAGGCAGCTGTCGAACAGCCACCTCAGGCGGGGCCCGAGGACGCGTAAGGCCAAGGCTAGTGCCCTGCCTGGGACGCCGTCTGGGCCGGGGGCGGTATTCCGCCCCCTTAGCTTGGCGACGGCGTCCCGGAACTCCTCGTCGCTGACCGCGCATGGTGGCAGCGCGGCCAGCGCCGCCTCGAGCGGCTCCGGTGGTGGTCTGCCCCCCTCATCGAGGGGGAACAGTTTATTCACCACCGACCGGAGCACGGCGGGTTCCAGGCTCTCCGTGACGGAAGGACCCGCGGGGCGTAGGCGGCCCAGTACCAAACGGTACGGGCGACCCCACGGGTCAGCGTCCAGAGAGCCCAGGAGTTCCTCCCAGGCAGATGCCTTGGCCTCCCTGATGGCTCTCCGCAAGGCATTCGATGCGTCTCGATATGCCTCGCGGAGTGTGGCCTCCACCGCATCGTCGCGGACTACTCGGCGGCGGGCCCTTGTCCACCGGCGTCGGGCCGCCACACTCTCTTGTCTGAGTGTGGCTATCTGGCCCGACCACCAGTAGACCGCCCGCCGCTGCACCCTCCTGACCCGGGGCATGGCGGCATCACAAATTGCCGCCATTTGCCCCCGGAGCCAGGAGGCCTCCTCGTCTACGTCCGCGACTGGCTCTGGCCCGTACGAGGGCCAGGCCGCGGCATAGGAGGCCGCCATCAGCGCGTCCTCGTCCAGGTGCGTAAGCGCCCACCTCCTACGGGGGGTGGGCCCCCAATTGGGGCCACCCCGCCTACATCAAACATGATGTAGAGGTGGTCGCTGAGGGTCGCGAGGTCATCTGCGACCCTCCACGCTCCAACACGTCGTGCGGCCGACGGAGAAGCCCAGGACAAGTCCACTATGGACTCCCCCTGTGGCCGCACGCACGTGCTGGCAGATCCCCGGTTGAGGATCCGGAGATCCAGACCGGAGGACCAATCCACCAGCACATCCCCCCGTGGGTCGGCCCTAGGGGATCCCCAAGTTGGGGATTTGGCGTTAAAGTCCCCTAGGACCAACACTGGACGGGACAGGAGAGGGTTCAGAACCCTCCCCAGCCCATCCAGCAGCGACTCAAACTCCACGAGGGTCAGGCTGGGGGAGGCATACACTCCGGCCAGCGTGACGCACCTGGACTCCACCACCACGAACCCGGCACCCCTACCGATCACCCGGAGGGGTGCCGAGTTCGTTGCGATCGCGACGGAGCCGCACAGATCCGCCGCCCAGTCAGGGCGGTCGGGAACTCTGTACGGCTCCGCCGCGACCGCCAGGCCAATCTGCCACTCGGCCAGGGCATGGACAAACAAGTCCTGAGCCCCAGCCGAGTGGTTCAGATTGGCCTGCAGCACCCTAACTGGAGGAGGAGGGGGAGCCATTATCGGTTGGCCTTCCCCTCCTCCTCCAGGTTGGCGGCCGGTTCGGCCTCCGTCTCTGCGCCGACAGGGCGGGTATTGCCCGCCCTTGTCAGCACCACCCTCGGTTGCCTACCCCCGAGGATGTCCGCGAGCGACACCGACGACGCCCGCGGACGCAGACCCTCCTCGGGGTGGCCGAGGGTGGTCCCTTCTCGGGGGAGGGCCGGGCCCTCTCCCTCGGAGACTGCTCCCCCGCCCTTCTTCTTGGACTTGGGGCGGGGGAGGGTCGACGATCCTCCTCCCTCCACGGGCCTTGAGGGGCCCGCTACCGGCGGAGGGGGGATGGACGTGGACTTCTGCGGTGGAGCAAGCGGCTCCACCTCGTCCACGTCCATCACCATCCTCGCCGCCGGAGAGGCGGGGGATGGTACGGGGGGCGCCGCGGGTCGGCACTCCCGGCCGACGCCGGCGCACCCCCGGCCGGCCCGGCCTGCCTCTTCTTCCCCCCCCTCCTCTTCCTTTTGGAGGGGGGAGGAGCACAACCCGGGGCGCCCAGCACGTGGTTGGCTGGGCGACCCAGGTCGACGCAGACCGGGCACCTCGGGGGTGCCCGGCATGCTCGCGACACGTGACCGGTGCCACCACAACGGTAGCACCGGCCACTCCTATCTGCCCCCCCAGGGCATCGGGACTGGAGGTGTCCCACCTCCAGGCACCGATGGCACCTGGGAGGGCGTGCCGCCAGGACCTCCACCCGGGGTGAGCACCACCCCAGGCGGAGGCGGCCCGCCGCGGCCAGTTTGCGAACGGCCGCGAGCGGGCACTGATCCAAATGGTGCCAAGTCCATTGGGGGAGGTCCGGATTGGGCCAGTAGTGACCTGGCCCGCCGGACACTCCCCCACCCTGGCCACCGCTTCCACCACCTGTTGGGTGGTGGTGGATTCATGAAGACCGCTGAGGCGAGCCTCAGCGGTCTTCACGGGGCGGGCCACCCTGACGCCGTCCCCGCCGAAGAGTTCGGCGAGGCGTTGCGCCAGGGCGTCCGCCTTCTCGGTACCGGAAGGGCCCGGGATCTCAATGATGGAGGATCCCGATTGGCCCTTCCGGTACCTGACCACCTGAATGCCGACCGCTTTGAGGTCGACATTGGCCACCGCCTTCCGCATGACCTCCGCATAGGAGGTCTTGCTCCCCGGGGCGACCGTTAGCGACACGGCCGCCCTCTTGGGAGCACGCGGAAGGCGGGGCTTCTCCTTCTTTGTGGTGGAGGGGGGGGGGGGTGGGGAGACAGGTGCCGA
Source organism: Cryptocheilus praepositus (assembly GCA_033815515.1). Classification (NCBI taxonomy): domain Eukaryota; kingdom Metazoa; phylum Arthropoda; class Insecta; order Hymenoptera; family Pompilidae; genus Cryptocheilus; species Cryptocheilus praepositus. Next base: position 297,981 of record JAWWQZ010000219.1, on the reverse strand, counting down.
GGCACCCGTCTTCCCCTTTTCTTCTTCCCCCCACCCGCCTTTCCCGTCTTCTGGCCCCCCAGGGGGCCAGAGGGTGCCGCCGCAGCACCGGTGGCGGGCCCCGCCCCCTCCGAGAGGGAGGTTGTGGGGCCACAGCCACCCGGCGCTGCGCCCTCTTGGCCTTCCTCCCCAGGACCGACACCCACTCCCCCTGGGCCGACGGAACGTCCCTCCCTGAGGAGGGGCGAGCTGGCCTGGTAGGGGGAGGGGCGCCGGCTCCTGGGGCGGAAGAGCCGCGGGTCCCGCCCGCGCCTTTCCCCGTCCTGGCCGAAGGAACGCCCTCCTCAAGGGGAGGACGAGCTGGCCGGGTGGACGGGGGAGGCGGGGCAGGGGCCCGCACCTTCTTACCCCTCTTCCGCCTCCTATGGGCGGAAGAGGAGAGGGCCCCACCCTCCGTATCGGTGGAAGGGGGGGGGGGGCCTTTCCTCCTGGGAGGGAGGATTTCACCCGCCCGCTCCGCCATCTCTAAGAGAGGACGGAGACGGGCGAGTATCCTCGCCTCCACTGCCTCCGCCACCCGATCCGCCATCCCCTCTCCGTTCTCCGAGGAGGGCGGAGGGGGGACGTCCGGGGCGGGGGACTTTCCGTGGAGAGGTCCGCGGGGACCTCTCCACGAGGCCCTGGAAGAAATCGGAGTCTGTATCCTCCTCCGGTCCTCCAGGGCCTCGTGGCCTCACCGCCACGCTGGGGGTCTTAAAGAGACCCCGACGTTGATGCCCCTCCTCTCCGAGATGTAAGTGGAGAGGAGGGGGTCGCCTCCTTTGGATCTGTCCGGGTGGGGAGGGGTAAAACCCCTTCCCACGCCCCGCTGCGATGAGGGTCGCGACCTGGGCCTCCAGGGCCTCGTTCTTCGCCCTCAGCTCCGCCACTGCCACCTCCAAGTCCCGTTCCCGGGACGAGGAGGCGGCCCGCTGCGCGTGCTCCGTGGCGACGCACCTCACCATCTGCGCCGCCTCCCGCAACTTCCGGACGTAAGTCCCATGGAGGTTGCGGGAGGTGGAGGCGACCTTCTCTATCCGCGCGGCCTCCTCGATCGCCCGCGCGGATAAGTCCGCTGCGGGGGCGTGACGGAGCTCCGCGAGAAGCTCCGCCTCGTCCCGCAGCGGAATCGCCGACTTGGATGGGGCCTAGCCTTAACGGCCGGGTCATCCAAGGCCCTGATGGCGTCGGCTTCGTCCGCCATCAGGACCGCTTCTGCGTGGGCTCGTTTGGCCCTCGCGAGCCCAGCGTACTCCCCGGTTGTTGGGGGGCGGCCTCTCTTGCGCTTTACGGCGCCTCCGGAGGTGCCAGCAACGCTGGAGGTGTCGCTGGCACCCTCCTCGAGTTCGCTCATGGCGAGCGAACTCTCTTCTCCTGTGTCCCTCTGCAGGGACCTCTCCCTTCTAATCGCGGAGACGGCCGAGCTCACCCCAAGCTCGCTCGCCGCTCCTGCTCCTCCTCGTCCGTCATTTTATTTATAAATTTGGGTTCCATAACTGTTCCCACGAGTAGGGTCGGAAGGGGTGGTCCACCCGGGCAGAGCCGCCATACCCGGGTAAGCCTAATACACCCTGGGGTTCGGCAGGTGCCCCAGGGGAGTTTGGTCGCTAAAGACTGGCCAACCTCCCAGCCATGCATCCTATCGGCGCGCACCATACCTTAGGATTGAGGGTAATTTTTTATAGAGGTTTTCTTCCTCGCAGGCCGGCCGGTGAAGGCAGGCCCTCCGGGTCCCTTGACGGCAACGTTCCACCACTACGCCCTGTGATGGTCGTTGAAGCCGCCAAGAGACTTACGGAATTAGGAGATGGATGGCGTTCATCCATCCCCAGCTCAGGCACCCCGGGTTCGCCAGACCCGTACCGCCGACCTTGCGGCCGACAGCCCCTGGGGTTGTGCCCTTTTTGATGACCGGGGTGGCACCTCCCCGGAGACGGCACCTGACACCAGGCTTACGGTTCCGTCCAAACCGGCGTGCTGTCCGCGGCTGCTTATTCGTCGGGGTTACCCCCGCTTATTTCGCAGCTACCCTTCAAAGAACCATGACAATGAAGGGCGTTCCCCTATCCGCAACCCGGGGACGCGCTCGGTTGCCCACGCAAGGCCTCCGCCGAAGCGGACCGAGAACCCAGACCTAACCCAGACCTAACCCAGACCTAACCCAGACCTAACCCAGACCTAACCCAGACCTTTTTTTTTTTTTTTTTTTTTTTTTTTTTTTAACGTGGGGGAAATCTTCAAAAGACAACCGCCGCCGTTGGGGCGGCGACGGGTAGTGCCGGATTTTTACCGGCTAAAACCCCCACGGTGACCACCATCTCGCCCGACTTCGGCGGCGGTCCGGGAACGACCAAACTAGGTCACACTACCGGACCGCCGCCTCGGGGAGGTCCTCTTCCCCGACTGGGAAGAGTGGACCTCCTCCCAGTAGTGGGAAGAGGAATCCGTGCTCGCGGGGGAGCAGTCAAACGACTGCTCCCCACAGAGCGCCGACCTAGTCGGCGCTCCTGACTCCGCCGCATGGAAGGGTCACACTTCCATGCGGCAAACGTGGGCTATAACAAGGGGAGGGCGCGGCCCCAACCGCGGTCCTCCCCAAGCCCTCGGTGCCGCTCCCGACCGGCCAGGACCGAAGTCCCGGCACACGACGCCGGGGCGGCACCTACCTCCTCACTCGGGCGGAGCCCGGCACCAAATGGAATGACTGGTGCCGGGTCCGCCCGCCTACATCACGGTGGCGGGCCTCTTGGAGGGGGCCGCCTAAAACGGAGCCCCCTCCTGGCCCGCCTTCTCTCCTGCCGAGCGGGATCGGAATCCCGATCCCGCTCGGCGGCCTCCTTCTGCGAAATAACGGTTTCGCAGAAGGAGGCCACCGCTCTCCAGGACCTCTCGCTCGCCAGCATTGCCGTAACAAGTGCGGGCGGCGAGAGGTCCGGGCCAATGATGGCCCGCAAATCTTCTCTTGCCCAGCCATAGGCTGGGCACTCCTCTATCGTGTGGCTGGGGGTGTCGACCACCCCCACGCCACACGACAGGCACTCTGGTGTGGCCTCCGCTCCGATTTTATGCAGGTACTCTCCGAAACAACCATGTCCGGAGAGCACCTGCGTCGTCCGGTAGGTAAGCCTACCGTGCCGACGATCCACCCACTCCTCCAAATGTGGGAGGATCGCGCCGACAGCTCGCTGGCGGGCGGCTCGATAATTTTCGAGCTCCGCCCGCCATTTTCTAAGTGCGAGCTGCCGGGCCTGACGCCTCAGGTCACCGACCGACAGTCCTGCCGGATCCCCTTCGCCCCGGCGGAGTGACCGGACCCGTCGATAGACGCGGGCCTCGGCCTCCGCCTGCAGGTCGAAGGGGATTACCCCCGACAGGACTGCCGCCGCCTCATGGGAGATAGTGCGGTAACCACGTGCCACCCTGACGGCCATACGCCGGTATACGCGGCGCAGCAATTGTCGGCTGCGCCGCCCGGCCGCCAGGGACGGGGCCCAGACTGGGCACCCGTAGAGGCACATGGCCCGCACCACCCCCGTGTAGAGGCGGCGGACCCTCTCTTCAGTTCCCCCGATATTGGGCAGTAGCCGACCCAACAGGGCGGCTACCCCCTCTACTCGGGGGACGAGTCGGTCAAAGTGACCCTCGAAGCGCCAGCGGCTGTCAATGTCCAGGCCGAGGTACTTAATACGTTCCTCGACCCGGACAAAGACCGGCCCTACTCGGACGACCGACTGGGGCGGTCTCCGGGTCAGAGGCAGCCCATGGAACCAGGCTGCCTCCGTTTTCTCCGGAGACACTTGCAGCCCCAGTCGACGGACGGAGGCCACTACTGTGGCCACCCCGGCCTCGGCAAGGCCCAGCAGCCTCTCCCATTCCTCCCCCACGGCTATCACAAGTGTGTCGTCTGCATAGCAGACGACTGTGACGCCGTGAGGGAGCGCGGTGAGGAGAACCCGGTTGTACCCCAGGTTCCACAACAACGGTCCTAAGACGGACCCCTGGGGTACACCGCGGTTCACCTCCCGCGTTACCACCCCGTACCGACCCGGGTATATCACCCGTCTGTCCCGGAGGTAGTCTGCCAGGACTCTCCTCAGGTACGGGGGCACCTGATGGTCGACCAGTGCCCCCGCAATCCTGTCCCAGGGCAGGGAGTTGAAGGCGTTGGCGATGTCAAGAGACACCGCCAACGCCATCCCACCCCGGGAGACAGACTCATCCACGAGGGCCTTGACGTGATCGACCGCATCTATGGTCGATCGGCTCGCGGAAGCCGAACTGGCACGGTGCCAAGTTCGGACCTACCGGGACATATGCCCCCAGAGGCGGGAAGCTATGATTCTCTCAAAGAGCTTTCCCGCCTCATCAAGGAGGCATATGGGTCGGTACGCCTTGGGAGAGGCTGCCGGCTTGCCACCCCCCTTGAGAAGCAGGACCATCGTGGCCTGCTTCCACAAGAGGGGGACCCGCCCCGCCTGAAGGCAGCTGTCGAACAGCCACCTCAGGCGGGGCCCGAGGACGCGTAAGGCCAAGGCTAACGCCTTGCCTGGGACGCCGTCTGGACCGGGGGCGGTGTTCCGCCCTCTTAACTTGGCGACGGCGTCCCGGAACTCCTCGTCGCTGACCGCGCATGGTGGCAGCGCGGTCAGCGCCGCCTCGAGCGGCTCCGGTGGTGGTCTGCCCCCCTCATCGAGGGGGAACAGTTTATTTACCACCGACCGGAGCACGGCGGGTTCTAGGCTCTCCGTGACGGAAGGACCCGCGGGGCGTAGGCGGCCCAGTACCAACCGGTACGGGCGTCCCCACGGGTCTGCGTCCAGAGGCCCAGGGTTGTTTCTGGGCGCCTTGGCACTCGAGATGCTCCAGTTCCGGTACGGGCGTCCCCACGGAGCTCCAATCCCGTCCAGAGAGCCCAGGAGTTCCTTACCCAGGCCCGATTATTACATGGTCTTGGCCTCCCGATATCTTTCTCCGCAAGGCATTCGATGCGTCTCGATATTGGAGTCGTGGCCTCCAGTGCATCGTCGCAGGACTAAGCGCTCACCTCCTTTCTTCTAGCTATGCCTTTCCATGATGTAGAGGTGGTCGCTCGGGCCGCCACCACCACGCTCTACGCGGCTGAAGCCCGACCACCAGGACTGGACTTCCCCTGGCCGGGGCACGGCGGCAGATCACATCATATCGTTTTCATGCCCCGTGGGTTTTCCAGGAGGCCTCCTCGTCTATGTCCCCTGCCAACACTGGACTTACGCAGGAGAGAGGCCGTCTCCAGCAGGACTCGAACTCCACGAGGGTCCGGCTTGGCCGCCTATCCGCGGCCAGCGGCGGCACCACGAACCCGGCTTCCGCGGGATAGGGTGCCGAGGCCGCATATCAGCCTGCACAGGTATCCTCGCCCAGGTGCGTAAGCGCCCACCTCCTACGGGGGGGTTACCAACGGGGCCACCCCCTACTTCAAACTCATGTGCTACCGGAGTCGCTGAGGGTCGCGAGGTATCTGCGAGGAGGAGCTTTTCACGTTGCCTGGCCGTTTAGAAGCCCGGACAAGTCCACACATCCACCAGTGCGGCTACCCTCCGATTTTTCAGACCGGACGTGCTGGCAGAATAATTGACTACCCCCGAGGATCCAGTGCGGGACACCTTCCCCAACCCCGCCAGTAGTCCTCCCCTTCTGACCCCGGAAGTAAACCACGGACTCCTTGCGCATTACGTCGGTCCTCAACGTGACGGTGGTCCACCTTCGGAGGAGAGCCGGTTCAGTTTTTTCCCCAGCCCATCCAGCAGCGACCACGAACCAGCTTGGGCCTTGGGTCGCGGGGGAGGGTCGAGGACATACCCCCGGCCAGATTAGTGACGCACCTGGACTCCACCACCACGAACCCGGCACCGTCCTTCCATCACCCGGAGGCGCCCGAGAGGGGTCGCCGAGCTTGCCCAAGGGGCGGTCACGGAGCCGCAGCAGATTCCGGCAGGCCCGCCCAGTCAGGGCGCCCGCTTTTGCCCTAGGGGGAGGAGCTGTCTGCCCTGGGCGCCCAGCATCATGACCGGTTGGGCAGATTGGCGGGCACACAGCCCAGGTCCATGGCCGCAAATAAGGAGGAGCGCTGGCCCCAGCAAATTGGTTCACATTTCCCCCCCCAGGGCATACCGCGTTTTCCTCCAGGACCGATGGCACCTGGGATATATTTCAGACCCTCCACTTCTTCAGGTTGGCGGCCGCGAGCGGCCACCCAAAATGCCCGCAGGACGCTTCTTCATTGGCAGGTCCGGATTGGGCCACCCCGCGAGGATGTCATCGCGTCTTCCCGTCGACTCCCGTAGGACCGTCACGCCTCCACCACCTGGCGTTGGTGGACGTTTTGCGCGGCTGGGCGATATGGACGTCTTCCTCCAGGCAGCCCCCCAGGGGTGCCTTGGGGCTTCCACACCTGTTTGTGGCTCCTTTTTCAACGTGCGTCCGCCTTCTTTGCGGGCCAGGGCCGGAAGTACCGGTATTCTATGATGGACGATCCCGTGGCCCTTCCGGTCTTCACCATCGGTCGCGCCGTTCTCGACATTTACCAACCGTGTCTTTACATGTTGGACGTCTGTCCGGGTCGGCTCCCCGGGCGACCGCCGGGCCGCCCTCTGGCTAGGCCCCGCCTGCTTCTTAACATTCCCCCCTCCCTTCTTTTAGTTTCGTTTCCGCCATTAGTAGACACCCGTCTTCTCCCCTTTCGCCCAGCACCCGTCTTTGGCTGGGCCCCTGGGGGCCAGGCCTGCCGACCGGGCACCGGTCGGGGTGCCCCGCTTTTCATCCGCGAGGGAGGTTGTCTCTGGCCATTGCCACCACGTCCGCCATTAACTAGCACCCTCCCCAGGACCGCCATCTTCGCGTTAAAACCCCCGGGCATTTGGAAGTGGAGGTGCCCGACCTCCAGGCCCGAGGCACCTGGTAGAGTGGCGTGCCGGTTCCCGGGGCCTCCACCCGGGGTGTCATATGCCCCAGGCGGAGGTCGTCCGCGGCCCCTCCTTAGAGACGGGCACATGACCCAAATGGTGCCAAGTCCATTGGGGAGGTCCGATTGGGCCAGTAGGACCTGGCCCGCCGGACCTCCCCTTAATAAGGGCTGAAGACGAGAGGCCACCGCCTCCACCACCTGTTGGGTGGTGGTGTTTTTAGCTTTTTAGGCGGCCTCATTTCGGTCTTCCCTAATTCCACCCTGAGTCCCGGAGACGAAGATTTATAGGCGGCGCCAGGATCCTTGCGCCCGTGCCCCTCGTTTGAGGAGGGCGGAGGACGCCCCTCGATTGCTCCCTCCCGATGGCCTTGGTTCCCGAGGTCAGTTTTAGCGGGGCTTCTATGAGGAGTCCGGACCTCCGGTCCCCACGGGCCCATACTTACAGTTTTCCACCTCCTACGGGGGTCGAGGTCCACCAACGTTGAAACTCTCCTTCCGAGATGGTGGAGAGGAGGCGGTCCAGCTTTGACCGTTGGAGAGGAGTCCTCGGAGCGGGCCCTCTCCCCCCAGCCGCCGGTCTTTGGGGGCCCCACGGCCTCTTCTGGTGGGGGTCCGGGGCCAGGGCATAGGTACCGCCCCCCCCGGGAGGCGCAGCCACCATTGCCGCCCGTGCGACTTCCCCCTCCTCGTCCCTTTTCCACGGCCCCCCATGGGGTTGCGGGAGGTGGAAGCCGGTTTCGATCCTCCACAGGTCGATCGCCCCGCGCGAGCTAAGTCCGCTGCTCCGTGGGGGAGGGAGTTTTGGTACTACCCCGGACCTTTTCCGTGGGTACCACCGCGCCTTCTGCCCCGATGGCAGGGATGGCCCTGATGGCTCGGAGGGCCATCAGGACCGCTCCACTTCTCCTTTGGCCCTCGGCCCGGTCTCGGGGCAGGGGCGAGCCTTCCTTCGCTTTATCTTGGTTAATCCGGGCAACCGGCTTGGGCGGAAGTTCGAGAGGGCCCCGTCCGCGCCTTTTCCCCGGGGGAGGCCCTTCGTCCCGTTGCAGGGACTGTGCCCGCTCGCCGTCTTCCTTATAGCTGGCCGGTTCACACACACACGCTCGCCACAGTCCTCGCCTCCTCGTCCGTCACCCGATTAGCCGATATTGCGGTTCTTCTGTTCCTCCGAGAAGGGCGGGGAAGGGGGCCACCGTTCCGCCATACACCGGGTTCGCTAGCCTAATTTCACCCTCCTGGGTTTCGGCGGTCAGCCTGGCGGAGGTCGGAGTGCCGACTCCGCCATCACTCCAGGAGACAGCTCGGACGGTGCACCATATCCCCGGATTCAGCGGTGGCCAGGTCCGCCATTTTCCCTCCTGGCACTATTTGTTCTCCGAGGACGGGCGGAGGGGGGGACGTCCGGGACGGAGGGACGTTCCACCCACCCCTGTGATGGTCGTTGAAGCCGGAAGAGACTTACGACGGCACACACACACACACACACATCCTCGCACCGGCACCTCCACAATCCGTTCCGGCCTTCGGCCGACAACCACCAGGTTGTGCCCTTTGACCGGGGGCCAACACCAGGCTTTGCGCGTCCAAACCCCGCGGAGACAATTCGTCGGGGTTATGCGGTCCTTCCGTGTTCCCCCTTCCCATCCGGTTTTACGAGGCGCCAGCCTCCCCGTGGAGACGGACCTTTAGTCCTTTCACGACATAACCCTGGAACCTTTTTTTTTTTTTTTTTAACGTGGGGAAATCGTCAATCCGACCCGCCGCCGTCCAAGGGCGACGGCAGGCCGGTTTTTACCGGCTACAACGTTTTCCAGTGACCACCATCTCGGACTTCGGCGGCGGTCCGGGAGGACCAAATCCGCGCGGCCTACCTCGGACCGCACGCCTCGGGGAGGTCCTCTTCCCCCCGGGTCAACTTCTCAGGTCCCCTGCTGAAGAGGTGACCAGTGCTGCGCGCAGCGAGAACACACTCCTCGGTACCCCCGCAGCGCCGCACACACAGGCTCGGCGCTCCGTCCGAGGGCCTCACTCTTCCATGCCATCTGGGCGCGCGGGGGCTCCCCGTTTGGCGGTCCTCCCCCAAGCCCTGGTGCCGCCCCTGGCCATGGTCCGAAGTCCCGGCACACGACGCCGGGGCGGCACCCTCCTCACTCGGGCACATCACATCACCACAGTTGGTGCGGGTCGGGTCCGCCCGCTTACACGCGGTATATCCATATCGGGCCTCTCTTCCTTCCATAGTTCTCTGGGGAATGACTCCCATGTCTTCGACTCGGGAGGCCTGGCCGGAGGTTTCCAGAAGGAGGCATTCACTCCACCAGCCCGTCCGCATTGCCGGTACACAGAGACAATCGTTTTCCCAGCCAAAGGCTCGCAGGCCGTGTGGCTGGGGGTGTCGACCCCCACGCCCAGGTGGCCCCCGGGTGGCCTCGGCTCCGATTTTGTGCACTACGCCCTGTCTCCGAAACGCCATGTCCGGAGAGCACCTGCGGTCCAATTAGGAGGTAAATGGCCCGGCACACACCACACACACACCCTCGCGCCGGCTGGCGGGCGGCTATATTTGCGGACTGCCCCCGCCATTTTCTAAGGCGACTGGGAAAGGGGAAAAGTTGGACCCGGGTTCGCTTGGCGTGATGACCAACAGACTCCCCACGGCATCCCTGACCCGGCGGATAGGATCGAAGGGAAAAAAATACAAACACGTGCACACACTGACACACGCCGGTCGCGGCCCATTGACGGCAACGCCCACCACTACGCAGGGACCGTTCCAGACCATGACGGAATGGGGACATACCGGCAACCCCCATAGGGCACACACACATCACACAACCTGACCCCGCCCGCCCCCGATAACCCAGGACCCAACCCAGACCTAACCCATTTTTTTTTTTTTTTTTTTTTTTTTTTTTTTTAACGTGGGGGAAATCTTCCAAAGACACCCGCCGCCGTTGGGGCGACGGCGGGTAGTGTCGGATTTTTACCGACTAAAACCCCCACGGTGACCACCATCTCGCCCGACTTCGGCGGCGGTCCGGGAACGACCAAGCTAGGTCACACTACCGGACCGCCGCCTCGGGGAGGTCCTCTTCCCCGACTGGGAAGAGTGGACCTCTTCCCAATCGTGGGAAAAGGAATCCGTGCTCGCGGGGGAGCAAGTCAATGACTGCTCCCCCACAGAGCGCCGACAAGTCGGCGCTCCTGACTCCGCCGCATGGAAGGGTCACACTTCCATGCGGCCAACGTGGGCTATAACAAGGGGAGGGCGCGGCCCCAACCGCGGTCCTCCCCAAGCCCTCGGTGCCGCTCCCGACCGGCCAGGACCGAAGTCCCGGCACACGACGCCGGAGCGGCACCTACCTCCTCACTCGGGCGGAGCCCGGCACCAAATGAATGACTGGTGCCGGGTCCGCCCGCCTACATACGGTGGCGGGCCTCTTGGAGGGGTCGCCTAAAGCGGAGCCCCCTCCTGGCCCGCCTTCTCTCCTGCCGAGCGGGATGGGATGACTCCCGATCCCGCTCGGCGGCCTCCTTCTGCGAAATAACGGTTTCGCAGAAGGAGGCCACCGCTCTCCAAGACCTCTCGCTCGCCAGCATTGCAGTAACAAGTGCTGGCGGCGAGAGGTCCGGGCCAATAACGGCCCGCACGTCTCTCGTGCCCAGCCAAAGGCTGGGCACTCCTCTATCGTGTGGCTGGGGGTGTCGACCACCCCCACGCCACACGACAGGCACTCTGGTGTGGCCTCCGCTCCGATTTTATGCAGGTACTCTCCGAAACAACCATGTCCGGAGAGCACCTGCGTCGTCCGGTAGGTAAGCCTACCGTGCCGACGATCCACCCACTCCTCCAAATGTGGGAGGATCGCGCCGACAGCTCGCTGGCGGGCGGCTCGATAATTTTCGAGCTCCGCCCGCCATTTTCTAAGTGCGAGCTGCCGGGCCTGACGCCTCAGGTCACCGACCGACAGTCCTGCCGGATCCCCTTCTCCCCGGCGGAGTGACCGGACCCGTCGAAAGACGCGGGCCTCGGCCTCCGCCTGCAGGTCGAAGGGGATTACCCCCGACAGGACTGCCGCCGCCTCATGGGAGATAGTGCGGTAACCACGTGCCACCCTGACGGCCATTCGCCGATATACGCGGCGCAGCAATTGTCGGCTGCGCCGCCCGGCCGCCAGGGACGGGGCCCAGACTGGGCACCCGTAAAGGCACATGGCCCGCACCACCCCCGTGTAGAGGCGGCGGACCCTCTCCTCTGGTCCCCCGATATTGGGCAGTAGCCGACCCAACAGGGCGGCTACCCCCTCTACTCGGGGGACGAGTCGGTCAAAGTGACCCTCGAAGCGCCAGCGGCTGTCAATGTCCAGGCCGAGGTACTTAATTCGTTCCTCGACCCGGACAAAGACCGGCCCTACTCGGACGACCGACTGGGGCGGTCTCCGGGTCAGAGGCAGCCCATGAAACCAGGCTGCCTCCGTTTTCTCCGGAGACACTTGCAGCCCCAGCCGACGGACGGAGGCCACTACCGAGGCCACCCCCGCCTCGGCAAGGCCCAGCAGCCTCTCCCATTCCTCCCCCACGGCTATCACCAGAGTGTCGTCTGCATAGCAGACGACTGTGACGCCGTGAGGGAGCGCGGTGAGGAGAACCCGGTTGTACCCCAGGTTCCACAACAACGGTCCTAACACGGACCCCTGGGGTACACCGCGGTTCACCTCCCGCGTTACCACCCCGTACCGACCCGGGTATATCACCCGTCTGTCCCGGAGGTAGTCTGCCAGGACTCTCCTCAGGTACGGGGGCACCTGATGGTCGACCAGTGCCCCCGCAATCCTGTCCCAGGGCAGGGAGTTGAAGGCGTTGGCGATGTCAAGAGACACCGCCAACGCCATCCCACCCCGGGAGACAGACTCATCCACGAGGGCCTTGACGTGATCGACCGCATCTATGGTCGATCGGCCCTCGCGGAAGCCGAACTGGCACGGTGCCAAGTTCGGACCTACACGGGACATATGCCCCCAGAGGCGGGAAGCTATGATTCTCTCGAAGAGCTTTCCCGCCTCATCAAGGAGGCATATGGGTCGGTACGCCTTGGGAGAGGCTGCCGGCTTGCCACCCCCCTTGGGAAGCAGGACCATCGTGGCCTGCTTCCACAAGAGGGGGACCCGCCCCGCCTGAAGGCAGCTGTCGAACAGCCACCTCAGGCGGGGCCCGAGGACGCGTAAGGCCAAGGCTAGTGCCCTGCCTGGGACGCCGTCTGGGCCGGGGGCGGTATTCCGCCCCCGTAGCTTGGCGCCGGCGTCCCGGAACTCCTCGTCGCTGACCGCGCATGGTGGCAGCGCGGTCAGCGCCGCCTCGAGCGGCTCCGGTGGTGGTCTGCCCCCTCATCGAGGGGGAACAGTTTATTCACCACCGACCGGAGCACGGCGGGTTCTAGGCTCTCCGTGACGGAAGGACCCGCGGGGCGTAGGCGGCCCAGTACCAACCGGTACGGGCGTCCCCACGGGTCTGCGTCCAGAGAGCCCAGGAGTTCCTCCCAGGCCGATGCCTTGGCCTCCCTGATGGCTCTCCGCAAGGCATTCGATGCGTCTCGATATGCCTCGCGGAGTGTGGCCTCCACCGCATGGTCGCGGACTGCTCGGCGGCGGGCCCTTGTCCACCGGCGTCGGGCCGCCACACTCTCTTCTCTGAGTGTGGCTATCTGGCCCGACCACCAGTAGACCGCCCGCCGCTGCACCCTCCTGACCCGGGGCATGGCGGCGTCACAAATTGCCGCCATTTGCCCCCGGAGCCAGGAGGCCTCCTCGTCTACGTCCGCGACTGGCTCTGGCCCGTACGAGGGCCAGGCCGCGGCATAGGAGGCCGCCATCAGCGCGTCCTCGTCCAGGTGCGTAAGCGCCCACCTCCTACGGGGGGTGGGCCCCCAATTGGGGCCACCCCCCCTACATCAAACATGATGTAGAGGTGGTCGCTGAGGGTCGCGAGGTCATCTGCGACCCTCCACGCTCCAACACGTCGCGCGGCCGCCGGAGAAGCCCAGGACAAGTCCACTATGGACTCCCCCTGTGGCCGCACGCACGTGCTGGCAGATCCCCGGTTGAGGATCCGGAGATCCAGACCGGAGGACCAATCCACCAGCACATCCCCCCGTGGGTCGGCCCTAGGGGATCCCCAAGTTGGGGATTTGGCGTTAAAGTCCCCTAGGACCAACACTGGACGGGACAGGAGAGGGGTCAGAACCCTCCCCAGCCCATCCAGCAGCGACTCGAACTCCACGAGGGTCAGGCTGGGCGAGGCATACACCCCGGCCAGCGTGACGCACCTGGACTCCACCACCACGAACCCGGCACCCCTTCCGATCACCCGGAGGGGTGCCGAGTTCGTTGCGATCGCGACGGAGCCGCACAGATCCGCCGCCCAGTCAGGGCGATCGGGAACTCTGTACGGCTCCGCCGCGACCGCCAGGCCAATCCCCCACTCGGCCAGGGTTTGGACAAACAAGTCCTGAGCCCCAGCCGAGTGGTTCAGATTGGCCTGCAGCACCCTAACTGGAGGAGGAGGGAGGCATTATCGGTTAGCCTTCCCCTCCTCCTCCAGGTTGGCGGCCGGTTCGGCCTCCATCTCGGGCTGACAGGGCGGGTATTCCCGCCCTTGTCAGCACCACCCTCGGTTGCCTACCCGAGGATGTCCGCCAGCGCCCCCTTCGGGTCCGCCAACCGCCGCCAAAAGTCCTCCCCTCTCAAGGGGGGCCGGCGGAGACGACGCCCCGCGGACGCAGACGTTCCTCGGGGTGGCCGAGGGTGGTCCCTTCTCGGGGGAGAGCTGGGCCCTCTCCCTCGGAGACTGCTCCCCCGCCCTTCTTCATGGACCTGGGGCGGGGGAGGGTCGAGGATCCTCCTCCCTCCGCGGGCTTGGAGGGGCCCGCTACCGGAGGAGGGGGGGTGGACGTGGACTTTTTTGGTGGAGCAACCGGCTCCACCTCGTCCACGTCCATCACCAGCGTCGCCGCCGGAGGGGCGGGGGATGGTACGGGGGGGCGCTGCGGGTCGGCACTCCCGGCCGACGCTGCCGCACCCCCGGCAGGCCCCGCCTGCCTCTTCTTCCCCCCCCTCCTCGTCCTTTTGGAGGGGGGAGGAGCCCAACCCGGGGCGCCCAGCACAGGGTTGGCTGGGCGACCCAGGTCGACGCAGACCGGGCACCTCGGGGGTGCCCGGCATGCTCGCGACACGTGACCGGTGCCACCACATCGGTAGCACCGGCCACCCCTATCTGCCCCCCCAGGGCATCGGGACTGGAGGTGTCCCACCTCCAGGCACCGATGGCACCTGGGAGGGCGTGCCGCCAGGACCTCCACCCGGGGTGAACCCCACCCCAGGCGGAGGCGGCCCGCCGCGGCCAGTTTGCGAACGGCCGCGAGCGGGCACCTCACCCATATGGTGCCAAGTCCATTGGGGGAGGTCCGGATTGGGCCAGTAGTGACCTGGCCCGCCGGACACTCCCCCACCCTGGCCACCGCTCCCCCCACCTGTGGGGTCGGGGGGGCTTCGTCAAGACCGCTGAGGCGAGCCTCAGCGGTCTTCACGGGGCGGGCCACCCTGACGCCGTCCCCGCCGAAGAGTTCGGCGAGGCGTTGCGCCAGGGCGTCCGCCTTCTCGGTACCGGAATGGCCCGGAATCTCTATGATGGACGATCCCGATTGGCCCTTCCGGTACCTAACCTCCTCAATGCCGACCTCCTTGGGTCGACATTCGCCACCGCCTTCCGCATGACCTCCGCATAGGAGGTCTTGCTCCCAGGGGCGACCGTTAGCGACACGGCCGCCCGCTTGGGAGCACGCGGAAGGCGGGGCTTCTCCTTCCCAACGGGTTTGGGGGGGAGGGGGAGGGGAGACAGGTGCCGAGGCACCCGTCTTCCCCTTTTTCTTCTTCCCCCCACCCGCCTTCCCGTCTTCTGGCCCCCTGGGGGCCAGAGGGTGCCGCCGCAGCACCGGTGGCGGGCCCCGCCCCCTCCGAGAGGGAGGTTGTGGGGCCACAGCCACCCGGCGCTGCGCCCTCTTGGCCTTCCTCCCCAGGACCGACACCCACTCCCCCTGGGCCGACGGAACGTCCCTCCCTGAGGAGGGGCGAGCTGGCCTGGTAGGGGGAGGGGCGCCGGCTCCCGGGGCGGAAGAGCCGCGGGTCCCGCCCGCGCCTTTCCCCGTCCTGGCCGAAGGAACGCCCTCCTCAAGGGGAGGACGAGCTGGCCGGGTGGACGGGGGAGGCGGGGCAGGGGCCCGCACCTTCTTACCCCTCTTCCGCCTCCTAAGGGCGGAAGAGGAGAGGGCCCCACCCTCCGTATCAGGTGGAAGGAGGGGGCCCTTTCCTCCTGGGAGGGAGGATTTCACCCGCCCGCTCCGCCATCTCCAAGAGAGGACGGAGACGGGCGAGTATCCTCGCCTCCACTGCCTCCGCCACCCGTTCCGCCATCCCCTCTCCGTTCTCCGAGGAGGGCGGAGGGGGCGACGTCCGGGGGCGGGGGACTTTACGTGGAGAGGTCCGCGGGGACCTCTCCACGAGGCCCTGGAAGAAATCGGAGTCGGTATCCTCCTCCGGTCCTCCAGGGCCTCGTGGCCTCACCGCCACGCTGGGGGTCTTTTTCAGAGACCCCGACGTTGATGCCCCTCCTCTCCGAGATGTAAGTGGAGAGGAGGGGGTCGCCTCCTTTGGTCTGACGGGGCGGGGAGGGGTAACCCCCTTCCCACGCCCCGCTGCGATGAGGGTCGCAACCTGGGCCTCCAGGGCCTCGTTTCGTGCCCTCAGCTCCGCCACTGCCACCTCCAAGTCCCGTTCCCGGGACGAGGAGGCGGCCCGCTGCGCGTGCTCCGTGGCGACGCACCTCATGAGTTGCGCCGCCTCCCGCAACTTCCGGACGTAAGTCCCATGGAGGTTGCGGGAGGTGGAAGCGACCTTTACGCTCCGCGCGGCCTCCTCGAGCCCCCGCGCGGATAAGTCCGCTGCAGGGGCGTGACGGAGCTCCGCGAGAAGCTCCGCCTCGTCCCGCAGCGGAATCGCCGACTTCGATGGGGCCTAGCCTTAACGGCAGGGTCATCCAAGGCCCTGATGGCGTCGGCTTCGTCCGCCATCAGGACCGCTTCTGCGTGGGCTCGTTTTGCACTCGCGAGCCCAACGTACTCCCCGGTTGTTGGGGGGCGGCCTCTCTTGCGCTTAACAGCGCCTCCGGAGGTGCCAGCAACGCTGGAGGTGTCGCTGGCACCCTCCTCGAGTTCGCTCATGGCGAGCGAACTCTCTCTCCTAGGTCCCTCTGCAGGGACCTCTCCCTTCTAATCGCCGAGACGGCCGAGCTCACCCCCAAGCTCGCTCGCCGCTCCTGCGCCTCCTCGTCCGTCTTTTTATATAAATTGTCGGGTTCCATAGTTGTTCCCACGAGTAGGGTCGGAAGGGGTGGTCCACCCGGGCAGAGCCGCCATACCCGGGTAAGCCTAATACACCCTGGGGTTCGGCAGGTGCCCCAGGGGAGTTTGGTCGCTAAAGACTGGCCAACCTCCCAGCCATGCATCCTCTCGGCGCGCACCATACCTTAGGATTGAGGGTAATTTTTTATAGAGGTTTTCTTCCTCGCAGGCCGGCCGGTGAAGGCAGGCCCTCCGGGTCCCTTGACGGCAACGTTCCACCACTACGCCCTGTGATGGTCGTTGAAGCCGCCAAGAGACTTACGGAATTAGGAGATGGATGGCGTTCATCCATCCCCAGCTCAGGCACCCCGGGTTCGCCAACCCGTACCGCCGACCTTGCGGCCGACAGCCCCTGGGGTGGTGCCCTTTTTGATGACCGGGGTGGCACCTCCCCGGAGACGGCACCTGACACCAGGCTTACGGTTCCGTCCAAACCGGCGTGCTGTCCGCGGCTGCTTATTCGTCGGGGTTACCCCCGCTTATTTCGCAGCTACCCTTCAAAGAACCATGACAATGAAGGGCGTTCCCCTATCCGCAACCCGGGGACGCGCTTTTTTCCGCCGAAGCGGACCGAGACCAGACCTTTTTTTTTTTTTTTTTTTTTTTTTTTTTTTAACGTGGGGGAAATCTTCCAAAGACACCCGCCGCCGTCGGGGCGACGGCGGGTAGTGTCGTATTTTTACCGACTAAAACCCCCACGGTGACCACCATCTCGCCCGACTTCGGCGGCGGTCCGGGAACGACCAAGCTAGGTCACACTACCGGACCGCCGCCTCGGGGAGGTCCTCTTCCCCGACTGGGAAGAGTGGACCTCGGCCCAGTCGTGGGAAGAGGAATCCGTGCTCGCGGGGGAGCAGTCAAACGACTGCTCCCCACGAGCGCCGACCTAGTCGGCGCTCCTGACTCCGCCGCATGGAAGGGTCACACTTCCATGCGGCCAACGTGGGCTATAACAAGGGGAGGGCGCGGCCCCAACCGCGGTCCTCCCCAAGCCCTCGGTGCCGCTCCCGACCGGCCAGGACCGAAGTCCCGGCACACGACGCCGGAGCGGCACCTACCTCCTCACTCGGGCGGATCCCGGCCCCAAATAAATGACTGGTGCCGGGTCCGCCCGCCTCTATCAGGGTGGCGGGCCTCTTGGAGGGGGCCGCCTAAAACGGAGCCCCTCCTGGCCCGCCTTCTCTCCTGCCGAGCGGGATCGGAAGACTCCCGATCCCGCTCGGCGGCCTCCTTCTGCGAAATAACGGTTTCGCAGATGGAGGCCACCGCTCTCCAAGATCTCTCGCTCGCCAGCATTGCCGTGACAAGTGCTGGCGGCGAGAGGTCCGGGCCAATAACGGCCCGCACATCTTCACGTGCCCAGCCAAAGGCTGGGCACTCCTCTATCGTGTGGCTGGGGGTGTCGACCACCCCCACGCCACACGACAGGCACTCTGGTGTGGCCTCCGCTCCGATTTTGTGCAGGTACTCTCCGAAACAACCATGTCCGGAGAGCACCTGCGTCGTCCGGTAGGTAAGCCTACCGTGCCGACGATCCACCCACTCCTCCAAATGTGGGAGGATCGCGCCGACAGCTCGCTGGCGGGCGGCTCGATAATTTTCGAGCTCCGCCCGCCATTTTCTAAGTGCGAGCTGCCGGGCCTGACGCCTCAGGTCACCGACCGACAGTCCTGCCGGATCCCCCTCGCCCCGGCGGAGTGACCGGACCCGTCGATAGACGCGGGCCTCGGCCTCCGCCTGCAGGTCGAAGGGGATTACCCCCGACAGGACTGCCGCCGCCTCATGGGAGATAGTGCGGTAACCACGTGCCACCCTGACGGCCATTCGCCGGTATACGCGGCGCAGCATTTCGGCTGCGCCGCCCGGCCACCAGGGACGGGGCCCAGACTGGGCACCCGTAAAGGCACATGGCCCGCACCACCCCCGTGTAGAGGCGGCGGACCCTCTCTTCAGGTCCCCCGATATTGGGCAGTAGCCGACCCAAGAGGGCGGCTACCCCCTCTACTCGGGGGACGAGTCGGTCAAAGTGACCCTCGAAGCGCCAGCGGCTGTCAATGTCCAGGCCGAGGTACTTAATCCGTTCCTCGACCCGGACAAAGACCGGCCCTACTCGGACGACCGACTGGGGCGGTCTCCGGGTCAGAGGCAGCCCATGAAACCAGGCTGCCTCCGTTTTCTCCGGAGACACTTGCAGCCCCAGCCGACGGACGGAGGCCACTACAGAGGCCACCCCTAACTCGGCAAGGCCCAGCAGCCTCTCCCATTCCTCCCCCACGGCTATCACGAGAGTGTCGTCTGCATAGCAGACGACTGTGACGCCGTGAGGGAGCGCGGTGAGGAGAACCCGGTTGTACCCCAGGTTCCACAACAACGGTCCTAACACGGACCCCTGGGGTACACCGCGGTTCACCTCACGCGTTACCACCCCGTACCGACCCGGGTATATTACCCGTCTGTCCCGGAGGTAGTCTGCCAGGACTCTCCTCAGGTACGGGGGCACCTGATGGTCGACCAGTGCCCCCGCAATCCTGTCCCAGGGCAGGGAGTTGAAGGCGTTGGCGATGTCAAGAGACACCGCCAACGCCATCCCACCCCGGGAGACAGACTCATCCACGAGGGCCTTGACGTGATCGACCGCATCTACGGTCGATCGGCCCTCGCGGAAGCCGAACTGGCACGGTGCCAAGTTCGGACCTACACGGGACATATGCCCCCAGAGGCGGGAAGCTACTATTCGCTCGAAGAGCTTTCCCGCCTCATCAAGGAGGCATATGGGTCGGTACGCCTTGGGAGAGGCTGCTGGCCTGCCACCCCCCTTGGGAAGCAGGACCATCGTGGCCCGCTTCCACAAGAGGGGGACCCGCCCCGCCTGAAGGCAGCTGTCGAACAGCCACCTCAGGCGGGGCCCGAGGACGCGTAAGGCCAAGGCTAACGCCTTGCCTGGGACGCCGTCTGGACCGGGGGCGGTATTTCGCCCCCTTAACTTGGCGACGGCGTCCCGGAACTCCTCGTCGCTGACCGCGCATGGTGGCAGCGCGGTCAGCGCCGCCTCGAGCGGCTCCGGTGGTGGTCTGCCCCCCTCATCGAGGGGGAACAGTTTATTCACCACCGACCGGAGCACGGCGGGTTCCAGGCTCTCCGTGACGGAAGGACCCGCGGGGCGTAGGCGGCCCAGTACCAGACGGTACGGGCGACCCCACGGGTCAGCGTCCAGAGAGCCCAGGAGTTCCTCCCAGGCCGATGCCTTGGCCTCCCTGATGGCTCTCCGCAAGGCATTCGATGCGTCTCGATATGCCTCGCGGAGTGTGGCCTCCACCGCATGGTCGCGGACTGCTCGGCGGCGGGCCCTTGTCCACCGGCGTCGGGCCGCCACACTCTCTTCTCTGAGTGTGGCTATCTGGCCCGACCACCAGTAGACCGCCCGCCGCTGCACCCTCCTGACCCGGGGCATGGCGGCGTCACAAATTGCCGCCATTTGCCCCCGGAGCCAGGAGGCCTCCTCGTCTATGTCCGCGACTGGCTCTGGCCCGTACGAGGGCCAGGCCGCGGCATAGGAGGCCGCCATCAGCGCGTCCTCGTCCAGGTGCGTAAGCGCCCACCTCCTACGGGGGTGGGCCCCCAATTGGGGCCACCCCGCCTACATCAAACATGATGTAGAGGTGGTCGCTGAGGGTCGCGAGGTCATCTGCGACCCTCCACGCTCCAACACGTCGTGCGGCCGACGGAGAAGCCCAGGACAAGTCCACTATGGACTCCCCCTGTGCCGCACGCACGTGCTGGCAGATCCCCGGTTGAGAAGCCAGACCGGAGGACCAATCCAAGTCCCCCCGTGGGTCGGCCCTACCCCAAGTTGGATTTGGCGTTAAAGTCCCCTAGGACGCAACACTGGACGGGACAGGAGAGGGTCAGAACCCTCCCCAGCCCATCCAGCAGCGACTCAATCCACGAGGGTCAGGCTGGGGGAGGCATACACTCCGGCCAGCGTGACGCACCTGGACTCCACCACCACGAACCCGGCACCCCTACCGATCACCCGGAGGGGTGCCGAGGATCGCGACGGAGCCGCACAGATCCGCCGCCCAGTCAGGGCGAGCGGGAACTCTGTACGGCTCCGCCGCGACCGCCAGGCCAATCCCCCACTCGGCCAGGGCTTGGACAAACAAGTCCTGAGCCCCAGCCGAGTGGTTGATATTGGCCTGCAGCACCCTAACTGGAGGAGGAGGGGGAGCCATTATCGGTTGGCCTTCCCCTCCTCCTCCAGGTTGGCGGCCGGTTCGGCCTCCGCCTCGAAGCTGACAGGGCGGGTATTGCCCGCCCTTGTCAGCACCACCCTCGGTTGCCTACCCCCGAGGATGTCCGCGAGCGACACCGACGACGCCCGCGGACGCAGACGTTCCTCACCCTTCCTGGCCAGCGTCCCCCGCCCTTCTTCTTGGACTTGGGGCGCGGGGGAGGGTCGACGATCCTCCACCACCACGGGCCCAGAGGGGCCCGCTACCGGAGGAGGGGCGGTGGACGTGGACGCAACCGGCTCCACCTCGTCCACGTCCATCCCACCGTCGCCTCCGGAGAGGCGGGGATGGTACGGGGAGGCGCCGCGGGTCGGCACTCCCGGCCGACGCCGTCGCACCCCCGGCAGGCCCGGCCTGCCTCTTCTTCCCCCCTCCTCTTCCTTTTGGAGGGGGAGGAGCACAGACCCGGGGCGCCCAGCACGTGGTTGGCTGGGCGACCCAGGTCGACACAGACCGGGCACCTCGGGGGTGCCCGGCATGCGCGCGACACGTGACCGGTGCCACCGCAACGGTAGCACCGGCCACCCCTATTCCCCCCAGGGCATCGGGACTGGAGGTGTCCCACCTCCAGGCACCGATGGCACCTGGGAGGGCGTGCCGCCAGGACCTCCACCCGGGGTGAGCACCCCCCCAGGCGGAGGCGGCCCGCCGCGGCCAGTTTTCGAACGGCCGCGCGCGGGCACTTAACCCAAACGGTACCAAGCCCATTGGGGGAGGTCCGGATTGGGCCAGTAACGATCTGGCCCGCCGGACACTCCCCCACCTTGGCCACCGCCTCCACCACCTGTTTGGTGGTGGTGGACTGGACCGCTGAGGCGAACCTCAGCGGTCTTCGGGGCGGGCCACCCTGACGTCGTCCCCGCCGAAGAGTTCGGCGAGGCGTTGCGCCAGGGCGTCCGCCTTCTCGGTACCGGAAGGGCCCGGGATCTCTATGATGGAGGCTCCCGATTGGCCCTTCCGGTACCGATGTCCTGGATGCCGACCTCTTGAGGTCGACACAGCAGCCACCGCCTTCCGCATGACCTCCGCATAGGAGGTCTTGCTCCCAGGGGCGACCGTTAGCGACACGGCCGCCCTCTTGGGAGCACGCGGAAGGCGGGGCTTCTCCTTCTTTTGTGGTTGGGGGGGGGGGAGGGGAGACAGGTGCCAAGGCACCCGTCTTCCCCTTTTCTTCTTCCCCCCACCCGCCTTTCCCGTCTTCTGGCCCCTGGGGGCCAGAGAGGGCCGCAGCACCGGTGGCGGGCCCCGCCCCCTCCGAGAGGGAGGTTGTGGGGCCACAGCCACCCGGCGCTGCGCCCTCTTGCCTTCCTCCCCAGGACGGCGACACCCACTCCCCCGGGCCGACGGAACGTCCCTCCCTGAGGAGGGGCGAGCTGGCCTCGCCGGCTCCCGGGGCGGAAGAGCGCGGGTCCCGCCCGCGCCTTTCCCCGTCCTGGTCGAAGGAACGTCCCCCTGGGAGGGAGGCCGAGCTGACCGGGTGGACGGGGGTGGCGGGGCAGGGGCCCGCACCTCTTACCCCCTTCCGCCTCCTAAGGGCGGAAGAGGAGGGACCCCACCCTCCGTATCAGTGGAAGGGGGGGCCCTTTCTCCTCTCCAAGAGAGGACGGAGACGGGCGAGTATCCTCGCCTCCACTGCCTCCGCCACCCGATCCGCCATCCCCACTCCGTTCTCCGAGGAGGGCGGAGGGGGGGACGTCCGGGCGCGGGGGACTTTCCGTGGAGAGGTCCGCGGGGACCTTCCACGAGGCCCTGGAAGAAATCGGAGTCGGTCCTCCTCCGGTCCTCCAGGGCCTCGTGGCCTCACCGCCACGCTGGGGGTCTTTTCAAAAGGGCCCGACGTTGATGCCCCTCCTCTCCGAGATGTTAGTGGAGAGGAGGGGTCGCCTCCTTTAATCGGACTGGGGCGGGGAGGGGTAACCCCCTCCCACGCCCCGCTGCGATGAGGGTCGCGACCCCTCCAGGGCCTCGTTTCATCGCCCTCAGCTCCGCCACTGCCACCTCCAAGTCCCGTTCCCGGGACGAGGAGGCGGCCCGCTGCGCGTGCTCCGTGGCGACTCATCTTACAAGCTGCGCCGCCTCCCGCAACTTCCGGACGTAAGTCCCATGGAGGTTGCGGGATGTGGAGGCGACCTTCTCTATCCGCGCGGCCTCCTCGATCGCCCGCGCGGATAAGTCCGCCGCGGGGGCGTGACGGAGCTCCGCGAGAAGCTCCGCCTCGTCCCGCAGCGGAATTGCCGACTTGGATGGGGCCCGCCTTAACGGCCGGGTCATCCAAGGCCCTGATGGCGTCGGCCTCGTCCGCCATCAGGACCGCTTCTGTGTGGGCCCTTTTGCCCTCGCGAGGCCCAACGTACTCCCCGGTTGTTGGGGGGCGGCCTCTCCTCCGGAGGTGCCAGCAACGCTGGAGGTGTCGCTGGCACCCTCCTCGAGTTCGCTCATGGCGAGCGAACTCTCTTCACCTGTGTCCCTCTGCAGGGACCTCTCCCCTCGAATCGCCGAGACGGCCGAGCTCACCCCGAAGCTCGCTCGCCGCTCCTGCTCCTCCTCGTCCGTCATTTTATTTAATAAATTTCGGTTCCATAATTGATCCCACGAGTAGGGTCGGAAGGGGTGGTCCACCCGGGCAGAGCCGCCATACCCGGGTAAGCCTAATACACCCTGGGGTTCGGCAGGTGCCCCAGGGGAGTTTGGTCGCTAAAGACTGGCCAACCTCCCAGCCATGCATCCTATCGGCGCGCACCATACCTTAGGATTGAGGGTAATTTTTTATAGAGGTTTTCTTCCTCGCAGGCCGGCCGGTGAAGGCAGGCCCTCCGGGTCCCTTGACGGCAACGTTCCACCACTACGCCCTGTGATGGTCGTTGAAGCCGCCAAGAGACTTACGGAATTAGGAGATGGATGGCGTTCATCCATCCCCAGCTCAGGCACCCCGGGTTCGCCAGACCCGTACCACCGACCTTGCGGCCGACAGCCCCTGGGGTTGTGCCCTTTTTGATGACCGGGGTGGCACCTCCCCGGAGACGGCACCTGACACCAGGCTTACGGTTCCGTCCAAACCGGCGTGCTGTCCGCGGCTGCTTATTCGTCGGGGTTACCCCCGGCAGCTACCCTTCAAAGAACCATGACAATGAAGGGCGTCCCCCTATCCGCAACCCGGGGACGCGCTCGGTTGCCCACGCAAGGCCTCCGCCGAAGCGGACCGAGGCCAAGTTCGTTTTTTTTTTTTTTTTTTTTTTTTTTTTTTTTTTTTTTACGTGGGGGAAATATTCCAAAGACACCCCCCCCCGTTGGGGCGACGGCGGGTAGTGTCGGATTTTTACCGACTAAAACCCCCACGGTGACCACCATCTCGCCCGACTTCGGCGGCGGTCCGGGAACGACCAAGCTAGGTCACACTACCGGACCGCCGCCTCGGGGAGGTCCTCTTCCCCGACTGGGAAGAGTGGACCTCTTCCCAGTCGTGGGAAGAGTGTGCTCGCGGGGGAGCAGGTCAAAATGACTGCTCCCCACAGAACTAAGTCGGCGCTCTGACCGCATGGAAGGGTCACACTTCCATGCGGCCAACGTGGGCTATAACAAGGGGAGGGCGGCCCCAGCCGCGGTCAGGTGCCGCTCCGACCGGCCAGGAAGTCCCGGCACATGACGCCGGAGCGGCACCTACCTTCACTGGGGCGGATCCCGGCACCAAATGAATGACTGGTGCCGGCCGCCCGCCTCTATTACGGTGGCGGGCCTCTCGGAGGGGGTCGCCTAAAACGGGCCCGCCTCTCTCCTGCCGAGCCCAACGGGATCGGAAGACTCCCGATTCGGCGGCCTCCTTCTGCGAAATAACGGTTTCCAGAAGGAGGCCACCGCTCTCCAGACCTCTCGCTCGCCAGCATTGCCGTAACAATTGTGGCGGCGATGGCCAATAACGGCCCGCACCGCACTTCTACCGTGTGGCTGGGGGTGTCGACCACCCCCACGCCACACGACAGGCACTCTGGTGTGGCCTCCGCTCCGATTTTATGCAGGTACTCTCCGAAACACCCATGTCCGGAGAGCACCTGCGTCGTCCGGTAGGTAAGCCTACCATGCCGACGATCCACCCACTCCTCCAAATGTGGGAGGATCGCGCCGACAGCTCGCTGGCGGGCGGCTCGATAATTTTCGAGTTCCGCCCGCCATTTTCTCAGTGCGAGCTGCCGGGCCTGACGCCTCAGGTCACCGACCGACAGTCCTGCCGGATCCCCCTCGCCCCGGCGGAGTGACCGGAGTCGAAAAACGCGGGCCTCGGCCTCCCGCCTGCAGGTCGAAGGGGATTACCCCCGACAGGACTGCCGCCGCCTCATGGGAGATGGTGCGGTAACCACGTGCCACCCTGACGGCCATACGCCGGTATACGCGGCGCAGCATTTCACCTGCGCCGCCCGGCCGCCAGGGACGGGGCCCAGACTGGGCACCCGTAGAGGCACATGGCCCGCACCACCCCCGTGTAGAGCGGCGGACCCTCTCTTCAGGTCCCCCGATATTGGGCAGGTTGGGCGGCTACCCCCTCTACACGAGTCCAAAGTGACCCTCGAAGCGCCAGCGGCTGTCAATGTCCCCGAGGTACTTGATCCGTTCCTCGACCCGGACAAAGACCGGCCCCTCGGACGACCGACTGGGGCGGTCTCCGGGTCAGACGGAACCAGTCCCCGTTTTCTCCGGAGACACTTGAGCCCCAGGACGGACGGAGGCCACTACCGAGGCCACCCCCGCCTCGGCAAGGCCCAGCAGCCTCTCCCATTCCTCCCCCCCGGCTATCACCAGAGTGTCGTCTGCATAGCAGACGACTGTGACGCCGCGAGAGGAGCGCGGTGAGGAGAACCATTCCACAACAACGATCCGGAACACGGACCCCTGGTACCCGCGGTTCGCCCTCTCCAGGGGAGGAAGCGTTAGGCCCCGCCTTAGCTCGTACCGACCTACGGGTATATTACCCTCCGTATCCGTCTGTCCCGGCACACTTGCGTAGTCTGCCAGTTTGCTTCCCAAGAGAGGTCACGGGGGCAGACCTGATGGTCGACCAGTGCCCCCCCCTTAGCTTGGCGACAGCCTCCGCCACCCAGGGCAGGGAGTCTCCGTTGGCGATGTCAAGGGACCCGCCAACGCCATCCGTGGAGAGGTCAGAGAGGGGACAGATGTCCGATGGAGAAATTTTTTTTTTTTTTTTTTTTTTTTTTAAAAAAATTTTTTTTTTTTTTTTTTTTTTTTTTTTTTTTTTTTTTTTTTTTTTTTTTTTTTTTTTTGTGACCTGATTTATTAACCTGGCGCACGTCCGCACCCGATTACTTCCCATGATTTAAACCCCCCCTGAGGGGCTGCCTTTAGCAAACGCTCGATGGGGACCTAAGAGGGCCGCCATCTCGCGAGGATATCTTTGTAGGCCGGCCACCTGGCCGACCCCGCGAGATGGTCACACGCCTTGCCATTTTTGGCACATATGGTGCACTTGTACTTAGCCGTACAGGTAGCCATCTTGTGGCCCGCGTCTCCGCAGCGGCGGCCATGTCCTCTGCTGCGGTGCAGGCCTGATGCCCAAAATGGTGGCATTTAAAACCCTAGGGAGGAACCATAACGATCCTCCCGTACGCCGACGCGAACGCGCCCTATCCTTCAAGAAGGTCGGCATGTTCTGCCGACACAACGCCATGTGCGATTTGGCTACCGCCAAAGCCCAGGCGCATCGTTTTGATGTCGACCTGGGCCTGACCCAACATTGCCGCCGAGACCGCGGCTCGCACCTCTTCCTTGTCGCTGAGGACATCGAGACCTTTCAGCTCAAAATCGCGCATCTCCTTGAGCACCTTCGTCTCGCTCGAGTCGCCAAGAACTTGACGAAGTACCCCCTGGGCTTTCTCAGCTTGCCCCTCTCTCCCTTCCACTTCTAAGAGGAGGTCACCCGCTCTGGTCTTCCGGTGGAAACACCCGGACTTCCCCAAATTTCCCTTTGCTACGTATATCCGCGGACGTCTACGTACGACCTCTCCGCCGTGACCTTCACAAGCACGGCGTCACGCTTCCTCCTGGGCGCCCTAGGAACCTTCTTCTTCTGCTGCTTCTTAGGAGCAGCAGGCTTCTCAGGTGCGCTACGTGGCGCAGCCACAGATGGTTCCGCGGTGCCAGCCGGCTTAAGCAAGCGCCTGGCCCTCCGCGGTGTCACCACCTGCCAAGCCTCTTGGGGGGGCTTTGCACGCGACGCTGGTGGCGGTGGTGGTGCCATCTCCTCATCGGTGGCAGCACTTGTACAAGTACAAGTGCTGCCATCGCGAGGGGTGCCAGGACGTTGCGTCCTTTTAGAGGCAGCCCTCTCCATGTTGGCCGTAGGCCCTCTATTAAAAGTGGCAGGCCGAAGCCCTGCCATCTCTGGCGAAGCCAGAACCTCCTTACAATCTCAGTGATGAGGGTCCAAGACCCTCACCACTGAGAGCAGGCGGTTGATGCAGCCGACGCGGGAGTCACCTTCCCCGATTTCAGCTACTGTGTAAGACACAGCAACTGTTGCTGGCACGCTGCAAGCTCAATCTTGAGCGTGGCCAACTCCGCCTTAAGCATCTTATTTTCACGACTCTTATTGAAGTCGTAAAAAGATGCCCCACCCGACGACGACGACTGGTCCAGGTCCATGTCGACCTCTGAGGCGTCCGTTCCTGAAACGGTCTCCTCGGACCTCTCCGGAGAATAACTCAGGCCCCGAAGTGCCTTCATGGCAAGGCCCACCTTACTCTTTCTGGAGCGATAGGCCTTGATCGTTTCGCCTGGGCGACGATCGACCTTCACTCCACCCTTCTTGTTCGTCGGCATCAGGAATACTCCTGATGCGTCCTTAAGAGCCTCACCAGCGCCCGATGGTCCGGCAACGCTAGTTTGCTCCTCCCCGGCAGCAGATGACTTTGCCGCTAGGCTCTCCTTCTCCGTCACTTCTTTGGTTTTGTTACTGGATTTCATAATAGGATCCCACGAGAGTGGTCGGAAAAGAAGTCCACCCCGGCAGAGCCGCCATACCGGGGTAAGCCTGATACACCCTGGGGTTCGGCAGGTGCCCCAGGGGTTGGTCTCTAGTCGGCGAACTACCCATGGCCACACACGCGTCACTTAGATCATCCGCGTGTGCCCCTACTCGGCGAGCACCATACCTTTCGGGGATGGGTAATTTTTTATAGAGGTTTTCTTCCTCGCAGGCCGGCCGGTGAAGGCAGGCCCTCCGGGTCCCTTGACGGCAACGTTCCCCCACTACGCCCTGTGATGGTCGTTGAAGCCGCCAAGAGACTTACGGAATTAGGAGATGGATGGCGTTCATCCACCCCCAGCTCAGGCACCCCGGGTTCGCCAAACCCGTACCGCGGACCACGACGGATCCACGGCCCCTGGGGTTGTGCCCTTTTTGGTGACCGGGGTGGAACCTCCCCGGGACGGCACCTGACACCAGGCTTACGGTTCCGTCCAAACCGGCGTGCTGTCCGCGGCTGCTTATTCGTCGGGGTTTCCCCCGCTTATTTCGCAGCTACCCTTCAAAGAACCATGACAATGAAGGGCGTTCCCCTATCCGCAACCCGGGGACGCGCTCGGTTGCCCACGCAAGGCCCCGCCGAAGCGGCCGAGAAGCGGACCGAGAACCCAGACCTAACCCAGACCGAGAACCCCCATTTTTTTTTTTTTTTTTTTTTTTTTTTTTAACGTGGGGGAAATCTTCCAAAGACACCCGCCGCCGTTGGGGCGACGCGCGGGTAGTGTCGGATTTTTACCGACTAAAACCCCCACGGTGACCACCATCTCGCCCGACTTCGGCGGCGGTCCGGGAACGACCAAGCTAGGTCACACTACCGGACCGCCGCCTCGGGGAGGTCCTCTTCCCCGACTGGGAAGAGTGGACATCTTCCCAGTCGTGGGAAGAGGAATCCGTGCTCGCGGGGGAGCAGGTCAGAAATGACCGCTCCCCACAGAGCGCCGACTAAGTCGGCGCTCCTGACTCCGCCGCATGGAAGGGTCACACTTCCATGCGGCCAACGTGGGCTATAACAAGGGGAGGGCGCGGCCCCAACCGCGGTCCTCCCCAAGCCCTCGGTGCCGCTCCCGACCGGCCAGGACCGAAGTCCCGGCACACGACGCCGGAGCGGCACCTACCTCCTCACTCGGGCGGAGCCCGGCACCAAATGAATGACTGGTGCCGGGTCCGCCCGCCTCTATTACGGTGGCGGGCCTCTTGGAGGGGGTCGCCTAAAGCGGAGCCCCCTCCTGGCCCGCCTTCTCTCCTGCCGAGCGGGATCGGAGGACTCCCGATCCCGCTCGGCGGCCTCCTTCTGCGAAATAACGGTTTCGCAGAAGGAGGCCACCGCTCTCCAAGACCTCTCGCTCGCCAGCATTGCCGTAACAAGTGCTGGCGGCGAGAGGTCCGGGCCAATAACGCCCGCACATCTTCGCGTGCCCAGCCAAAGGCTGGGCACTCCTCTATCGTGTGGCTGGGGGTGTCGACCACCCCCACGCCACACGACAGGCACTCTGGTGTGGCCTCCGCTCCGATTTTATGCAGGTACTCTCCGAAACAACCATGTCCGGAGAGCACCTGCGTCGTCCGGTAGGTAAGCCTACCGTGCCGACGATCCACCCACTCCTCCAAATGTGGGAGGATCGCGCCGACAGCTCGCTGGCGGGCGGCTCGATAATTTTCGAGCTCCGCCCGCCATTTTCTAAGTGCGAGCTGCCGGGCCTGACGCCTCAGGTCACCGACCGACAGTCCTGCCGGATCCCCCTCGCCCCGGCGGAGTGACCGGACCCGTCGAAAGACGCGGGCCTCGGCCTCCGCCTGCAGGTCGAAGGGGATTACCCCCGACAGGACTGCCGCCGCCTCATGGGAGATAGTGCGGTAACCACGTGCCACCCTGACGGCCATACGCCGGTATACGCGGCGCAGCATTATTCGGCTGCGCCGCCCGGCCGCCAGGGACGGGGCCCAGACTGGGCACCCGTAGAGGCACATGGCCCGCACCACCCCCGTGTAGAGGCGGCGGACCCTCTCCTCTGGTCCCCCGATATTGGGCAGTAGCCGACCCAACAGGGCGGCTACCCCCTCTACTCGGGGGACGAGTCGGTCAAAGTGACCCTCGAAGCGCCAGCGGCTGTCAATGTCCAGGCCGAGGTACTTAATTCGTTCCTCGACCCGGACAAAGACCGGCCCTACTCGGACGACCGACTGGGGCGGTCTCCGGGTCAGAGGCAGCCCATGGAACCAGGCTGCCTCCGTTTTCTCCGGAGACACTTGCAGCCCCAGTCGACGGACGGAGGCCACTACCGAGGCCACCCCGGCCTCGGCAAGGCCCAGCAGCCTCTCCCATTCCTCCCCCACGGCTATCACAAGTGTGTCGTCTGCATAGCAGACGACTGTGACGCCGTGAGGGAGCGCGGTGAGGAGAACCCGGTTGTACCCCAGGTTCCACAACAACGGTCCTAACACGGACCCCTGGGGTACACCGCGGTTCACCTCCCGCGTTACCACCCCGTACCGACCCGGGTATATCACCCGTCTGTCCCGGAGGTAGTCTGCCAGGACTCTCCTCAGGTACGGGGGCACCTGATGGTCGACTAGTGCCCCCGCAATCCTGTCCCAGGGCAGGGAGTTGAAGGCGTTGGCGATGTCAAGAGACACCGCCAACGCCATCCCACCCCGGGAGACAGACTCATCCACGAGGGCCTTGACATGATCGACCGCGTCTATGGTCGATCGGCCCTCGCGGAAGCCGAACTGGCACGGTGCCAAGTTCGGACCTACACGGGACATATGCCCCCAGAGGCGGGAAGCTATGATTCTCTCAAAGAGCTTTCCCGCCTCATCAAGGAGGCATATGGGTCGGTACGCCTTGGGAGAGGCTGCCGGCTTGCCACCCCCCTAGGGAAGCAGGACCATCGTGGCCTGCTTCCACAAGAGGGGGACCCGCCCCGCCTGAAGGCAGCTGTCGAACAGCCACCTCAGGCGGGGCCCGAGGACGCGTAAGGCCAAGGCTAACGCCTTGCCTGGGACGCCGTCTGGACCGGGGGCGGTGTTCCGCCCTCTTAACTTGGCGACGGCGTCCCGGAACTCCTCGTCGCTGACCGCGCATGGTGGCAGCGCGGTCAGCGCCGCCTCGAGCGGCTCCGGTGGTGGTCTGCCCCCCTCATCGAGGGGAAACAGTTTATTCACCACCGACCGGAGCACGGCGGGTTCTAGGCTCTCTGTGACGGAAGGACCCGCGGGGCGTAGGCGGCCCAGTACCAGTCGGTACGGGCGACCCCACGGGTCGGCGTCCAGAGAGCCCAGGAGCTCCTCCCAGGCCGATGCCTTGGCCTCCCTGATGGCTCTCCGCAAGGCATTCGATGCGTCTCGATATGCCTCGCGGAGTGTGGCCTCCACCGCATCGTCGCGGACTTCTCGGCGTCGGGCCCTTGTCCACCGGCGTCGGGCCGCCACACTCTCTTCTCTGAGTGTGGCTATCTGGCCCGACCACCAGTAGACCGCCCGCCGCTGCACCCTCCTGACCCGGGGCATGGCGGCGTCACAAATTGCCGCCATTTGCCCCCGGAGCCAGGAGGCCTCCTCGTCTATGTCCGCGACTGGCTCTGGCCCGTACGAGGGCCAGGCCGCGGTATAGGAGGCCGCCATCAGCGCGTCCTCGTCCAGGTGCGTAAGCGCCCACCTCCTACGGGGGGTGGGCCCCCAATTGGGGCCACCCCCCTACATCAAACATGATGTAGAGGTGGTCGCTGAGGGTCGCGAGGTCATCTGCGACCCTCCACGCTCCAACACGTCGTGCGGCCGCCGGAGAAGCCCAGGACAAGTCCACAATGGACTCCCCTGCGGCCGCACGCACGTGCTGGCAGATCCCCGGTTGAGGATCCGAGATCCAGACCGGAGGACCAATCTACCAGCACATCCCCCCGTGGGTCGGCCCTAGGGGATCCCCAAGTTGGGGATTTGGCGTTAAAGTCCCCTAGGACCAACACTGGACGGGACAGGAGAGGGGTCAGAACCCTCCCCAGCCCATCCAGCAGCGACTCGAACTCCACGAGGGTCAGGCTGGGCGAGGCATACACCCCGGCCAGCGTGACGCACCTGGACTCCACCACCACGAACCCGACACCCCTTCCGATCACCCGGAGGGGTGCCGAGTTCGTTGCGATCGCGACGGAGCCGCCCCGATCCGCCGCCCCGTCGGGGCGCTCGGGAACTCTGTACGGCTCCGCCGCGCCCGCCAGGCCAATCCCCCACTCGGCCAGGGTTTGGACAAACAAGTCCTGGGCCCCAGCCGAGTGGTTGAGATTGGCCTGCAGCACCCTAACTGGAGGAGGAGGAGCCATTATCGGTTGGCCTTCCCCTCCTCCTCCAGGTTGGCGGCCGGTTCAGCCTCCACCTCGGAGCTGCCAGGGCGGGTATTTCCCGCCCTTGTCAGCACCACCCTCGGTTGCCTACCCGAGGATGTCCGCGAGCGCCACCTTCGGGTCCGCCAACCGCCGCCAATAGTCCTCCCCCCTCAAGGGGGGATCGGCGGCGGAGACGGACGACGCCCGCGGACGCAGACATTCCTCGGGGTGGCCGAGGGTGGTCCCTTCTCGGGGGAGGGCCGGGCCCTCTCCCTCGGAGACTGCTCCCCCGCCCTTCTTCTTGGACTTGGGGCGGGGGAGGGTCGACGATCCTCCTCTTCCACGGGCCTGAGGGGCCCGCGACCGGAGGAGGGGGCGGTGGACGTGGACTTTTTGGTGGAGCAACCGGCTCCACCTCGTCCACGTCCATCGCCACCGTCGCCGCCGGAGAGGCGGCGGATGGTACGGGGGGGCGCCGCGGGGCGGCACTCCCGGCCGACGCCGCCGCACCCCCGGCAGGCCCCGCCTGCCGCTTCTTCTCCCCCCTCCTCTTCCTTTTGGAGGGGGGAGGAGCACAACCCTGGGCGCCCAGCACATGATTGGCTGGGCGACCCAGGTCGACACAGACCGGGCACCTCGGGGGTGCCCGGCATGCGCGCGAAACGTGACCGGTGCCACCACAGCGGTAGCACCGGCCACCCCTATCTGCCCCCCCAGGGCATCGGGACTGGAGGTGTCCCACCTCCAGGCACCGATGGCACCTGGGAGGGCGTGCCGCCAGGACCTCCACCCGGGGTGAGCACCACCCCAGGCGGAGGCGGCCCGCCGCGGCCAGTTTACGCACGGCCGCGAGCGGGCACCTGACCCATATGGTGCCAAGTCCATTGGGGGAGGTCCGGATTGGGCCAGTAGTGACCTGGCCCGCCGGACACTCCCCCACCCTGGCCACCGCCTCCACCACCTGTTGGGTGGTGGTGGATTCATGAAGACCGCTGAGGCGAACCTCAGCGGTCTTCATGGGGCGGGCCACCCTGACGCCGTCCCCGCCGAAGAGTTCGGCGAGGCGTTCCGCCAGGGCGTCCGCCTTCTCGGTACCTGAAGGGCCCGGGATCTCTATGATGGACGATCCCGATTGGCCCTTCCGGTACCTGACCTCCTCAATGCCGACCTCCCTCAGGTCGACATTAGCCACCGCCTTCCGCATGACCTCCGCATAGGAGGTCTTGCTCCCCGGGGCGACCGTTAGCGATACGGCCGCCCTCTTGGGAGAACGCGGAAGGCGGGGCTTCTCCTTACTCTTGGGTTTTGGGGTGGGAGGGGGAGGGGAGACAGGTGCCAAGGCACCCGTCTTCCCCTTTTTCTTCTTCCCCCCACCGTTTCCCGTCTTCTGGCCCCCCTGGGGGCGAGAAGGTGCCGCCGCAGCACCGGTGGCGGGCCCCGCCCCCCCCCCTCCGAGAGGGAGGTTGTGGGGCCACAGCCACCCGGCGCTGCGCCCTCTTGGCCTTCCTCCCCAGGACCGCCACCCACTCCCCCGTGGCCGGAGGAACGTCCCTCCCTGAGGAGGGGCGAGCTGGCCTGGCAGGGGGAGGGGCGCCGGCCCCCGAGGCGGAAGAGCCGCGGGTCCCGCCCGCGCCTTTCCCCGTCCTGGCCGAAGGAACGTCCTCCTTGGAGGGAGGACGAGCTGGCCGGGTGGACGGGGAGGCGGGGCAGGGGCCCGCACCTTCTTTCCCTCTTCAGCCTCCTAAGGGCGGAAGAGGAGAGGGCCCCACCCTCCGTATCGGTGGAAGGGGGGGCCCTTTCCTCCTAGGAGGGAGGATTTCATCTCCAAGAGAGGACGGAGACGGGCGAGCATCCTCGCCTCCACTGCCTCCGCCACCCGATCCGCCATCCCCTCTCCGTTCTCCGAGGAGGGCGGAGGGGGGGACGTCCGGGGGCGGGGGACTTTACGTGGAGAGGTCCGCGGGGACCTCTCCACGAGGCCCTGGAAGAAATCGGAGTCGGTGTCCTCCTCCGGGCCTCCAGGGCCTCG
The DNA here is from genome assembly GCA_033815515.1 of Cryptocheilus praepositus. Classification (NCBI taxonomy): domain Eukaryota; kingdom Metazoa; phylum Arthropoda; class Insecta; order Hymenoptera; family Pompilidae; genus Cryptocheilus; species Cryptocheilus praepositus. Next base: position 263,896 of record JAWWQZ010000219.1, on the reverse strand, counting down.
TGGCCTCACCGCCACGCTGGGGGTCTTTTTAAAAGTCCCCGACGTTGATGCCCCTCCTCTCCGAGATGTAAGTGGAGAGGAGGGGGTCGCCGCCTTTGATCTGACGGGGCGGGGAGGGGTAAAGGCCCCTACGCCCCGCTGCGATGAGGGTCGCACCTGCCTCCAGGGCCTCGTTTCCTTGCCCTCACACTGCCACCTCCAAGTCCCGTTCCCGGGACGAGGAGGCGCCCGCTGCGCGTGCTCCGTGGCGACGCACCTTACCAGCTGCGCCGCCTCCCGCAACCTTCGGACGTAAGTCCCATGGAGGTTGCGGGATGTGGAGGCGACCTTCTCGATCCGCGCGGCCTCCTCTAGCGCCCGCGCGGATAAGTCCGCTGCGGGGGCGTGACGGAGCTCCGCGAGAAGCTCCGCCTCGTCCCGCAGCGGAATCGCCGACTTGGATGGGGCCCGCACCACCCGGGTCATCCAAGTCCCTGATGGCGTCGCTTCGTCCGCCATCAGGACCGCTTCTGTGTGGGCTCGCTTTGCTTCGAGCCCAGCGTACTCCCCGGTTGTTGGGGGGCGGCCTCTCTTGCGCTTAACGCGCCTCCGGAGGTGCCAGCAACGCTGGAGGTGTCGCTGGCACCCTCCTCGAGTTCGCTCATGGCGAGCGAACTCTCTCTCCTACGTCCCTCTGCAGGGACCTCTCCCTTCTAATCGCGGAGACGGCCGAGCTCACCCCCAAGCTCGCTCGCCGCTCCTGCGCCTCCTCGTCCGTCTTTTTATATAAATGTCTCGGTTCCATAATTGTTCCCACGAGTAGGGTCGGAAGGGGTGGTCCACCCGGGCAGAGCCGCCATACCCGGGTAAGCCTAATACACCCTGGGGTTCGGCAGGTGCCCCAGGGGAGTTTGGTCGCTAAAGACTGGCCAACCTCCCAGCCATGCATCCTCTCGGCGCGCACCATACCTTAGGATGAGGGTAATTTTTTATAGAGGTTTTCTTCCTCGCAGGCCGGCCGGTGGAGGCAGGCCCTCCGGGTCCCTTGACGGCAACGTTCCACCACTACGCCCTGTGATGGTCGTTGAAGCCGCCAAGAGACTTACGGAATTGGAGATGGATGGCGTTCCCATCCCCAGCTCGGACGGGTTCGCCAGACCCGTACCGCCGACCTTGCGGCCGACAGCCCCTGGGGTTGTGCCCTTTTTGATGACCGGCCACCCCGAGACGGCACCTACACCAGGCTTAGGTTCCGTCCAAACCGGCGTATTCGTCGGGGTTACAGCAGCCTCCCAATGAAGGGCCCATTCCTCCCCAACCCAGACCTAACCCAGACCTTTTTTTTTTTTTTTTTTTTTTTTTTTTTTTGACGTGGTGGAAATCTGCCAACAGACATCACCGGTCCCTCGGGGGAGGGTACGGCGATAGTGTCGGGTTTTTACCGACTAAAACCACCTCGATGCCATCCCTACGACTCTACTGAGCAAGGGGAGACTGCGAGACATATACCAAATAGGCCACAATCATTCGCAGTCTCCATCGCGCACGCGGTATCATGCTCTTCGCATCGAAGGCCGAGTCAGCCTCCGTCACATTAATAATGTGTTCCTCACTATCTGGAGCAGCATCCAATGGCATTTGGTTGCTGCTCCACGCTCGCTGGTGTACCTTAAGGGTGGAGAAACCCCCGTCTCACCACCGTACACCGGACTCGGCGCAGCGAGCCCTTACTATTATTAATACTAATAACAATAATACTAATTATAATTAATATTGTATTATTTTAAAACTCACATTCACTTGACCGTTTACCCTCCGCCGCCATCGAACACTTGGCGCGGGCGAAGGCGCGGGGGATGAGGGAGAGGAGTACGGCGCGCACTTCTCCTCCCCCCGGTCGGACGTCTCGCGCGTTGAGAGTTCGGGTCGCTTTCCCGCTCTCGCTCGGCAGCTTCCTTCTTGGACATGACGTCCTCGCAGAAGGAAGCGAACGCTTTCCACGATCTTCCGCTTCCAAGAATCTCCGGAAAGATGCTCGAAAGCGAGAGATCGTGCCCTATCGCTTGTTGCAGGACACGGCGCTCTCTAATGAACGCCGGGCACTCTTCTATTGTGTGCTGCGCCGTGTCCCTTCCCTCCCCGCAGTGATGGCACTGTTCGCTCGCTTCCCTCCCAATTCTGCACAGGTACTCACCGAAACAGCCGTGTCCGGTGAGAACCTGTGTCGCACGAAATGTTAGTGTAATCGGGCCTCCACTTCTCCCAACCCATCGCTGCAGGTGTGGGAGAAGTGCGTCGAGAAGGCGCCGACTATTCGCGTTGGGCAAGTCATTCAGCCGATCATTCCATTTTGTGATCGACCAACGCCTTGCCATTTTCCGGATTGTTTTAGGATCGAGCGCTCCGGTCCGGAATTCCTCGCGATTCTCATAGGCACCCGCGAGCTCCAACGCAAGGAGGTCAGCGGGCACAATCCCCGCGAGAGTTCTTGCCGCTTCTAAGGATACGGTTCGGTATCCGCGTATTACGCGTATAGCCATTCGGCGTTGGATACGGTCCAACGCCTTCCGGCTATTTGGTGAAATATCCGCCGCCCATACGGGGGCGCCGTACATCATCATTGAATGCACGACTCCAGTGTACAGACGACGGGCACCTGACGCAGGTCCGCGAAGGTTTGGCAGTAGTCTTCCGAGACTAACTGCCACTTTCTCTATTTTCGGGACGATCGCGCGAAAATGGTCCTCAAATCTCCACCGAGAGTCGAGAGTGAGACCCAGGTATTTGAAGCCTGTGCCCACCTGTATCTCGGCGGAGTTGCCGACGCGAAGCATCGTCGGCGGAGGACCTTGAGAACGAGGCCTGCGGCGGTGAAACCACATGGCCTCGGTCTTTTCTGGGGCTACGCGTAGCCCCAAACCTTCGATCTGTCCAATTATACAGGTCAGTGCGCGTTGCGTTGCACACCTGACCCTCTCGTAGGAGTTCCCCCCGGCTAGGACGAGTGTATCGTCTGCATAGCAAACGACACTTACTCCCGCGAGGCGCGCTTCCCGTAGAACCGAATTATACCCTATGTTCCACAGAATCGGCCCGAGTACCGATCCCTGTGGAACGCCGCGCGTAACACTATGCAGGTGGGCGACACCGTTCCTGCGCAACACCGCGATCTTCCTGTCCCGGAGATAATCCCCGATGACGGCCTGAAGATAGTCCGGGACGCCATGAAATTGTAGTGCGTCCCGTATTACATTCCACGGTAGAGTGTTGAAAGCGTTGACGATGTCGACACTCACCGCCAACACCACTCCACCAAGCGATGTATATCTATCCGCGAATTTACGTACGCTCTTGATGGCGTCAATCGTGGACCGTCCACGTCTAAAACCGTATTGACCGTCATCGAGTTCGCAGCCTCTCCGTGACAGGTGCGTCTGTAGTCTCTCAGCCAAGATGGACTCAAACATCTTGGCTGCCTCGTTTAGGAGACATATTGGACGGAATGCGGATGGGGAGTCCGCAGGCCGTCCCGGCTTGGGGAGTAGCACGAGGTTTGCTATTTTCCAGCATGCGGGGAACACACCTCTCCTCAAACAAGTATTAAAAATGAGAGTAATTTTTCTCCCTACATGCTGGAGCGCGACGGCAAGCGCTTTTGCCGGTATACCGTCTGGCCCCGGGGCCACTTTTCGCGACTTAAGCCTATGTGTGACGGCTATCAGTTCTTCGGGACTGACATAATAGTCCTCCGACCACACTTCGACGCTCCCAGCAGCGGGGCGTCCCACCTCTTCCTCGTCGGGTGGGAAGAGGTGACTTAAAATGTGCTCCAAGAATTGCGGCTCCAGTCTTGAGGAGACTGGTGGACCGCCCTGCCTCATTCTTTGGAGCACCACTTTATACGGCCGTCCCCAGGGGTCTTCGTCGATTCCCGCCAGGAGTTCGGCCCAGGCCTTCCTCTTCTCGCGGAATATTGCCGTGCGCATTTCCCGGCGGGCTCTTCTGTAGCGTTGGAAGAGTTCTTCTATTTCCTCTTCCGGCCAGGGACGTCTTCTTCTTCGGTTCGAGAGTCTGCGGCGTGCTCGCACGCAGTTTTCTCGAAGCTTCGCGATCTCCGCGGTCCACCAATATGCCGATTTTCGGCATGGATTTATGCCTATTCTCGGCATTCCCGCATCACAGATCCTTGTCAATACTAGATTGAGCTCTGAAGCCATGACATCCGGGTGTTGGTCGTCTTCGTCCAGTGGTCCGGTTCCCCAATCCTCGACGAGGGCGGCTGCTTCGATGGATTCCCTATCCATCTTCCGTAAAGCCCATCTTGGTCCTCCGTTAGTCGTCTCTTGATGTTCCCTGGGGCGGCCGTTTTCACCCCCCGTCGAAAGCAGGATGTCGATATAGAGGTGGTCTGACAGGGTTTCATCGTCTGCCACTTTCCACCTCCTCACGCATCCCGCTGCACCCGGTGAAGCCCACGATAAATCTATCGCCGACTCCCCGTTCCACCGGATGCAGGTACTCTGTCCACCAGAGTTGAGGAGGCGGAGATCTTGCTCCGCTGTCCACAACTCCAGTGTATCACCTTTCGGGCAGGTTCTGCTACATCCCCAAGACGTTGATTTCGCGTTAAAGTCGCCCAATACGAAAACACGCTCGCGAGCTCCCGGTAGCCCGTTTAGTCGCCGGCCCAGCTCTTCAAGGAAGGCCTCGAAGTGCGCTAGGGTTCGATTGGGGGAGAAATAGCACCCGACGATGGTGAATTTCCCCCATTTCGCAATAACAAATCCCTCACCGCGCTCTACGAGTGAGCACGGTGGGGAATTTTTCTCGGGGCGGTGCGCGATCGCAACTGCCCCGCATTCAGAGCCTATCCATCCAGAAGGGATGGCGTAAGGCTCCGATAAGACGGCCAACCCGGCTTTCCGCTCCCTCATGCTCTGATCCAGAAGGGATTGAGACACGTTGGAGTGGTTTAGGTTGACCTGGAGGATGTGAGCCATTACACAGTGTTATTTGTTACCTCCTCCAGGTCGCCCATCTCTATATCCGGAACCGGTTCCGGAGTCGCGATCGCGGGAGTCATCGGTTGCTCAGAAGGAGCAGTCGCCGATTGACTTTCCGAAGTCTTCGGGACTTCTGACGCATTTATTTTGGACTGCCCGGAAGGGGCCAAAACTGACGGTCTTCCTATTGCCGAAGAAGTTGCCGTTTTCCGGTTATTCGCGCGTTTGTTGTTAACGGACGACACACAAGTTCTGCTTCCGAACTTATGCGCCGACGGTTTGCCCGCGTCGCTGCATACCAAACATTTCGGTTTTTGGTTGCATGTTTTCGACATGTGATCGGGGCTACCGCAATTGTAGCACCGACCCGACCTATCTATGGGACTGGTACATGTATTCCCGACATGTCCAGTCTCCAGACATCTATAACAGAAGAGTGGCCGCTTTGCCAAAGGTTCGACTTTGGCAAGCGCCCACCCCAGGGTTATCGTACCCTTAATCGCGATTTTTCTAGCCGCGGCTGCAGGGCATTTGACCCAGACGGTTCCTAAGCGGTATGGTAGGCTGCGGATTTGACCGATCCGCACCTCTTCCATATTGCAGTCTCCTGCCTTCGCGACGCCCGCACGAATTTCGTCAGGGGTGAGGGACGGGTCAAGGTCCCGCAATCTCACCTCGGCCTGCTGTATTGGACGAGCTATTCGAAACCCTAAGGGTTCGAGAACTTCGCGCATTTTATTGGCTAAGGCGTCAGCCGGTGCTGCGCTATTTGCGCCTGCTATATTTAGCAGGATGCCTCCGGAAAGAGCCGGCCTTGGTCGTATATGGGTGATGCCCATATCCTGCAGCTGGACTGCATCGCGCGCGCGCTTGATTGCTTCGGCAATCCCTACTTTCGCGTTCTCCGTGGGTCTCACGGCGATCGCAGAAGATCGCGGCCGGCGGGCGGGCGGCACGGGTGGCCTCGTTCCCGCCACCTTTTTGTCGCCGCCGGGTTGGGTCGCGGTTTTCGCTGTCGCGGTTTTCGCGGTCGCGATTCCCGCGGCGGTGTTTTTCGCGGCTTTCGCAGCCGCGCGCTTCGCGCGCCTCCCAACCACCTCCGCGAACGACGGTGCCTGGGAGTTGGCCGTAATGTGGGAAGGTAAAATGTTTGTCCCACTGACCTGGGGGGTGGTGTCGGTCGGCCCGGCGGCCACCCCTGTCCCTCCGGCGGAAGTCTTCTTCTTCGCTGGGAGCTTTTTCTTCGCTGGGTTGGCGGGGGTCCTCTTGCCAAAGTCCACCGCAGGCTCCCTGGACTTCTTCTCGGCAGAAGACTGCCTTGCGCTGGTGGTAGGCTGCTGCTGCTCCTGCGTTGGCGAGGGGTTTGCCACCCCCGCTGGCACGAGTTCGCGGCGAAGGGCTGCGCCCATTTCCGCAACACTCGCGAGCAGTTCGCGGCGCATCTCCGCGAATCTGTCCATCAGCGGGTCCGCTTCACTCTGCGGACCCGCTGGTGCGGCGCTCCTGTGTGGGGAGAGCGGGCTGCTCTCTGCGCCTTCGGCCGCTCGCGACTGCAAGCGGGCCATCTCGCGCCGGAGGCTGTGCAGCTCCGACCGGGTACGTTGCAGCTCGTCCTCGAGCTGCTGCTGCTCCCGTCCGATGGGAGGGCGAGAAATCGCCGCTCGATGCGCGGCGACCAGCGTGTGTGCTGCTATGCGCAGCACCCTCACGCTTTGCCCCTTGAGGTTGGAGGCAGTCGTCGCAATACGGAGAATTGCGTCCGCCTGCCCCACAACCTTCTCTTCCGCAAGGGCTTGTGGAAGAGCCGCGAACTCCCGTTGGGTGTCCTCAAGACTCGGGAGGGCCTTCGAACCGGGGTATGTGGTTCGACCCACCAAGCTGCTCAGACTGGCCCGGCTGCTGCCTTCTCCATCGCTTGTGTCCAGCGATGGCCGGTGATCCTTCGCCGGGCGAGTCCTCTGGACGGGACTGGTAGGCGCTGGCCTCTTCTTCCCGGCTGCCATGGCGTCGGCGTAGCTCTTCCTGGCGGAAGAGGTCGTCTCTGCCGGAGTGTCCGCGGCCAAGGCTCCACGTCTTGCTGCGGGCTGCGGTGTCTGCCGAGGAGTGGCAAACTCTTCTCCAGTTTCATCCTCCGACGAAACTGGCATCCTCTCGGTGGTGGTGGCGGAAGTCCTGGTCGGCTTCCTCGTCGTCGTCCTGGTAGGATTCCTCGCTGGCATCCTCCTCGTTGGTCGGTCTTCCCTGGCGACCTGCTGAAATTCTTCCTCGGACGACATTGTGTCGTCTGAGGATTTCAAACCTTTGGAGCTCATAGCCCCAAAGGTTTATCAAAAATGCGAGTACAATTCAAGATTTATTTTTCTTGACAAAAAAGTACTGCCAGTTTCTGAAAATGTGTCACAGCTAAGTATTTTGACACCACACTTCACTTTCGCGATTCGTGTCCCCCTGGTGGCGGTTTTCTCGAACTAGCGGTAAAGTCTCACTTGACGTTCGAGAAAACTTGTGTCTCCTGTCGGCGGCTGCCCCGAACTAGCGCCGGCCAACGCCCTTCACACACAAATTTCACTAATTTGCACTCTTTTTAACTTGAAAAGCACGTGAAACAAAAGAACACAGTAGCGCAACACTTAGTGTATATATAATCTCTTGCTCAATACTCCGTCGGAGTAACGAGCCGTGTTGAAACAAATCTGTCAGTCTAATTTGGGTTAGACTGACACGATTTGTTTTCCACAAATAACTGTAGAAGGGAATCTTTTGCAGAATTCCCTTCGTTCACTAATCGTGCAGTCTAAAACTGCAATCGCGTCAAAACACACTTCACTTCGCGTCGAAAACGCACAACCGTTGCACACGGCACACTTCTGCCGAGCAGCACTATCGCACGTCCGCACTCGTCGGCTGCCAAAGACAGACTAGACCTAACCCAGACCTGTGGGGGAAATACGCATCCCGGGGTTATGTCGGCTAAAACCCCGGTGATCGCCCGGGGGCATACCCACTAAAAAAAAAAACCGCCCCTCAGAGTTCTGGAAACGCAGACGTTGGTATCCCTGGAGAAAGGTTTACCACTTCATCAACTACCGGAGTTTAATTCCCTCGCGGTTTCATTTTTTGGCTTAGGCCGATCTCGCCACTTCTGATTATTTCTGGGTATCTCGCAAGCCACCACATTTTTAGCGAGCCGGCCGGTCTCGGGAATAACACTCTCTTTCGCAGTGTTATCTCGTAACTGGGCCGGGATTGGGTTAGGTCGTCACAAAACTCTGCTTTTCTGGGCTTTATATTTACGGTGCCGCCGCGCTTCTAATCATTTTTATGTTCAGCAGTAATGAAAATGTATCCTCTTGAATATAATAGCGTGCACACCCGTTGGACCCTTGTCGACCCACCCCCACATACGAGTCTACGGCATGGTCCGTCTTTGCCCACTGTATTTTATGCGGCTCCGAAACGGGGTGGCAATCCGTGTCCGCTTGTGGTCCACTATCTTCCAGTGGGCCTTGATCTTCCAAAATTCCTTTGCCCACTCATTAATAGGACCGCAACTTCTCTTCAGGCACTGCCATCCTATCCCCTGTAAGGCAGGCCCGTTCCCCACGGGTCCTTGGTATCCATCGATTCGTCACACAGATGGGAGATTGCGATTGTGACGGCCTTTCTTTCCGGAGGAGATTTTTCAATCCACGGAGAAATAGTAATCTTTCCCCGATTTTTTGTACACTCTCTCTAGAGCTAGATGGAGGGATTGCGGTCTCCGCCGTTCCGGGAGTTGGATAAGTGACCCGCCCCTGATCTGGGGGTACTCTCACTTTCCGACTCCTTATACGCACTGCCTCTCCTTATGCTAACTTTTTGAGGAGGCTTCCGGCCGACGCCTCGACCGCCTTTCCAACCCATTTCGGCTGGAGTACGCAGTTCATTTTCCACCCTTCAATTTTTTTTTTTAACGAGGCGGAGTTTCGTGTGCCTATTGGTGTTTATCCAAGCCACCTTTATAGGGCACGCAACTCAGGCCTCACTGCTCTTTGTAGCATAGCCACACACAGTGCTGTCTGATCAAACCCAAACTAGGGGAAATTCGTACTTTCTTCGAACATCGATGTCCGTCGCCCCTTTTTTCGCGAGCAGTTTGTCAAAGGGGTCTTTTTTATTTAGAACTGCACCGTCCTCCAATGTTCTTGTAGAGCGCCGACGTTCCTGTGCCCCACTCCACGCTCTCGTGATTGCTGGATACTAGGGGAATCTCTCTCGCATTGGAACACAAAGAGTCATTTTATGGCGGAGAATATCTCCATAACCCTCAGGGTTGCCCCCTTCTAAGTATCTGGCCTCGGCCTCCATTGGCGCATCTTCATAGGCAGGGGCTTTAGTTCAGAGTCCATTTTTCGGCTTTATCTCCGTTCTGACCCCCCGGACCAGATCAAAGAACCATGTGTAGGGTTCAACCTCGGGGTCGCTTGTTGCTGCCTGTTTTTCAGTCCGGTAATCCGCACATCCTCGAGGGCAGCAGTATAATCCCACAGGTTTTACCGTCTGCACTCGTGTTTAAAAGTGCCGTTCAGGGCCGGTTGTTTAGCTTCTTGCAGCCACTATACCGGAAGATTGGACCCAGGCCCGAAGGGCTTCGTGTGTGTTCGGCTGGGAAGGCGCCAATTTCCCTCCTAGGGTTCTACCGGGGCTTTCCCTTACACCGGCTCGGCTCGTCCAGCTCCGCGTTTTTTTACCCCTATATCCCAAGGTAGAGGGCGTTTGCGTACCCATGTGTGTGCACAACGGTTCGGGAGAACACTTGTCATCCGTCCTATTGTTCTTGAGGACCATGAAAGGCATCCTTGATGAGGTCGCACTCCCTGGCAGCCATGACCGCCGAAGCCCCTTCCTCATGACCACGGAACCACGCCATTCTTTTTCATGGGGCGTGAGACTTACAGTTAGTGTTGATCTTTCCATCATGGACATCTTCATTGCCGATTGATCTCGTCCCTCCACCAGATTTTTGGCCCTGAGCGACGCCATCGCGATGTCGGATGTCGAGAAGACCTAACTGACCAACTTTTCCCAGACCTCCGGGGTTGCAGACCCTCTGGCAGCGGCAGCGGGCGAGAGACCAATACCCAGGCACCCAGACCAGCCGACCTATTGACCTAACCCAGACCTAACCCAGACCTAACCCAGACCTTTTTTTTTTTTTTTTTTTTTTTTTTTTTTTTTTTTTTTTTTTTTTTAAGACTTTTACGGTTTACTTCCTCGTTGACATTGGGTGATGTTAGCAGCCATCTTGCCTTGGGTCCATCCAACTAAAAAACCCCTCCTCTACTACCCCTTATTGCCCCGCCAAGGAATCCCCCTAACTACAATCCCACGTTCATTACTTCGCGGAGGGCGGAATGGCCCTTACTCCTGACGGCGCCATCACGCCCTTCTCTCTTGCCGAGGGAAGCCTATTTTGATGCTTGGACTCCCGTTGATCGCATCCTTCCACCCTTCGGTAAAACAGGACATTTTAATTTATAGCTGTCCGCGGATTTTAAGCATTTAAGTTAGTACATACAGACATTATAAATATATATTTTGTCCTATGTTTCGCATTATATTAAATAAATACCTTGATATTTTGTAATTTTTAAATAAATAGTATATACATGAAATCAATAGATATATAAAAGTACGGGTGTCTAAGTATGTATGTTCCCAAATTAATTTGTCCTGCATTTCCTAAGCAGATTTTCTTCGGCCTTATTAGCCCGATTTCCTTTCGGTCTCTTCTCTAGCTTTCATTAACTCAAGACCAGCATCCTTGTCCCTTGTAGCCGTTACTTATATTAGGTCGCCCACCGTTATTTCACTGGCATCCCAGTGTGCGCCCACTGGGTGGTGGAAATTGTATGCTCAGCACGCGTCACTTGAGGTTACCCAGTCTGTCCATTCGCTTTTACTTTATGGCTCAAGTACTATTAAATGTCCCAGACAGAGGTGTAGTCCTGGAGAACGCCAGCACCTTACCGACTTATCCCTTTCTTTATTATCCGTCGCCAGTTTTCCGGGTTATATTTGTCCCAAGCCTCCTGCCATTGCCGATCCTCAGGCGCCTACACCTTTCGGTCCCTGTTTTCTTGAGCCGGGATATCAAATCTGGAGGCCCCTGAAAGACACAGCAGCATCAGCTCCTGGGGATAGGATATTAATGTCCCAGACCACTCGATAGGACATTCCAACACCGTTGCTGCTAACGGCGTGCGCCCTATTTGAGACCTTCACCGATTGGTGTAATCCTTCCTGGCATTTTTTTAATATAGGACTTCCACAGTTGCGGCGCCACCGTAATCCGAGGTTGGAGACAACCTTGCAATGCGCCGCAGAGTTTTTTCGGCCTTTACAATACCTCTGGGTGGGGCTGAACCCTCCCCCAATTTCATTCCCAGGTATCACTCCGCCTAGGGGCATATTCACCGCCCTATTTCCTTGCTGCCGTAAGAGAATTACCTCTCTTGTCTACTTACCAGATTCTATGTTCAAACCATTCACATTTAGCGAGGGGTCATTACCTTTGAGAGCCGGTTGAATATCCTCGTAGGAAGCCCGAGCTCGGAACATCCGCCGCTTCCACATTACGCCCTGTGATGGTCCGTCATGACGAATTCCATTTTGTGGGACTGGCATATATTTGTCACTTGTTCATCCATCCTGGTAGCAGCCGTACGACCTCCACCTGTGTGTCCCAATGAGGCTCCTTTTTTTATTTCTCGACCGCTAGAGCCCCTTGGCGTGTTAAAGGCTTAGCACATCCTAAAACGCGGCAGTTTTTTCATGCCTCTCAAGTATCGCCGATTCTTCACTGTCGCGCCTTTCGATGTACATTTTCTACTTAACGTTCGCTTTTCCCTTGAGTTGAATCCAGGATATCTCTCCGTAAAATCTCTCCGGGTTCTTGAGGCACATAGTGTCCGTCGCTTGTGTTTTCCCCTCGATGTTAGCTTTTTCCCTTGACAGCACAAGCCCCGGGGACTTTCCGATTGGCTTCCGACGCTTCTTTCATAGGATATATAGTTCCGGTTTAGTGTGGTGAGCAACTGGGAAGACTCTTGTTTTTTGCGCTGCCCATTGATAACCCGGCAGCCACTTCATTTTCCTTTAGGACTGGGTCGGCGACCTTGCCGCCGATCGGACCTTCCGGTAACTGTCAGAATAACCGGTTATCTACCAGGGCCTTTTTCTTCGCTCTCTCTTTCTCTTAATGTTTCGCCGCCACAGATTTTCCGCCACCAGCCGGCTTCGAGAAGCAATGTGGTGTCACCCCTGCCTTGGCCCCCTTGGGGATCACCATCCAGGCGGGAGCCAACTAACATCGGTGGCCTTTGGCCCCACTATCTGTTGGAGCCATCCCCAGGGTGCAGGCCGGATGTTATCCTTTCGATGTTTTCCACTTGTAATCGCCTTTTTCCAAAGAGCTGTACCCCCTACTCTGGCATTTGCCATTTACACCTGCCATTCGGGCCGTTGTGTAGACACAAACCCTTTATCCCCTTGTCGAACTTGCCCCGTCAAAGGCGTTCTGGAGCACGCTTTTGTCCCCACTGTATTTGTCTCTGCCATATTCAGGCATTGGGCAATTTCAGTTGCTGTTATTCCAGCAAGATATTGCGTCCTTCCAGTGGGCTCATCGCGTCCAACATATCCGTGCCCCGCCGAGAACACGCATCATATTTTCCACCTCGGTTCACCTTTGTAGGCCCCACGTGGCCAGTTATCGACCTCTGGGCACTTTCCTCGCAACAGCACACCTCAAGGTCTCCGTTTCGTTTCCGCGGCTTCATGGCCTTCTTACCCTGTTCTCACCGGTAGGACTTGAGGAGCTGGGGCAACGAAACAGAAGACTGACCCCGGTTAACGTCTCCGTTAGATGGAGGACACACACACACACCTCAGTACGTTCTGGAATCCCAGGTCCGGCAACGCCTTGTTTCTGCCGCTAAGGGAGGCAGACTACTCGGGTTGGAGGTCCTCTCTTCTCCACCCGTCCTTTGTCATACCTTTTCGGAAGGGCTCTCCGTGTCGCTGTAACTGCGGGAGAGCCAGGCCCAGGCCGGGGAAGGGGGGTACCTTTCCCCCATTCCCTCGGCATTGCCTTTCCTTCACGAAAACGTATTCCAGCACACACACACACACACACCCTCCTCCGATCTGTCATACACCATTTCGAAACGTGTATTTTTTTAGGCGCTCAGTATCGCTTCCAAGTTGGCCGGACCGCGTGCAATGGGCCAGATATCTGGTAGTTGCTGCTGCTTTCTACAGGCAGATCTTTTGTGGTTTTTTTTTTTTTACTTTTTTTTTTGTGGCTTCCACGGCGGGGTCCGGCCGAGTCGCCCCGCCACCGTTATACCCCCACCAGCTGACATCACCGCCCCTTCGGCCGCCAGGACACACGCGTCACTACGATCGCCGCAGACGTCCCCTGGGGTTAGACCTTTTGCGGTAGAACTTTATAGAGCGCCGCAGTCCAGCCGGACCGGCAAGACACCTCCATGCGGCCAACTGTTCCCCATGTGACCCGCCGTAGCCGCTTACCGGTTTTAGGGGAACAGATTTACACACCAGTTCGCACCACTTTTTACAACTGGGTCATTACCCTCAGACATTGACGGTCCAGGGGTCTCTTGGTGACTCGAAGGGAAGAATCGCCTCATATGGCATTCCGTCACTGGCCCATGCCTTCTCTCCTGCCGTATGCATTGATATGCGTGACACAATTCGTAAACCACATGATTCTCTGTTCTATGGTGGTTCCCTCGCCGATTGCCTAAGAGTTTTTCCTTACCCAGAGCCAATATGATAATGATTTTTTTTTTTTTTTTTTTAATAGTCCGAAATCCAAACTAAATCGGGGGCGACGACGTTTATGTCGGATTTGCCGGCTAAAACATTCCACGGTACAATTCGGCGGCGGTCCGGGATACCAAGCTAGGTCACACTTCCAGGCCGCCCGGGGAGGTCCTCTTCCCCGAAAAGGGACCCTTTTCCAGTGGTTTCTTGTATCGCGGAAGTCGGGCCTGCTCCACACACATGCGGCAACGTTGGTATAACCTCGGTCCTCCCCAAACCTCGGTGCCGCTCCCGACCGGCCAGGACCGAACACGACGCCGGCCCCTATCTTGTCCGTTTGGAGGGGGTCGCCTAAAGCAAGCCCGAATTTTATATCGGGATCGACATGGTCTCTTTTGAAATAACGGTTCGCAGTGGAGGCCATCTCTCGCTCGCCAGCATTGCCGTAACAAGTGCTCCTTTTTAATGCCTTTCTTGTCTCCATCGTTTGGCTGGGGGTGTCACCCCCAGTTATGGTGTTCCGCAATTTATGCAGGTACTCTCCGAAACAACCATGTCCGGAGAGCACCTGCGTCGTCCGGTTACCCTTTCCGCATATGTGTGGGAGGATGCGCCGACAGGCTGGCACTCTCGATTTTCGAGCTCCGCCCGCCATTTTCTAAGATGCGAGCTTTTTGCAAGCCTGCGGCTTTCTCTTCTTAGGACCCGTCGATTACGTCATCGGCTCCGCCTGCACGAGAATCCTACCCACAGGTATTGCCGCCGCCTCATATAAAACCCTCAGGTGAACCCTTGGACATTGTCAGGTCTCCGTATGTTTTTTTTTTTTAATAGACTGGGCAACCATGGACGCATTTTTTGGCGTGTTGTAACGTTATGGGGCCTCGTTATACCCCTACCTCTAGGGGTGTTTCCAGCCCAGCGCTGCATATCTTCGCAGGCCGTTTTTAACCTACGGACAAAGACCGCCCAATAACATGCCAGAACATTTAGGCCTGCGTTTTTCCATTGCATAATGACGGATATACCGCACCCTCGGCAAGCCCTCACCTCCCGCCCCCCACGAAAACACGCTGGATCGTTAGGGCGCCGCACTATTTCGGATTTGGACGCGGCTTCGGATTCCTACATTGCATGCTATCTTTGCTTAACGGCACTCCAACCTTACGGGGTCCATTCACCACTTTTGGCCATTGGAAGTAAGGTGTGGCCCATCTCGTCCCGATGCCACAGGTCGTGATCGACCGCATCTAATCGGGACGACCGGGTCTGGCACGGTGCCAAGTTCGCCTACACGATATGCCCCAGAGGCTTTCTCTCGAGATTTTCTTAAAATCGCCGGCCGGTACAAATATCGTTCCCTCGTCCCATCTTCGTGATATTTCTGCGTCCTTTCCGCTAATGCATCGTCCTTCAGTGCTTGGATGGGAGAGATGCGTTTGGCGATAGTAGCGGCCTTCGATGGGGAAAGTTAATGTTAAGAGTCTACATAGGCGGCTACCTACAGATATTGGTAATGTTTAGCCTTAATGGCTCTGCAACATATTCTCGATTTGCCCACAGTGTGGCCCCCCGCATAATACACTTGACCGTTCAGATGCCACTAACCCATCTCGTTTAGTAAGTCACCAGTCCCCATCAGACGGGTCCAATATGTATCAGTGGATTACGATGTTAAGGGCCAGGCGCAGTTGTGATGCCATTAAGGTAGCCTTTCTTCTCATGGTACCCAAAATTTCCGCTCATCTGGTGACAGCAAGGACGTTTGGTACCATGACCAGCTTATGACGCTCGTCTCCATATATTTCACAATGGGTCGGTTTCCCGTATTTAACTGTATAGCACTTTCTGGGTGTCATGCGCATCCATTAAACTGGGTCAAGTCATCCAAGAATCGTTTTTCAAAGGGTGTGATACAGATACTCGAGAACTTCCATCGTGTACGATGCCAGATCCAAACATATATCGTTATGCCAAGCCACTCAGCATTTTGATTGCCTTAAAACACAAAAATATGGTCATAGGCGCGGTATCCATAACAGGGGACCCAGCCAAAATGTTGACGACACCCCGGCGCAGAGGGTGTGGTCCCCTTCAGAGATTTGGGGCACATCCGAATTTCAGTCGATCTCTCTACGGGGAGTCCGTATTAAATTCCTCTGTTTTTGCCGGGAAACCTTTACATTTCCAAATCCACGTTGGGGGAGGGAGTAGCAGCGGGCAACGCGGGCTAATAACAACCCCGCCCAGTGTTCGAAGGGGGTGCCATGTATTCCGAGTGCAACGTTGTTTCCATAGTCGATCCACCTCTTCTAAAACCATAGCTCTCCGGCGAGCGGGCTTCCGAAGACCTCAAGGAGCCGATTTGATAAGTATATGGGCAAAAGGCGAACACATTAGCATTGACTGTAGTTTATATTTTCATTAATGTCCTGTTTTAGATCATTCATCAGGTTTCTTACGGCCTCTTGGAGGTTCTGGTCTTACATCGGTCGACCCACGCCCTCCTAAAGTTTTGATACACTTCTTTACTAATTCTGGTGGTGGGGGGAGGGGAGACAGGTGCCGTAGGCACGTGGATAGGTCACCACGTCGACAGGTCAACGCGGGTACCCCCGAGTTTTAATTTACCACCGCGTATTGCCTTGCGGGTTTTTTTTTTTTGTTCCGGGCTAGTTGGCCCGCTTCTATTTTTTGTTTCAATATGCCGCAGGGTCTCAGTTATAATTAACAATATCTAAAGA
Organism: Cryptocheilus praepositus; assembly: GCA_033815515.1. Classification (NCBI taxonomy): domain Eukaryota; kingdom Metazoa; phylum Arthropoda; class Insecta; order Hymenoptera; family Pompilidae; genus Cryptocheilus; species Cryptocheilus praepositus. Next base: position 247,341 of record JAWWQZ010000219.1, on the reverse strand, counting down.
AACCATTTTGGGGAAATGCCCGTATAATTTATTTGACCCGTGCACGGCCTATAATTTGGACTTAACATTTTTGTGAGCAGGTGATTTTTGAGATAGGAAGTTGCTCTACCCATGATTTAAATGTTCAGTCTCGCGATAAACTACGTTTAAGCCCTTACCAGGATGTAGCTTCGATAGTTAGGCCGCTTCGTCAGATCGGGTTAATACATTAGCGCCCATCCAAGTATAAATACCTTACAATGGCATTTTTTTAGTGATCTCTGTTGCAATTTAGAAATTTTAAAAATAATAAATGGTGTTCAGCCAAATAAGGATTTTACGGAATTAGATTAAGTGGAAATATGCGTTTTTCTTGTACGGTGGCCATGTCTTAAGAGCTTTACCATCTGACATGGAATATGTAAGTCACGGATCTCTTCGGCGCTGGCTTCGAGCATATAAAACACCCATAATGTTAAAAACGCCATGACCATAGGAATTAGATCCGGTTTTCTCGTGATCCACCCTGCGGCTTAATAAAATATTAGGGCTGGGGAGCTACCAAAAAAGTAAAATACTACCTGGCTCCATAAGCCTAGTCAAAGATGAAAAAATTTTCGACTGTGCACCGGCGTTAGCTTTGGTGGTACGCGGCAGCATGTGATTATTCTATCGCGCGCGTTTATGTTAAATATTACGTGTACACCATCACATAGTTGGATCAAATCCAAAAACCCAGCAGCTACGTGGCCGCTGCAAGCTCCGCGACACGCATATCGTATCCTTCAGCTACCGCTTTCTTCCATCTGGCTTCGTATCTGCTTTGCGTCGGCCAGAAGAAAGATCTCCGGGTTCACTTGGATTGCCGCTTCTAAATAGACCATCTGTCAAAGTCCTCCCACGTAGATAGGGGTCCCATATAATACATATTGGGTGTAAATTTTCCATGGGTTTCGGCGTAACATTTCATGACATTTTTTCGTACCTTTTTCTCTCAAGGCACGGCCGATTGTGCACCACCCAAATGTCCCGTGGATCAATTGTTGTGGATCCAACTGTTGTAAACCAGTAGTCCGGCTTTTGGTTTGACTTCAGATATAATAAAAGGTCACATTCGCCGCGTGCGCTCATTCTTGGATTTGCCACAAACATGGCTGCTTGGCATGTGCTTCAAATTCAATTGCAAATCCCGTCAAAATTGGCGTCGCCATCTTTCACATACATACATCAAGTGTGAGGTGGCCCTGCCTTGCAGGTATTGCTTGTTCGACTCACACCACGTTGGTACATACCGAGATGCCACGAATCAGTCCACGGACGTCGTAGTGCGCGCGCTTAACAAGCAAACGCACACCAAGGTCATTGATTGGTATTCCACGGAGTTAGATCAATCCACTGAAAAAAGCCACTATTTAATAAAAAAAAGGGGGGAGGGGATAATTTGTTTGTTAACACCCCGAATACATATAGGATTATTAATAAAAATCATTCATGCAATTTTTCACTTACATACTTATCATACGTACCATGCATACAGTGTGTACATACATACGCCATTACATAAGCACATTCACTCGTGACGAAAAAAAAATCACTTTTTCCAATAATCTATGAACACGAGGCACGAAGTTTTAACTGCGTCGATAAGTACGGGAGGCTTTCCTGCGTATGGCTGGTTGCCTACGGGTCGTGTGGCCGTGCCACCTACTTAACTTTCCTACTGGCCCGGTATTAGGCGACCCATGAGAGCTAACTAATACGCAATTTTTATTGCAAAATGCACGTTCATTCATTATGACAGGCATTTTTTTTTGTGAAGCCATTTTGTGTACCAAATTTCGTGTGGTACGCAAGGATACTTATAAAATTCTCAATGTATTTACGGCTACAGCCATAACCCGTCCAGATCCCACCTCGAACGTGAATAGCTTTCTTCAAAAAAATTAGTAAAATAAGGGAATAAATAAATAACTTAGTTAAATTAGTTGCCGTTCGCGCGAGATTGTTAAATTAAATAGAATTAAAATAAATTAAATAAAATGTGGAGAGACGACCATATAGTTACACTAATAGATAAATAATTATTTAAATAAGTAGTAAATAAGTTATGTTTGTTTGTATTAGTTCCTTATAGCCAGCAAAAGGAAGACTAAGACATGATCGATGTTTGGTCAAGTATCAAAATTTCTGTCCCTATATTAAATGCACTTTGGATTTCTATAAAACCTAATTGTAATATCCTAAATAATTACCAAGTTGTGAATAGAAGTTTCATATCATATGTCTATTTCAGGTCGGTCGTAATGTCTGGCTGTTCCTGCTTATACACTAGTCGACTTTACTGCTTTGTTTGTGCAAACAACGCTCCTGTTATTGTGGCTGCGTTAACCTTTTGCCCTATCCGATAAACATATGTTTAGAAAATCAAAGCAGAGTGACTTACATTTCGGGTTTCGGTGTGCTGTCCAACGGACGTTTTCATCTTCCATCTTTTGTCCTTGACTGCTTTGCGTCGGGACCCAATTGGTCCGTGTAGCCCTTAATTGTTCCGGGTTATTAAGCTCGTTGCACTGACACTCACTTTTAAATCTATTTCTCAAATAATCGCGTATGAGAAACGTCATATGATTAAAAGCAACGGTTTTGTCACGGTACAAGTAGGACTAAAGGTCCCGTTAGTTTTCGGCGACCCTCACCCCTTGTCCACTAGGTACCCCCACTTTTGCACATTTGGTATTAGTCTGCGTGTCCACCGCGCCTATCCGAACCTCCACTCCCCCAGACCTCACGTCTGTGTTCACTTTATTTACTAGCTCAAGTAACGGTTTATAGTCTCAGCACGGTCCGTATTTAGTTTGAATATAATATGTTTTTCGCTTATAGTCTATGAGGCAGAAATAGCAAACGCTGCTATATCCGATATTGTCCTATCTCCTCTCTGATTAACTCGTCTGAACCGACCGAAACACCTTTCAGGACTCTTTGGGAGAATGCATCTCCAAATTGGGACAGGCGTACAGCTCATGGAATGTGACGGCGTTGTTCGGCAGCAGTCTCAGAAACCAGCTGTGGCTTGGCTGGTTTTCATAATATGCGGCTTGTCGATCAGAACTCCCAGATACTTCTAGGGTTTTGCACATATAACTGCACTCTAAAATTGAGTAATCAATTGTTTTCCTTCTTTCCAGCTTTTCTGGGGCGATGGCCAGTCCTCTATCTGCTAACCAGGCGTCAATAACACATAGGGTACGTTCACAATTATAAATTAGCGTCTCTAGGTCGTCATGGAACATCAAAACTGCTCCTCGTCGGCATACGCGATAACAGGCCTTAGGTTTTGATGTTAAGTATATCGTCGTATAATAAGTTCCACAAAATGGGGCACACGGATCCTTGGGGCTCTTCGTGCTGTTTTTGGTCCCTCGGTCTCGGTCCGAGAGATAGCTTTTTATAATTTTTCAGGTTACGGTGGCCGCACCATCATTCACCAGGTGCCCAGCTCGCCGAGTTGAATGCTTCCCCACTATGCAAACACACACATTTGGTCCCATGTCGTGTCCTGTTTGGAACGCATAAAATGTATCGCGTCCACTGTGGAGCGACCAGGTCGGAATCCAAATTGTCGTGGAACCTTCGGTGTAGTGAGTAAGTTTGTCGGCGATTAGCACAAGACTTTGGCTGTCCCGTTGATGAGGCAAAGCGGTCTTACGCTGCATGGTCCATTGGTTTGGGTTTTAATGAGCACGTTTTTTTCCAACACACACGTTTCATGTGCATCGATCACCCCAGAAATGCACTTACCCACGCACACCAATTCCGGTATCCTATCCGGCCCGGGGGCTTTTCTTTTCTTTAATTTTGCCAGCAGCAATGATAAGGTCCGCTGGGAGAAAAGTAACGCTTTTCTTCTGTAATGGGCGTTGTTATTGTATGTTGTCCTTTCTTCAGCTGCCAGGGAAAAGTGTATTAATTGCGCCCAGATTTGTTGCGGGGTTAAAAGCTCGGGTTTCATAGTTTTGCCATGACAATTTTGTACGGACCGTTCATTCCGAGTAGCGGCCCAGGCTGCACCTTCTCTACAGCATTTTTTCCCAGCCTTTCGCCTCTGGACGAGTACCGGTCGGGCCTTCAGAGTTACCGGTTTTACGAGGCGCTCTTCTTCTTGGTCCGGAGTTCGGCAACCACCAGTATACAGCTTGTGGCTTCTTGTTCACGGTGGCCTTCTCATTGAATAATTACACGCGAGTGTCATAGCTTGCGTGAGATGCTCCCAGTGCTCACCGCGCACACAAAAGGACAGAAGCATGTTAACATCTAGGGTGTTAATTATCCAACCGCTATCAGTGTTCCTCTGCTTAGCTCGCCCTCCGTATTGATGGTCGCTTGCGGTGTAGGGACAATGTATATTTTTGACCAAGCCACACACCCAAATGCACACACACACACACACACACACACGGGCTTAGGCAGTTGAAGTCGCCGGCGACCAATAACCCCTACCGTGGGGAACATATTTTCAAGACTCTCTATGATATTAAACGGCCCCTGGGGTGGAAAGTAACAACTAAGCAGAGTATATTCTGCACGAATCCATTATTACCACAATCAACTTTTTCGTGTTATATATGGGGCCCCGGGTCAGATGGCAGCATGTCCAGTGGGCAATATGACCGATCAAGGTCCGCGAGCCCTGGGGCGATATCAACACATGCACACACACACACACAGATTTATCGGGTATCGCTTCCATTGTTCTATATATTTTTTATATTCGTAACCGCATTGCCTGCGATGTTTGTTATCTTTGATCCCTTTCCGCTGTGCATATAGGACATACTGGAGGGTTACGGTCCCCGCAGGCAACGGCTATCAGCTTCAAGCTACAGTTTTTGGAAGGACACCGAGACACTTGTAGCATTTCCCTTTTTGGGTAGGGATTTTAGCATTCGGGTACCCGCAGCTTACCTGCGTCCGCCGGTAATTCCACCAAAGCTGTCTTGGTTCGGGCGAAACCATTTCTTAAGGCCACGACCTTAATTCTTTCTCAGAACCGACTGTCAGGTTAATTTCCGCGGCGATAGCTGAACGTATTTTCTGTTGTTGCTGTACCATCTAACCCTGAAATCGCGATTTGTGCCATATGAGTGACACCAAAACCTGGAGTGTCCGAAAGACCAGTGGAAAAGTTGCTTGGCAACTGCCGGGTTCGCAGTCCGTACCGCGTGCAATCCATGAGATCAAGGTCCGCGCCCTGTGGGCGCATAGGAAGACCGGAAAAACACACTCATCCATTTCTCTCACACACACACACACACACACGGTCTTTGGCTGTACCTTAGCCCGGCTGCAGACCCTGTAGTTACTTGCTCCGCTGCTGCTTTGGGTTTTGCCTTGGGGTCACTGTGGCCCCAGGTTTCCTCCGGTTTTGTTGGCGGTTTTTTCATAGTTGTAGGTTCAGGTCTGTAGTTGCTGTTTCCTGAAAGGGGCTTCCTGTGTTGGGGAAATAATTTTCCGTTTCTTGGAAGCTCGTGTCGGTCGGGTATTGCTACACCCTGTGGTGCTGGTGTGCATTGTGTGCCCTGTTCCATAGTTGCTGCAGTTGGTTTCACAGGTGAGATGACAAGGTCCGCACTGTTCTAACTATCTCTTTGGGATACCTCCGATCGGAAAAAAATTCCTTCACACACACATAGGCACACACCCACCAGTTGCTTCAATCTGCTGCGTCATCTCAATGAATTTCTTGTTCAGGAGTTGTGGGTGGGCAGCCATGGTGACATTGAGGACCCGAAGGTCCGCGGCCCCTGAGGAAGAAAATAGTGTTTTGTCCCAGGTTAGTTTTTTGCATAATCCCCTTGTGCTTGGTTGGCCGAGGTTGAAGGCCCAAGTACGAGTCAGCGGCAAACCGACTGGTACTTGCCGCCACGGAGGGCGCGATCAAAATGGGGTACGCCCCTCCCAAGATCTGGACCCAGAGGGGACTAGACCTCAACCCAGAAAAAATTTCCCAAAAGGGTTTTTTTTTTTTTTTCTTATTTTGTTTATTTTTGGAAATTTTCCACTGCCCAATGACCCCAGCCGCCAGGTGGGGTGCTATCCGTACCGAAAAACCCTACTATTTATGGATGTGTCGGATTTCCTACATTTACTCTATCGACTAAAAAATGGGAATCCCCCACGACGTGACCACGTCACCCCCATTGTGCGGGAGTTGCCCACCCAATCCGGAGAGTGGTCCGGGAACGACCAAGCTAGGTCACACTACAGCAGGACCGCCGAGGGGCTCGGGCCTTTTCCCCGGCACCCGGCACTCCACGGTAACCCCAACATAGGCTCCAGTCGGGGAAGAGGCCTTCCCTCGCGCTGGATTGGTAAGTGTCTAGTCAACTGGTCCGTCAGTCGATCGTCTGTCCATGTTATGTCTCTATTCTGTCCAGTTTTAAGTCTGTTGTCTGTACGTTTGTTCTTTTTGTCGCAATCCAGTGGAGGCACACCTGGCACCCGGTCGGGGAGCTACATGCGGCCAAGTTGGGAATATCCACACTGGGGCCGAGCGGCCAACGGCACCCAACCATTCACTCAGGACACCTACACAAGCCCACGGTGCTTATTCGCCTGATTTTTCAATCACCGGCCAGGACCGAAGTCCACGGCTTAAATTGCACTGATATAGGACGTTCCCAATCCGCAACCCGGAGCGCCACCTACCCCCCATAGCCTCATGTAGCAGCATCCTTAGCACCAAATGAATGACCGGTCCCGGGTCCCGCTTACGCCCTGTGGAACAGAGGTGCCTCCACCAGCTTGGAGGGGGTCGCCATAACAGAAGGTCATAACTGAGGCTATTTACCTGCCGAGTGGGATATGCCGCAATCATATGAGTACTCGACCCGTGCCTACGTATATTTGCAGCTACGAAAACCATATGCGTAATGATATCAAATGGTTAGGACAGAAAATGATGAAAATGATCAAAATGTATGAAAGATGTGCGCTCTATGTATATGATATTAACTTTCTGTAATGATTTTCAACGTCGAAACAGTTGGTTTCTCATCCGTGAATGAGCCCGATTTAAATGTATGATCTTGGTTAGGAAAGGCCGATAAGGCGTAGGCGGCCAGTTTACCGTAACAAGTGGACCAGACCGGCGTCCAGAGAGCCAGTTTCTGGGCCATGTAGGCAGGCCCGGCATTCGATGGCCTCGATAAACTCCGACCTAACCCAGACCTAACCCAGACCTAACCCAGACCTAACCCATTTTTTTTTTTTTTTTTTTTTTTTTTAACGTGGGGGAAATATTCCAAAGACACCCCCCGCCGTTGGGGCGCCGGCGGGTAGTGTCGGATTTTTACCGACTAAAACCCCCACGGTGACCACCATCTCGCCCGACTTCGGCGGCGGTCCGGGAACGACCAAGCTAGGTCACACTACCGGACCGCCGCCTCGGGGAGGTCCTCTTCCCCGACTGGGAAGAGTGGAACTCTTCCCAGTCTTGGGAAGAGGAATCCGTGCTCGCGGGGAGCAGGTCAGAAATGACCGCTCCCCCACGGAGCGCCGACTAAGTCGGCGCTCCTGACTCCGCCGCATGGAAGGGTCACACTTCCATGCGGCCAACGTGGGCTATAACAAGGGGAGGGCGCGGCCCCAACCGCGGTCCTCCCCAAGCCCTCGGTGCCGCTCCCGACCGGCCAGGACCGAAGTCCCGGCACACGACGCCGGAGCGGCACCTACCTCTCACTCGGGCGGAGCCCGGCACCAAATGAATGACTGGTGCCGGGTCCGCCCGCCTACATTACGGTGGCGGGCCGCTTGGAGGGGGGCGCCTAAAGCGGAGCCCCCGCCTGGCCCGCCTCTCTCCTGCCGAGCGGGATCGAGGACTCCCGATCCCGCTCGGCGGCCTCCTTCTGCGAAATAACGGTTTCGCAGAAGGAGGCCACTGCTTTCCAAGACCTCTCGCTCGCCAGCATTGCCGTAACAAGTGCTGGCGGCGAGAGGTCCGGGCCAAAAACGGCCCGCACGTCTTCTCGTGCCCAGCCAAAGGCTGGGCACTCCTCTATCGTGTGGCTGGGGGTGTCGACCACCCCCACGCCACGCGACAGGCACTCTGGTGTGGCCTCCGCTCCGATTTTATGCAGGTACTCTCCGAAACAACCATGTCCGGAGAGCACCTGCGTCGTCCGGTAGGTAAGCCTACCGTGCCGACGATCCACCCACTCCTCCAAATGTGGGAGGATCGCGCCGACAGCTCGCTGGCGGGCGGCTCGATAATTTTCGAGCTCCGCCCGCCATTTTCTAAGTGCGAGCTGCCGGGCCTGACGCCTCAGGTCACCGACCGACAGTCCTGCCGGATCCCCCTCGCCCCGGCGGAGTGACCGGACCCGTCGAAAGACGCGGGCCTCGGCCTCCGCCTGCAGGTCGAAGGGGATTACCCCCGACAGGACTGCCGCCGCCTCATGGGAGATAGTGCGGTAACCACGTGCCACCCTGACGGCCATTCGCCGGTATACGCGGCGCAGCATTATTCGGCTGCGCCGCCCGGCCGCCAGGGACGGGGCCCAGACTGGGCACCCGTAGAGGCACATGGCCCGCACCACCCCCGTGTAGAGGCGGCGGACCCTCTCCTCTGGTCCCCCGATATTGGGCAGTAGCCGACCCAACAGGGCGGCTACCCCCTCTACTCGGGGGACGAGTCGGTCAAAGTGACCCTCGAAGCGCCAGCGGCTGTCAATGTCCAGGCCGAGGTACTTAATACGTTCCTCGACCCGGACAAAGACCGGCCCTACTCGGACGACCGACTGGGGCGGTCTCCGGGTCAGAGGCAGCCCATGGAACCAGGCTGCCTCCGTTTTCTCCGGAGACACTTGCAGCCCCAGTCGACGGACGGAGGCCACTACCGAGGCCACCCCGGCCTCGGCAAGGCCCAGCAGCCTCTCCCATTCCTCCCCCACGGCTATCACAAGTGTGTCGTCTGCATAGCAGACGACTGTGACGCCGTGAGGGAGCGCGGTGAGGAGAACCCGGTTGTACCCCAGGTTCCACAACAACGGTCCTAACACGGACCCCTGGGGTACACCGCGGTTCACCTCCCGCGTTACCACCCCGTACCGACCCGGGTATATCACCCGTCTGTCCCGGAGGTAGTCTGCCAGGACTCTCCTCAGGTACGGGGGCACCTGATGGTCGACTAGTGCCCCCGCAATCCTGTCCCAGGGCAGGGAGTTGAAGGCGTTGGCGATGTCAAGAGACACCGCCAACGCCATCCCACCCCGGGAGACAGACTCATCCACGAGGGCCTTGACGTGATCGACCGCGTCTATGGTCGATCGGCCCTCGCGGAAGCCGAACTGGCACGGTGCCAAGTTCGGACCTACACGGGACATATGCCCCCAGAGGCGGGAAGCTATGATTCTCTCAAAGAGCTTTCCCGCCTCATCAAGGAGGCATATGGGTCGGTACGCCTTGGGAGAGGCTGCCGGCTTGCCACCCCCTTGGGAAGCAGGACCATCGTGGCCTGCTTCCACAAGAGGGGGACCCGCCCCGCCTGAAGGCAGCTGTCGAACAGCCACCTCAGGCGGGGCCCGAGGACGCGTAAGGCCAAGGCTAACGCCTTGCCTGGGACGCCGTCTGGACCGGGGGCGGTGTTCCGCCCTCTTAACTTGGCGACGGCGTCCCGGAACTCCTCGTCGCTGACCGCGCATGGTGGCAGCGCGGTCAGCGCCGCCTCGAGCGGCTCCGGTGGTGGTCTGCCCCCTCATCGAGGGGGAACAGTTTATTTACCACCGACCGGAGCACGGCGGGTTCTAGGCTCTCTGTGACGGAAGGACCCGCGGGGCGTAGGCGGCCCAGTACCAACCGGTACGGGCGTCCCCACGGGTCTGCGTCCAGAGAGCCCAGGAGTTCCTCCCAGGCCGATGCCTTGGCCTCCCTGATGGCTCTCCGCAAGGCATTCGATGCGTCTCGATATGCCTCGCGGAGTGTGGCCTCCACCGCATGGTCGCGGACTGCTCGGCGGCGGGCCCTTGTCCACCGGCGTCGGGCCGCCACACTCTCTTCTCTGAGTGTGGCTATCTGGCCCGACCACCAGTAGACCGCCCGCCGCTGCACCCTCCTGACCCGGGGCATGGCGGCGTCACAAATTGCCGCCATTTGCCCCCGGAGCCAGGAGGCCTCCTCGTCTATGTCCGCGACTGGCTCTGGCCCGTACGAGGGCCAGGCCGCGGTATAGGAGGCCGCCATCAGCGCGTCCTCGTCCAGGAGCGTAAGCGCCCACCTCCTACGGGGGGTGGGCCCCCAATTGGGGCCACCCCCCTACATCAAACATGATGTAGAGGTGGTCGCTGAGGGTCGCGAGGTCATCTGCGACCCTCCACGCTCCAACACGTCGTGCGGCCGCCGGAGAAGCCCAGGACAAGTCCACAATGGACTCCCCCTGCGGCCGCACGCACGTGCTGGCAGATCCCCGGTTGAGGATCCGGAGATCCAGACCGGAGGACCAGTCTACCAGCACATCCCCCCGTGGGTCGGCCCTAGGGGATCCCCAAGTTGGGGATTTGGCATTAAAGTCCCCTAGGACCAACACTGGACGGGACAGGAGAGGGTTCAGTACCCTCCCCAGCCCATCCAGCAGCGACTCGAACTCCACGAGGGTCAGGCTGGGCGAGGCATACACCCCGGCCAGCGTGACGCACCTGGACTCCACCACCACGAACCCGGCACCCCTTCCGATCACCCGGAGGGGTGCCGAGTTCGCCGCGATCGCGACGGAGCCGCACAGATCCGCCGCCCAGTCAGGGCGATCGGGAACTCTGTACGGCTCCGCCGCGACCGCCAGGCCAATCCCCCACTCGGCCAGGGTTTGGACAAACAAGTCCTGTGCCCCAGCCGAGTGGTTGAGATTGGCCTGCAGCACCCTAACTGGAGGAGGCGGGGGGCATTATCGGTTAGCCTTCCCCTCCTCCTCCAGGTTGGCGGCCGGTTCGGCCTCCATCTCGGAGCTGACAGGGCGGGTATTGCCCGCCCTTGTCAGCACCACCCTCGGTTGCCTACCCCCGAGGATGTCCGCGAGCGACACCTTAGGGTCCGCCAACCGCCGCCAATAGTCCTCCCCTCTCAAGGGGGGATCGGCGGCGGAGACGGACGACGCCCGCGGACGCCGACCTTCCTCGGGGTGGCCGAGGGTGGTCCCTTCTCGGGGGAGGGCCGGGCCCTCTCCCTCGGAGACTGCTCCCCGCCCTTCTTCTGGGACTTGGGGCGGGGAGGGTCGACGATCCTCCCTTTCCACGGGCCTTGATGGGCCCGCTACCGGAGGAGGGGGGATGGACGTGGACTTCTGCGGTGGAGCAACCGGCTCCACCTCGTCCACGTCCATCACCATCCTCGCCGCCGGAGAGGCGGGGGATGGTACGGGGGGGCGCTGTGGGGCGGCACTCCCGGCCGACGCCGCAGCACCCCCGGCAGGCCCCGCCTGCCTCTTCTTCTCCCCCCTCCTCTTCCTTTTGGAGGGGGGAGGAGCACAGCCCTGGGCGCCCAGCACATGACCGGCTGGGCGACCCAGGTCGACACAGACCGGGCACCTCGGGGGTGCCCGGCATGCGCGCGATACGTGACCGGTGCCACCACAACGGTAGCACCGGCCACCCCTATCTGCCCCCCCAGGGCATCGGGACTGGAGGTGTCCCACCTCCAGGCACCGATGGCACCTGGGAGGGCGTGCCGCCAGACCTCCACCCGGGGTGAGCACCACCCCAGGCGGAGGCGGCCCGCCGCGGCCAGTTTACGCACGGCCGCGAGCGGGCACCTAACCCAAATGGTGCCAAGTCCATTGGGGGAGGTCCGGATTGGGCCAGTAGTGACCTGGCCCGCCGGACACCCCCCACCTTGGCCACCGCCTCCACCACCTGTTGGGTGGTGGTGGATTCATCAAGACCGCTGAGGCGAGCCTCAGCGGTCTTCATGGGGCGGGCCACCCTGACGCCGTCCCCGCCGAAGAGTTCGGCGAGGCGTTGCGCCAGGGCGTCCGCCTTCTCGGTACCGGAAGGGCCCGGGATCTCTATGATGGAGGATCCCGATTGGCCCTTCCGGTACCTGACCTCCTGAATGCCGACCTCCTTGAGGTCGACATTGGCCACCGCCTTCCTCCTGACCTCCGCCTAGGAGGTCTTGCTCCCCGGGGCGACCGTTAGCGATACGGCCGCCCTGTTGGGTGGACGCGGAAGGCGGGGCTTCTCCTTCGGGTCTTTGGGGTTGGGAGGGGGGGGAGACAGGTGCCGAGGCACCCGTCTTCCCCTTCCCCCTCTTCCCCCCCTTTCCCGTCTTCTGGCCCCCCTGGGGGCCAGAGGGTGCCGCCGCAGCACCGGTGGCGGGCCCCGCCCCCCTCCGAGAGGGAGGTTGTGGGGCCACAGCCACCCGGCGCTGCGCCCTCTTGGCCTTCCTCCCCAGGACCGATACCCACTCCCCCTGGGCCGACGGAACGTCCCTCCCTGAGGAGGGGCGAGCTGGCCTGGTAGGGGGAGGGGCACCGGTTCCCGGGGCGGAAGAGCCGCGGGTCCCGCCCGCGCCTTTCCCCGTCCTGGCCGAAGGAACGTCCCCTTGGAGGGAGGACGAGCTGACCGGGTGGACGGGGGAGGCGGGGCAGGGGCCCGCACCTTCTTTCCCTCCTCAGCCTCCTAAGGGCGGAAGAGGAGAGGGCCCCACCCTCCGTATCGGTGGAAGGGGGGGGCCCTTTTCTCCCAGGAGGGAGGATTTGACCCGCCCGCTCCGCCATCTCCAAGAGAGGACGGAGACGGGCGAGCACCCTCGCCTCCACTGCCTCCGCCACCCGATCCGCCATCCCCTCTCCGTTCTCCGAGGAGGGCGGAGGGGGGGACGGCCGGGGGCGGGGGACTTTACGTGGAGAGGTCCGCGGGGAGCTCTCCACGAGGCCCTGGAAGAAATCGGAGTCAGGATCTTCCTCCGGTCTTCCAGGGCCTCGTGGCCTCAGCGCCACGCTGGGGGTCTTTTTAACAGACCCCGACGTTGATGCCCCTCCTCTCCGAGATGTAACTGGAGAGGAGGGCGTCGCCTCCTTTAATGTGTTGGGGCGGGGAGGGGTAAAGGCCCCCTTCCCACGCCCCGCTGCAATCAGGGTCGCAACTTGGGCCTCTAGCGCCTCGTTCCTGGCCCTCAGCTCCGCCACTGCCACCTCCAACTCCCGTTCCCGGGTCGAGGAGGCGGCCCGCTGCGCGTGCTCCGTCGCGACGCATCTGATAAGCTGCGCCGCCTCCCGCAACTTCCGGACGTATGTCCCATGGAGGTTGCGGGATGTGGAGGCGACCTTCTCTATCCGCGCGGCCTCCTCGATCGCACGCGCGGATAAGTCCGCTGCGGGGGCGTGACGGAGCTCCGCGAGAAGCTCCGCCTCGTCCCGCAGCGGAATCGCCGACTTGGACGGCGGCCTAGCCTTAACGGCCGGGTCATCCAAGGCCCTGATGGCGTCGGCTTCGTCCGCCATCAGGACCGCTTCTGTGTGGGCTCGTTTGGCTTTTGCGAGCCCAACGTACTCCCCGGTTGTTGGGGGTCGGCCTCTTTTTGCGCCTAACGGCGCCTCCGGAGGTGCCAGCAACGCTGGAGGTCTCGCTGGCACCATCCTCGAGTTCGCTCATAACGAGCGAACTCTCTCTCCCATGTCCCTCTGCAGGGACCTCTCCCTTCTAATCGCGGAGACGGCCGAGCTCACCCCAAGCTCGCTCGCCGCTCCTGCGCCTCCTCGTCCGTCATTTTATTTAATAAATTGCTCGGTTCCATAATTGATCCCACGAGTATGGTCGGAAGGGGTGGTCCACCCGGGCAGAGCCGCCATACCCGGGTAAGCCTAATACACCCTGGGGTTCGGCAGGTGCCCCAGGGGAGTTTGGTCGCTAAAGACTGGCCAACCTCCCAGCCATGCATCCTATCGGCGCGCACCATACCTTAGGATTGAGGGTAATTTTTTATAGAGGTTTTCTTCCTCGCAGGCCGGCCGGTGAAGGCAGGCCTCCGGGTCCCTTGACGGCAACGTTCCACCACTACGCCCTGTGATGGTCGTTGAAGCCGCCAAGAGACTTACGGAATTAGGAGATGGATGGCGTTCATCCATCCCCAGCTCAGGCACCCCGGGTTCGCCAGACCCGTACCGCCGACCTTGCGGCCGACAGCCCCTGGGGTTAACCCAGACCTAACCCAGCCCTAACCCAGACCTAACCCAGACCTAACCCAAACCTAACCCATTTTTTTTTTTTTTTTTTTTTTTTTTTTTTTTTTTTTTTTTTTTTTTTTTTTTTTTTTTTTTTTTTAACGTGGGGGAAATATTCCAAAGACACCCCCCCCCGTTGGGGCGCCGGCGGGTAGTGTCGGATTTTTACCGACTAAAACCCCCACGGTGACCACCATCTCGCCCGACTTCGGCGGCGGTCCGGGAACGACCAAGCTAGGTCACACTACCGGACCGCCGCCTCGGGGAGTTCCTCTTCCCCGACTGGGAAGAGTGGACCACTTCCCAGTCGTGGGAAGAGGAATCCGTGCTCGCGGGGGAGCAGGTCAGAAATGACCGCTCCCACGGAGCGCCGACTATGTCGGCGCTCTTGACTCCGCCGCATGGATGGGTCACACTTCCATGCGGCCAACGTGGGCTATAACAAGGGGAGGGCGCGGCCCCAACCGCGGTCCTCCCCAAGCCCTCGGTGCCGCTCCCGACCGGCCAGGACCGAAGTCCCGGCACACGACGCCGGAGCGGCACCTACATATAAATATATATTTTGGCACCAAATGATGTGTGTTCCGATAAATATATTAAATGGCGGGCCTCTGGAGGGGTGCCTAAAAGGAGCCCCTAAATAAATAGTATATACATAAATAGCGGGATATATAAATCCCGATGTCTAAGTATGTATGCGAAATAAATTTCGCAGAAGGAGTTCCCTATTTCCATACAATTCTCTCGCCAGCATTGCCGTAACAAGTGCTGGCGGCGAGAGGTCTTTGGCCAATAACGGCCCATTTCCGTGCCCAGCCAAATGCTGGGCACTTTCTTAATTGTGGCTGGGGGTGTCGACCACCCCCACGCCACACGACAGGCACCCAGGTGTGGCCTTGTAGCCGATTTTATGCAGGTACTCTCCGAAACAACCATGTCCGGAGAGCACCTGCGTCGTCCGGTGCAGCAACCAGCCGACGATCCACCCACTCTCCAAATGTGGGAGGATCGCGCCGACAGCTCGCTGGCGGGCGGCTGATAATTATAGCTCCGCCCGCCATTTTCTATGCGAGCTGCCGGGCCTGACGCCTCAGGTCACCAACCGACAGTCCTGCCGGATCCCCTTCGCCCCGGCGGAGTGACCGGACCCGTCGATAGACGCGGGCCTCGGCCTCCGCCGGCAGGTCGCAGGGGATTACCCCCGCCAGGACTGCCGCCGCCACATGGGAGATAGTGCGGTAACCACGTGCCACCCTGACGGCCATGCCGGTATACGCGGCGCAGCATATTTGGCTGCGCCGCCCGGCCTGCCAGGGACGGGGCCCAGACTGGGCACCCGTAAAGGCACATGGCCCGCACCACCCCCGTGTAGAGGCGGCGGACCCTTCTTCCGGTCCCCCGATATTGGGCAGTAGCCGACCCAACAGGGCGGCTACCCCCTCTACTTGGGGGACGAGTCGGTCAAAGTGACCCTCGAAGCGCCAGCGGGTCAATGTCCAGGCCGAGGTACAATACGTTCCTCGACCCGACAAAGACCGGTACTGACGACCGACTGGGGCGGTATCAGAGGCAGCCCATGAAACCAGGCTGCCTCCGTTTTCTCCGGAGACACTTGCAGCCCCAGCCGTTGGACGGAGGCCAACCAGGGCCACTAGAGAATAACCGACCCATAACCCCCACGGCAAGGTTCCAGCAGCGACTTCCCCGAGCGTTCGGTAATACACCTTGCCTAACACGGACCCCAACCAGAGTTTTTTCGGCCTTTTTTTTGATAGCCTCTATATGGGGTCTGTATTACCCGCCTAAAATTATCGTTGGGATTCCGGCGAGGTAGGTATTTCACCGGCTCCGCCCCCACGGTGGTTAATTCACCGCCCAACACACGGTCCACTGTTACCGTATTTTTGTATTCTTTTAGCCGTTAAGAGAATAACTCCCGTCGTCTACCGCTATCTCGAGATTCTTATCCTCAAACCACGATTTAGCGAGATCGCATTACCTTTTCGGTCCCGGAGGTAGCTTTGGCCGAGACATCCATGCGGCCAAATCAGGTCCGCGCCCGGCCCCGCTGGTCGACATTAGGTGCCCTTCTATCGGTTCAGGATCCCGTCACAGACGACATTCCATAAGAAGGAGCCCTAAAACCGTTGTGGGACTGGCATAAATTTGTCTACTAATATACCCAGTCCGGTATACACATTTGCAACCCTGCCCGCGAAGAATCCTCCAACAGTTTTACGTGTGTCCCGAGGGAGCCGACGTTTTTTTATTTCTTCGACCGCCAGCATTGCCGTAGCGTGTTAAAGGCGGCGCACATCAACAACGGAAACGCCGAATTGGCACGGTGCAAATATGCCCCCACGCCACACGATGGCTTCTAGAGTGCCCGCTCCGATTTTGAATCCATACTCTCAAACACCCATGTCCGGAGAGCCAATTGCGTCGTCCGGTTAGGTCTTTGAATACATATCAAAGAGAGGGCAGGGAGTACATATGGGATCGCGCCGACAGCCGCCTGGGGATCCGGCTCCTTGCCTGGTTTAGGGATAAGCTAACCGCCCGCCATTTTCCAGGCGAGCTGCCGGGAAGCCTCAGGTTATATCTCGGCACATCGTGCATTATTGCCGGTCTCTCCTTTAAACAATCGGGTGGGACCGCGGCCTCCGCCTGCTTTTCGGGCTTTAATCTCGCCGCCGCCTCATGGGAGATTTTTATGTTCAGCTGACGAACCGTATCCTCGGTATAGCGTGCGCCATTGGACCCTCCCGTGCCTAGGACGGCCCATTTGGGGTGGGCAAAAAGTGCGTAATCGCCTTATTTGGCCTTCGGCCAATTCCATATAGAGGCGGCGGACCCTCTCTTCAGGTCCCCCATCACTACCGTAAGGCCGTCGGCTAACCTCTTTGGCGACGAGTCGGCACAGAAATCCTCCAGCATCTGTCAATGTCCGGCCGAAGTAGTAATCTTCCTCGACCCGGACAAAGTTTTTTGTACACGACCGACTGGGGCGGCTGGGGCATGAAACCAGGATGCCTCCTTCCCCGAGCCTTGAGGAACATTCGACGTGACGGAGGCCATAGTCCACCCCGAGCGGCATGGTGGCAGCCTTTTCCTTATTCCACCTGCATAGCAGACGACTGTGACTCTTCGTGTGCCTATTGGTGTATATCTCGGTTCCCCAGGTTCCACAACAACGGGCCAAGACGGACCCCTGGGGTACACCGCGGTTTCACCTCCCGCGTTAATTGTGCCGACCCGGGTATATCACCCGTCTGTCGAGGTAGTCCCAGAACCTCCTCAGGACGTTTGTCAAAGGCTTTCGACCAGTGCCCCCGCACCGTCCCGATGTTCTTCAGGACGTAGGCGTGTCCAGAGACGCCAACGCCATCCCACCCCGGGAGACAACTCATCCAACACATAGACGTGATCGAGCCGGAGAATCGATCTGGCCTCCCTGGTATCTGGCTCGGCTCCAAGTATTCCTACACGGCATATCTAAGAATGCTACGTTCTCTCGATTTCCCGCCTCGCGGCATGATCAAAGGCCTTGGGAGGGTTCCGCATTGTCGGGAAGCAGGACTAATCGGTGATCGTGTTTAAAAGGCCGTGCCCCGGTAGTCAATCTTCGAACAGCCCGCCCCCCGAGGAGACGTCGGCTAACGCCGCCTGGACAATAAGGGCTGTTACCCTCTTAGGTTTGGCGACCGTCCCACCAGTAGCGCATTGTGGCAGCGCGGTCAGTGCCGCCTGAAATCCTGCTTTGCCCCCCTATCGAGGGGGAACAGTTTATTTACCACCGAGGGAGCACGGCGGCGTCGTACAACAGAGGTATTCCCCACGGGTCCCCAGAGAGCAGGAGTTCCTAGGCCGATGCCTTGGCCTTGATGGCTCTCCGCAAGGAATTCGATGCGTCTCGATATGCCGGAGTGTGGCCCCATATCGATGCTCGGCGGCGGGTCATTGATCCACTCTCTTCTTGAGTGTGGCTATCTGGCCCGACCACCAGTAGATTACAACGACATCGATATTATAGGATGGCGGCGTCACAAATTGCATTTGCCCCCGGAGCCAGTTGTGCCAGTCTATGTCCGCGACTTGTTTAAATTAATTTGCCTATCCGCGGTAAGCCGCCATTTTTGTTTCCTATTTCGGGGGGTGCCTTTCAGGTATCCTTGGGGGGTAGGGCATCCCAGTGAGGCCATACATCAAACATGATGTAGAGGTGGTCGCTGAGGGTCGCGAGGTCATCTGCGACCCTCCACGCTCCAACACGTCGAGCGTGTCGCCGGAGAAGCCCAGGACAAGTCCACAATGGACTTTGCGGTCCGCACGCACGTGCTGGCAGATCCCCGGTTGAGGATCCGGAGATCCAGACCGGAGGACCAATCCACCAGCACATCCCCCCGTGGGTCGGCCCTAGGGGATCCCCATTGGGGATTTGGCAAAAGTCCCCTGATGACCAACACTGGACGGGACAGGAGAGGGGATCAAAACCCTCCCCAGCCCATCCAGCAGCGACTCGAACTCCACGAGGGTCAGGCTGGGGAGGCATACACTCCGGCCAGCGTGACGCACCTAATTCCACCACCACGAACCCGGCACCCCTTGATCACCCGGAGGGGTCCGACTTCGCCGCGATCGCGACGGCGCCGCACAGATCCGCCGCCCAGGCCGGGCGATCGGGAACTCTGTACGGCTCCGCCGCGACCGCCAGGCCAATCCCCCACTCGGCCAGGGCTTGGACAAACAAGTCCTGAGCCCCAGCCGAGAGGTTGATATTGGCCTGCAGAACCCTAACTCGAGGAGGAGGGGGAGCATTATCGGTTAGCCTTCCCCTCCTCCTCCAGGTTGGCGGCCGGTTTTGCTGTCCATCTCTGATTGACAGGGCGGGTATTGCCCGCCCTTCAGCACCACCCTCGGTTGTCTACCCCCGAGGATCTCCGCGAGCGACACCTTTATATGTGCCAACCGCCGCCAATAGTCCTCCCCTCTCAAGGGGGGATCGGCGGCGGAGACGGACGACGCCCGCGGACGCAGACGTTCCTCGGGGTGGCCGAGGGTGGTCCCTTCCTCGGGGGAGGGCTGGGCCCTCTCCCTCGGAGACTGCTCCCCGCCCTTCTTGGACTTGGGGCGGGGGAGGGTCGAGTCTCTCCTTCGCGGGCCTCCCGCTCCGGAGGAGGGGTGGACGTGGACTTTTTTGGTGGAGCAACCGTATCCACCTCGTCCACGTCCATCACCACCGTTGCCGCCGGAGAGGCGGCATGGTACGGGGGGCGCTGCGGGGCGGCACTCCCGGCCGACGCCGCCACCCCCGGCAGGCCCCGCCTCCTCTTCCCCCCTCCTCTTCCTTTTGGAGGGGATTTCAGGAGCACAACCCTGGGCGCCCAGCACACTGACCTGCTCTGGGCGACCCAGGTCGACACAGACCGGGCACCTCGGGGGTGCCCGGCATGCGCGCGACGTGACCGGTGCCACCACAACGGTCACCGGCCGCCCCTATTTGTCTCTGCCATCCCCCAGGGCATCGGGACTGGAGGTGTCCCACCTCCAGGCACCGATGGCACCTGGGAGGGCGTGCCGCCAGGACCTCCACCCGGGGTGAGCAAACCCCAGGCGGAGGCGGCCCGCCGCGGCCAGTTTGCGCACGGCCGCGAGCGGGCACCTAACCCATATGGTACCAAGTCCATTGGGGGAGGTCCGGATTGGGCCAGTAGTGACCTGGCCCGCCGGACACTCCCCCACCTTGGCCACCGCCTCCACCACCTGTTGGGTGGTGGTGGCTTCGTCAAGACCGCTGAGGCGAGCCTCAGCGGTTTCACGGGGAATCCACCCTGACGCCGTCCCCGCCGAAGAGTTCGGCGAGGCGTTGCGCCAGGGCGTCCGCTCTCGGTACCGGAAGGGCCCGGGATCTCTATGATGGAGGATCCCGATTGGCCCTTCCGGTACCTGACCTCCTGAATGCCGACCTCTTTGAGGTCGACATTGGCCACCGCCTTCCTCATGACCTCCGCGTAGGAGGTCTTGCTCCCCGGGGCGACCGTTAGCGATACGGCCGCCCTCTTGGGGGAACGCGGAAGGCGGGGCTTCTCCTTCGCCGTCTTGGTGGGGTTGGGAGGGGGAGGGGAGACAGGTGCCGAAGGCACCCGTCTTCCCTTCCCCTTTTTTTCCCGTCTTCTGGCCCCCTGGGAGCCAGGCATCATTTTCAGCACCGGTGGCGGGCCCCGCCCCCCTCCGAGAGGGAGGTTGTGGGGCCACAGCCACCCGGCGCTGCGCCCTTTGGCCTTCTCCCCAGGACCGATACCCACCCCCCTGGGCCGACGGAACGTCCCTCCCTGAGGAGGGGCGAGCTGGCCTGGTAGGGGGAGGGGCACCGGTTCCCGGGGCGGAAGAGCCGCGGGTCCCGCCCGCGCCATTCCCCGTCCTGGTCGAAGGAACGTCCCCCTGGGAGGGAGGACGAGCTGACCGGGTGGACGGGGGAGGCGGGGCAGGGGCCCGCACCTTCTTTCCCCTCTTCCGCCTCCTAAGGGCGGAAGAGGAGAGGGCCCCACCCTCCGTATCGGTGGAAGGAGGGGGCCCGTTCCTCCTAGGAGGGAGTATTTCACCCGCCCGCTCCGCCATCTCTAAGAGCCGGAGACGGGCGAGTATCCTCGCCTCCACTGCCTCCGCCACCCGATCCACCATCCCCTCTCCGTTCTCCGAGGAGGGCGGAGGGGGGACGTCCGGGGGCGGGGACTTTACGTGGAGAGGTCCGCGGGGACCTTCTCCACGAGGCCCTGGAGGAAATCGGAGTCTGTATCCTCCTCCGGTCCTCCAGGGCCACGTGGCCTCAGCGCCACGCTGGGGGTCTTCCGAAGAGACCCCGACGTTGATGCCCCTCCTCTACGAGATGTAGGTGGAGAGGAGGGCGTCGCCTCCTTTAATGTGTTGGGGCGGGGAGGGGTAAAGGCCCCCTTCCCACGCCCCGCTGCAATCAGGGTCGCAACTTGGGCCTCTAGCGCCTCGTTCCTGGCCCTCAGCTCCGCCACTGCCACCTCCAAGTCCCGTTCCCGGGTCGAGGAGGCGGCCCGCTGACGCGCTCCGTGGCGACGCATCTGATAAGCTGCGCCGCCTCCCGCAACTTCCGGACGTATGTCCCATGGAGGTTGCGGGATGTGGAGGCGACCTTCTCTATCCGCGCGGCCTCCTCGATCGCACGCGCGGATAAGTCCGCTGCGGGGGCGTGACGGAGCTCCGCGAGAAGCTCCGCCTCGTCCCGCAGCGGAATCGCCGACTTGGACGGCGGCCTAGCCTTAACGGCCGGGTCATCCAAGGCCCTGATGGCGTCGGCTTCGTCCGCCATCAGGACCGCTTCTGCGTGGGCTCGTTTGGCTTTTGCGAGCCCAGCGTACTCCCCAGTTGTTGGGGAACGGCCTCTTTTCCGTTTTACGGCGCCTCCGGAGGTGCCAGCAACACTAGAGGTCTCGCTGGCACCATCCTCGAGTTCGCTCATAACGAGCGGACTCTCTTCTCCCATGTCCCTCTGCAGGGACCTCTCCCTTCTACTCACGGAGATGGCCGAGCTCACCCCACAGCTCGCTCGCCGCTCCTGCGACTCCTCGTCCGTCTTTTTATTTTTGTATAAATTTGCGGTTTCCATATTTGTTCCCACGAGAATGGTCGGAAGGGGTGGTCCACCCGGGCAGAGCCGCCATACCCGGGTAAGCCTAATACACCCTGGGGTTCGGCAGGTGCCCCAGGGGAGTTTGGTCGCTAAAGACTGGCCAACCTCCCAGCCATGCATCCTCTCGGCGCGCACCATACCTTAGGATTGAGGGTAATTTTTTATAGAGGTTTTCTTCCTCGCAGGCCGGCCGGTGAAGGCAGGCCCTCCGGGTCCCTTGACGGCAACGTTCCACCACTACGCCCTGTGATAGTCGTTGAAGCCGCCAAGAGACTTACGGAATTAGGAGATGGATGGCGTTCATCCATCCCCAGCTCAGGCACCCCGGGTTCGCCAGACCCGAGACCCAGACCTAACCCAGACCTAACCCAGACCTAACCCAGACCTTTTTTTTTTTTTTAATAAAGCCCTCCGTTCCACCGCTCACCTGTTCCCCATGGACCCGCTTACGCATTACAACCGGGGAACAGAGCTGTGCCTCCACCAGCTTCGCGACCACTTTAGTTACAACAGAAGGTCATAACTAGAGGGTATACGTCTACCGCGCCGAGTGGGTCGAATACTCATATGCCGCATTCATATGAGCACTCGTCCCATGCCTACGTCTATTTGCAGCTACGAAAATGCAGATGAATGATATGTGTGACACAATGGTCGTGATCAAAAAATGATGTATAATTATGAAAAATGAGTGAAAAAATGCTCTGTGTCTATGGATTTTTCAAATTGGTATGATCGTAAGTGTCCCTTGTAGGATTCTCAGTCCTAAAATGAATTACAAATGGCTTGATGTACATGATTGTAGGTTAGTCCGGTCGATAAACGTAGACATCTACGTTTATCCCGGAACATAACCTGTGCATTTTCGCTTCGCAAATTACATATAGGCCGCCGTCGTTTTCCCCTCGGGTGAAAACTAACCCTTTTCTGATGGTATGCGGTCACACTCATACCCCATACACACCATAAAAAATACACACATGTCACAGAAAACACAATCATTCTCACTGGTATTACAAGTGGACCTCTAGCTGGCTTTTGGAGTACGCAAAGCATGAAAAAACCCATGATTACCCCAAAAAAAAAAAACGAATTTTATGGGGAAAGCATGGTGTTTTAATCACCTTTGATACAACCAATTCCAACTAGAGGCCACGTTACACACACACGGGGGGGTCTACGGGGTAATCAAAATTTCGAAAAACCCCACAGTTTCATGGGAAATTGACTTTCACCATGGAAATATGGGGTTTTTCGAAATTTCCGGAAACGCCACCGTATACTACCCATTGCCCTCTATACAGACATACCAAAAGTTCCATGCCTTACATGTAGACTCAGTGCCCGAAAAATTTTTGGAGAATTTTTTGGGTACGATTTCTCTTCATGTAAGTCACGGATCTCTTTCGGCATGCTGTACACAACCTCCCACAGGTACTTACGAGTATATAAAACCCTCAAAAACCATGATTTTGTCAAAATCTCCAATATTTTGCCAAAACCATGGAATTTTTGGGATTCTTGCAGGTTTTCTCTATGGGAGGTTGTTATACCTGCAAAACAGGGATGCAAGAGGGGTGCAAGAGGGGTGCGAGAGGGCGGGGGGAGCGCAGCCAGAACTTAGTCCCTACGACCAAAAACAGCCAAAAGGATGACTATTTTTGGCCGCAGGTGCTAAAATTCGGTCGATTTTTGGCCTATTTTTCAAGATGACCTTGAAAAATTTTCGCGCCTCGCAAGCTCGGCGCGGCGCCCCCCGCCCGCGCGCGCCCCCCCCCCCCCCCCCCCACACGCACGCGCTTCGCGCGCGCCCCCCCCTTGGCGAAGGTCCCAGGGGACGCGTTATTTCTTCCTCCTAGCATTGGTATGCGTGCGAATTAAGCCATAACGCGCCCCTACGGGAAGATCCAAAAAAACTTTTGGGCTACCCTGGGACCGCTACGTGGCCGCTGGTCGTCACGATGACCGCCTCCGCGACGACTCGCTTCGCTCGCGTCGCTTGCCGGTCATCGGTACGACCAGAGGCCATTCAGCGGTCCCAGGAAAGCCCAAAAGCTTTGGATCTTCCCGTAGGGACGCGTCATGGCTTAGTCGTATCCGATGCCGGAGCGTGGCATTGTGGCGGCCAGAGGAGCACTCCGCCACTGAAATATCACTCATACCACACTTTCTCATGCGTTTGAAGCCATAAACCATGGAAAAACCATGATTTATGGTCTTCGCCTGCATGGTATTACCGTGTGTCGAGCCAAGATTAAGGTACACTTAGTTGCCTTAATTCTGGCTCGATTCTCATTTGTACTCACAATCCCATGCATAATACACTTTCTTCGTACGTCAGATGCCTTAAACCATGAAAAAGATTATGGTTTAGGGTCATCGCAGTACGGAATTATCATGTGTCAGATCAAAGTTACGACAATTTTTAGTTGTCGCAACTTTGATCTGTTAGTTCACTCTTTTCTCTTTCTCTTTTCAGGATTACAAATATCCCGTGTATTTGGCACGAGTATCCGCAATTCCATGTGCCACACGCTTTGATGTCTCAAACTGCGAAAAATTTTACAATTTCACAATCTGAGATCATCGTGGCGTGGATACATCATGTGTCAGACCAAAGCTACGCCAAGTAATTTGGCATAGTTTTGGTTTGAACTTGCAGCATACTCGCACCAATTTCCCTGAAAAGGTCACATTTCTTGTACATATTTATTTATGTACAAGAATGTGACTCATTCCGCATTTGCCACATACATTTGATGCTTTAAAACACAAGAATATGTGCTTTAAAGTCGTCGCAATATGGGAACATATATGCGACAAGCCAAAATCCCGTCAAAATTGGCGTTATTTTGGCTTGTTTTTCCAAATATTCATTAATACACATACATGCATTCTTATTTCAGCGTTCACCTTGGAGGTAATCCCGCTTTGCAGGTATTCCCTACGATTTTCCGCAGTATTCCACA
Source organism: Cryptocheilus praepositus (assembly GCA_033815515.1). Taxonomy (NCBI): domain Eukaryota; kingdom Metazoa; phylum Arthropoda; class Insecta; order Hymenoptera; family Pompilidae; genus Cryptocheilus; species Cryptocheilus praepositus. Next base: position 222,521 of record JAWWQZ010000219.1, on the reverse strand, counting down.
CCACGAGCGCCGCGAACTGATTGTACATACCGAGATGCCACGAATCAGCCCACGGACGCTGTGGTGCGGAATAACTGACGCAAGTCCGCTTTTGGTTCGACTTCGGCACTAAGTGAAGCGTTTGGGAAGGATTCGGTTATCTGGTGGAGTTAGATCAAATAACCGATAAAGGATTTAGGTCTGGGTCTGGGTTAGGAAAAAAGGGGGGGGGGTGGATATTTTCCAAATAGTACCGAAGCCGAGGACAATTCGGTTTATTTTATAAAACATACATACACTGACCGAAGTCAGTACACACATACGTTCCACAGATTCCAACCGTACAGCTCATTCGTACATGCATTCATACGTACACGCACTCATGAGTCACTAAAACATACTTTTTTAATAAACTATTGGTTTTACCACACAAGCACGTGGAGTTTTCATGCTGTCGGTAAGTAGGGAATGAGCTATTTACTGTAGCCGCGCATGACCGGTTGCCTACGGGTAGGCTGGGCGGCCGTGCCACCTACTCGTTTTCCTGCTACTCTGGTATAGGCGCGCACTTGATTATTAGCTAAAATGCACTTTTTAATGCAAAAATGACCACAAGATGTATTTGCAGGTCCTGCAGGGTTAAATTAACATGCAATTTGACCACGGCAGCCATTTTGTGTACTGAATATCCGATGTACATGGTGTATTATTAAATTTCCACTGTGCTCTACCCACGATCTACTACGCCAGCCCGAGTTTAGGCATTACACTTTGTCAGGCGGCCGCGAGGTATCTGATATGAACAACGGTTTTCGTCGTTTATTTAATAAATATTATATTAAGTTGTTAATTAGTTTTTTAAATGGATTAGAATAAAATACATAAATAAATAAATAGTGTAATAATAAAGTATGTAAATAAATAAATGTGTATAAACGATATGAAATAGGTGTAATAAGTTAAATTGATATAAATAGATATAAATTAATAAAAATAAGTAATAAAACACATAAATAAGTAAATAAATAAATAAATAAATAGATAATAAGACCACGGAACTTTGTATTATTACTAGTTAAGTAAATGTAAAACAATTATTAAGTATTCTATGTTCCGTATAGTAAGGCAGATGGAAGGCTAAGATACGATATGTTGTTTGGCTGTAATATGTAGTTTATTTGGAAACCGCGTAATTAATATTTGGATTATTGATTGAATTGTTTCAATTGTTGGAAATAATTGTATTGTTCAATGTAATGTTGTATTAAAGTTTATATTATAACGGTGTATTATAAGTTCTGTGTAATAATTTCCAGTTTTCATATCGTATATAGGCTTCCTTTCTGCTAGCGGTCGTATTTTCTGGCTACACCTCACGTTGTAAGCTTAGTCGAAAACCGTTTCTTAGTTCTATTTGACCTCTTTGTATATTCCTAAGTGCCTATTGTTTGTCCGCATTGGCCTTGCGGTCTCTGCGCGTATGCTTTAACGTGCGAATAACCGTTTGGAATATAATAACTTGTGTAAAAGAACTCACTTTGCGTTGGCTGCTCCAGTGTTATTCCCATCGTCCCTGTCGGCGATTCTCGTCTGCCGCCTTTTGCTTTATGATGGCACTGGCGAAGTGTAGAAAGGCCGTCCAGTTTTCTGTTGATCCATGTATCAGTGCGCTCAAATGTTCAGCACTGTAGAACTCGTCGCACTGGCACTCACTTTTCAATCTGTTTCTATAACTTTCCCACTCAGGGCAATAAAATATTGTATGTGAAACATCGTCACTTGGATCACTACAATAGAAACACTCGGGGCCGCTTGCTCTGTTATATTGGTGAAGGTAGGACTGGAAGGTACCGTGTCCGGTCAGCAACTGTGTCGCTTCAAAAGTCACAACCCTCTGCCCCTTGTCGACAAGTTTCCCCCACCTTCGTACGTCCGGGATCAACCGTTTTGTCCAACGCGCACGTTTGTCCGAGTCCCACTCCTTCTGCCACTCCCCCCATGTTTTGTCTTCAATTTGTTTATGTAGATACTTACTTCTATGTACTAAATCGAATAACGGTTTCATATTTTTCCAAGGGCCATATTTGGCCTTCCAGTTAATCTGGTATTCGCTACTTCTAATTTTCGCAACGTAGTCAATAGGCATTGCCCCGGAGATAGTAAATGCCGCGACATCCGAAATTGTTCTATAACCCCTTATGATTCTAATTGCCCCTAATCGTTGTATCGCGCGAAGCTGGCCCTTAAGACACTTTTGGGAAAGTGAGTCTGCCCAAATTGGGGAAGCATACAGCATCATGGACTGCATTACATATATGTAAAGCTTCCTCTTCTGCTGTGTAGCTCCCCTAATGTTTGGCAGTAGTCTCAGTAAACCAGCTGTGGCTTGTCTGGTTTTTCTGGCTACTGCCATAATATGGTGCTTAAAAGTCAGCCTCTTGTCGATTAAAACCCCAAGATATTTTAAAACTGGTTTTGTATGAATAACATTTTGTCTAAATTTTACTACAATATTAGGTAACTGCTTTTTTCTGGAAATAGGAACGATTTCTAACTTCTCCGGGGCAATAGCCAGTCCTCTATCCTGAACCCATTCGTCAATTACACATAAAAAACGTTCACAATTGTCAATTAGCGTCCCTAGGTTGTCGTTAAACATTAATACTGCCAAGTCATCGGCATATGCAATAATATGTGTGTCCCTGGGTTTCTTAATGTCTAATAAACTATTGTACAACAGGTTCCACAAGATAGGACCTAGGACGGATCCTTGCGGCACTCCTCTTGTTACTTGCACTGTTTTAGATCCATCGCTGTCTTCATAAATCATGGTGCGGTCTGAGAGATAACTCCGAATAATTTTACGAAGATGCACAGGTATCTCCGTCAATTCACCGATTGCTTTATTAATTTGTGTCCAACACGCTGAATTGAAGGCATTTCGTACATCGATTGTGACAAAGAGGCCGTATTTTGTTCTTTGCCACGAATTTTGCCAGTACTTATCCACTGTGGCGCGCATAAAGTATATCGCGTCCACGGTGGATCGCCCAGGTCGAAAGCCATATTGTTGTTCGTTGAGTCCCTTTGTCCCTTCAGTGTATCTAGTTAATTTATCCGCAATTAATCTTTCGAACATTTTTGCTGTGCCATTAATTAGGCAGAGTGGTCTGAGTGCGGTGGGATCATTGAGAGGCTTATTAGGTTTTGGAATTAAAACCAGCCTCTGCGTTTTCCAAGTTTTGGGAAAGATCCCATCCCTTAAACATTTATTGTATATATATAAAAAGGCTGCCGGGAAGGCTTGAATTAACGTCTTGAGCACTATTTCCGGCACTTGGTCTGGTCCTGGTGCTTTCCTCTCCTTAATTTTGGACACAGCTTTCATCAAGTCTGCCGGAAGGAAGAGGTCTTCTTCAATGTCTTCTTCTTCCTGCCCATAGGTCTCCTCCACCGGGGCTATATCCGCTGATGGAAAGAGGACTTCGATCGCTGTTTGTATTTGTTCGGGACTTAACGATTCCATGGGGTTTAGCCTAGGGGATAGCCTAGTCATAACTATCTTATAGGGCTTGCCCCAGGGATCCTCTTCTACTTCCATGCATAGTTTTTCCCATGCCTTGGCTTTCGCTTCCTGTATAGCGACTCGTAGTTTCTTCCTTGCTTCTCTATAGATTTTGTCGTGCTCTTCTGCGTTTCCGGTTTTATGCCGTCGTTGCGCCCTTCTTCTGGTTTTGTGGCATTCTTTCCGGAGTTCCGCAATCTCTTCAGACCACCAATAAACTGCTTGTGGTTTTCTATTTTTCCCCGTCCTCTTTTTCATCGCGTAGTTACACGCGAGCTTAACGGCTTGGGATAGGTGATTCACACCAATCTCAACGCCGCTGTCATCGATGTCCTCCAAGATTGCGCCAAGGCTTGTCTCGAATGTTGCCATTAACATATTCTTATCTAATGTGTTAGTCATCCAACCCTTGTTCATATTACTCTGCTTAGCTGTCACTTTCCCCAGTTTGTATTTAATATACTGGTGGTCGCTGGCAGTATAATCTTCTTGTACGGACCAATCTTGTATATAATTGACCAGTCCTGGACTAGTAAATGTTAGATCCACTATGGATCCGGTATTTCCTCGTCGGAATGTATAACTATTGCCTTTGTTAATAATGATTAGGCCCAGCCTGGCCATGGTGTCACCTAATGCCAGTCCCCTGGCGTTAATAGTTACACCACCCCAGTCTGGGCTAAGGCAATTAAAATCCCCGGCGACCAGAATTTGTCCTTCTATATTGTTAATAAGTGATTCCAGTGTGTTAAGCTGATTGTTAAAATCTTCCCACGAGTCATTTGGAGGAAAGTAACAGCTAAGCAGAGTACACCTCGGCGTCGCTATCACTACAAAACCTTTGTTGCTCTTATCTATTTTTTCTATCCTAATATGGGAGCTCCAGATACAGATGGCTGCTTGTCCAGAGGGGTCAATGTACCACCCGTCTGGGCTCCCATATGGCTCTGAGATAATCCCAATTGCCGCCCCGGTTTCCCTTGCATATTGTTGCAGCAGATCGTGGGCAGCCCTACAATGATTTAGGTTGATCTGGATTACCGTTTCCATTGTTCGATGTACTTCTTAAACTCATAACACCTAGCATTACCCGCAATGTGTTTATTGTCTTTGTGGCCCTTTTCTGTGCAGATGGGGCACACTGGTGGATTTCTGCACTCAAATGCCTTGTGGCCCTCCTGCAAACAGCGCCTGCACAACCCATTGCGGTTGGCATCGCTTTTACAATTTTTCGCGACGTGACCTATACCTAGACACTTATAGCATTTAACAACCTTGGGCCGCAAGTTAACCTTGCAGTCGGCCCAGCCTACCCGAAGTTTCCCTTTGGAGTGCAGCTTCTCGCCGTCTTCTGCAGGGAGTTCCACCAGCGCCGTTTTCGTCCGAGCAAAGCTATTTCGCAGGGCAAGGATTTTAATCCTGTTGCCTGCGTCTGTTCCGCCACCAACCTCGGTAGCGATAGCCGCCCGCACCTTGTCAATTGTTGCGGTTCCATCCAGTCCGTTGACCACAAGCTGTACCATGTGTGATACCCCATAAACTGGTGTATCCGCGCCCACTACTCCTTGTATAGCACTCTGACTTTGCGACATTCTCTGGGTTGCAGTTTGCTGCAAATTCCATTAGAATGTCGCCAGCTCGAGTTGTTCGCACTTTTTGAACAGGCGCACCAAGGTCCAAAGGGTTGACCTTTTCTTGTAACATATTGAGAGTGGCCTCATATGCTTGGTCGTCTTTTTCTCCTTTAATAATGATTGCCTGTGTACGCGGACGTACAGGCTTTTTCCGTTGGGCCTTGGGTTTTGCCACTGTTGTGGCTGTTGACTCCGTTGGTGCCTTGGCTTTACCCTTTTTCTTCTTAGCAACTACAGTCGCCCATGTATCTTCGGGTTTGGCCGGAGGGTCCTCTGTTGTTGGCTGTGTTTGCCCGGGGGTTTTAACCATGGTCTCCTGTATGGGGGAAATAATTTTCCTTTTCTTGGAAGCCCGCGTAGGTGCGATGACAGAAGTCGTCGGTATTGCAGGAGGTGTGCATTGGGTTGCACGTTCTGCGGTCTCAACACGTGATTTCACGGGTGAGGCCACGAACTCTTGCACCGTCCTGACTATATCCTGCGATACCTCCGAACGGTTCTTAAAGTTATCCTCCATTTTTTTAAGGATAACCTTAGCCTCCCCGAATAATTTTTTGACCGGTTTCGCGATGTTTCCGGTTGCATCAATTTGCTGTTGTATCTCTATGAATTTTTTATTAAGAACCTGATATAAGTCAGCTTCTTTGAGGAGGTGTGCAGCCATCGTAACGTTAAGGTTTTTGATGGTCTCCCCATGTTCCCCTTGTATTATGCTAGTTCCTGGAACTGTTCCGCTTATGCTAGGAGCAGCTTCAGGAACATATGGTGCCCGTGCAGGTGTCAAATACACCGACTGGTTTCCCTGACCACCCGTTGTAGGGGGGCTCCTGGCTACAGGTCCCCCTGATTTAAAAGGTGTACTATTACCACCGGGTACTAGATTTAGGTTGCCAGAGGCCAGGGTTATGTCCTGTTCTCTGTCAGTATATCTCTGGCTTCCCAAGAAGAAATTTCCCAGGAGGGAACTACTAGTATTTTTTGTTGTGTTGTTTGAATCCATATTATATTATTTTTATGACTAACGACACTTCGCCCACTATGGGACCCCAGAGCGCGGGTGGGGTTCTATCCGTGCCGATAATTCCCTACTATTTATGAGTACAGAAAGCCGAGAAGCGGCTTCTCGGGTGGCCCTGCCCTATTCTGCACCAGTTAATCTACAAAAAAAATGTTAGGGGGTTTAACGTCGGTACTGTCCTACCATGAGGACCCCCCGCATCGACGTGACCAAAGTTTTAACGTCACCCCTATTGTGCGGGAGTTGCCCGCCTAATCCGAGAGCGGGATCACCCGCACTTCAGGCTAGACGACCGCGGCCCACACCTTTCCCTGACCGCGGTAGAAAGGGTATAGATGGGCGACCGGCCTTCTCGCCCTTCTCACACATGCGCTCAGCACACCACGGCTTCAACCCCAACATAGGCTCCAGTCATGTCAGGGCAGCGGTTTTCCCAGAATTTAACGTGCCTTCCCCTCCTCCACTGAATTGTCCAAATTTTGTCCGCTTCTAATTTTGTGTATTTCCGTCTTTGTTATGTCTTGTCTGGCGTTTCGTAATGTCCGTTAGTCTTTTCGTCAATATCAGTACGTTCGTCCGTCTTTTGGCAAATTCAGCGGAGGAGCGGCGAGGTAGAGGTTCGGTACAGACATGCACCTGACACCCGGTCGGGGGAGCTACTACTCTCGCCCTTGGTTAGTCTGTTGGGAATATCCACCGCGGGGCCGAGCGCATCTCATTCGTCACCAGGTCATCACAGTACATACACGCATTCATACACACACCACACATGTGTTTTGTCCGCGGTCGCTTATTCGTCTGATTTTAAACATCTTATTTCACGTGTCCTATTTCCCGCAAACGCAAAGATTGCATTACAACCGGGGAACAGAGCTGTGCCACCACCAGCTTCGCGACCACTACAGTTTTGACAGAAGGTCAAAAACTGGAGGTAAAATCTACCGCGCCGTATGGTTCGATTATCCTTATGCCGCAATCATATGGGTAATCGAACCTATCCACGTATATTTGCAGCCGCAAGAAAGCAAGTATGAGTGATATGCTGATATGATCATGAACATGAGTGAAAGAAAATGTCTGAAATGATAGGAAATTGCCCCTGAATGAAAAATGTACCCCCAGTGTATGTTATATGAGTACCCTTAAAGGGCTCATACCCCTTGATTATGATTTTTCAATAAATTCGTGTGAATTTGCAGGTTATCTCGGTGGATAAACGTAGGGATCTACGTTTACCCCGAGAGTAACCAATGCATCCTTGCTTCGCAAATTACATGTGGATCGCCACCGTTTTCCTTCATAAGTGAAAACTACACCCTAGTCTGATGGTTTTGCGGACACATTCACACCCCATAAATACATTTTACGTACACACAGACACACGTACACTTGACCATTCATACCCTAGGTTTTAGGCAGCCCTCACGAGCCTCCAGAAGGTTTTGGTGCCTGTAAATCTCTCAAAAACCCATGATTAACCCATACGACCATGTCCCATGGGGAAACCATGGGGTTTTGTGAAATTCCAAAGCCGCCAAAATCGACTAGAGGCTGGAGTAAGCATACCGAGGGGGGTTTATGGGGGTAGACAAAATTTCGAAAAACCCCATAGTTTCATGGGAAATTGAATTTCACCATGGAAATATGGAGCTTTTCGAAACTTTCGAAACGCCACCATATACCACCCTTTGCCCTCTATACAGTCATACCAAAAGTTCCATATCTTACATGAGGACTCAATTTTCAAAAAATTTTTGGAGAACTTTTTGAGTATGATTTTTCTTCATGTATGACACGGATGTCTTCCGGCATGCTGTATTCAACCTCCCAATAATGAAACCAAGCACAAAAGCCCGCACAAAACCCTGAAAAACATGATTTTGACAAAATCTCCAAAATTTTGGCAAAACCATGAAATTTCTTGGAATTTTTTGGACTTTTTGGTGGTTTTTCTTAATGGGAGGTTGATATACCCACAAAACAGGGGTGCAAAAGGGGGCGAGCGGTGTCGAAATTTAGCTCCTAAGTACCAAAAATAACCAAAAAATGGCCATTTTTGGCCGTAGGCGCTAAATCCGACCGATTAGTATCGGCCCTGGCGGGCCTACCTCCCCCCCCCCGACCCCCCCCACCCTCAAAAGTGGCCCAAAAGAGGAAACCCAAAATTGGATTTCGGTGGTAGTGGCGCCATAACGCGTCCCTACGGGAAGATCCAAGTTTTTTTGGGCTTCCCCGGAACCGCGAAGTGACCTCTAGTCATCCCAATGCCCGCCTTCGCGGCGCTACGCGCCGCTCGCCGGCCATCGGGACGACCAGAGGCCACTCCGCGGTCCCGGGGAAGCCCAAAAAAACTTGGATCTTCCCGTAGGGACGCGTTATGGCTTGGTCGTACCCGACGCCGGAGCGTGGCATTGTGGTGGCCAGAGGAACACTTCGCCACTGAATTCTCACTCAAACCACACTTCCTCATGCATTTGAAGCCATAAACCATGGAAAAACCATGGTTTAGGGTCTTCGCCTACATGGTATTATCGTGCGTCGGGCCAAAATTACGACATGTTTAATTGTCGTAAGTTTGGCTCGCTTCCCATTTTGCATAAAAATCCCATGCATACTACACTTACCTCGTATGTTTGATGCCTTAAACCATGAAAAAGATCATGGTTAGGGTCATCGCCATACGGAATTACCGTGTATCAGACAAAAATCGCGACAAGGTAAATTGTCGCAATTTTGGTCTGCTTATTCACTGTTGTCTCTCTTCCAGGAGTACGTTTTTCCCATGTATTTGGTGCGAGTATCCATAATAGCCATGTGCCGCACGCTTTTGATGCCCCAAATTGCGAAAAAGTTACCAATTTCACAATTTGAGATCATCGCGGCATGGATGCATCATGTGTCATACCAGAATTACGTCAAGTAAATTGACGTCGTTTTGGTATGATCTTTACAGCGTACTCGCACCAATTTCCCCTGAGAAGGTCACGGTTCGTGTACGTAATTATTTATGCACAAGAACGTGACTCACACCGCATTTGCCGCACACATTTGATGCCTTATAACACAAAGATATGTGTCATAAGGACATCGCGGTATGGAAACATTAATGCGACAAGCCAAAATCTCGACAAAATTGGCGTTATTTTGGCTTGTTTTCCCAAAAATTCATTTATACACATACACACATTCGAATTGCAGTGTTCACTCTTGAGGGATCCCCGTTTTGTGGGCATTCCCTATGCTTTACGCAGTATTCCACACCACTGACGCCGTAACCAGATCGCACATGCAAAAGCAGACACGAATCGAGCCACGGACGCCGTAGTGCGGAATAACAGCGGCAGACCGTGTTTGTTTCGATTCCGGAATCAATTAGACACTATTGGAGGGATATGGTCATTCGGGGGAGTTAGATCGAATGACCATAAAGGGTATTGGATTTAGGTGTGGGTTAGATGAAGGAGGGGGGGGGGAGAAAGGAAATTATGTTAATTAACACCGGAGCCGAATCCAAATTGGTTTATACTTGAAACACATGTACTCGTAGACCGAAGTCTTAACATACATACATACCATGCTAAAACATCCATACAAGACGAAGGTACATACATACACTCGTCACACGCACTCGTGAATATATCAGAAATCACACCTTTTGCAATATTCATACGCGATATCACATGTGGCACGTGGAGTTACAACTGCGTCGGTAATAAGGGAAGCGCGAGTCTGCAGCCGCGGCGTACGGCTGGTTGCCTACGGGTAGGCTGGGCGGGCGTGCCACCTACTCGCGTTCCTGATACTCTGTTACTACGGTGTCCCGTAAACGTTGTTTAAATGCAGCTTAATTGCAAAAATGCCTCACGAGCCCAATTGCAAGTCCTAAAGTGACATTATTTAGTGCAAGGCAAGCACGGCGTCCATTTTGTGTTAGATTTCGTGCTCGTACATGAGTAAATTCCCTTGTATTATCAGTTTGTGCTATACCCAGGGCCCACTACAGCAGTACTTACACGATTTTATATCACACGAACAAGGGTTTTCGTCGTTTATTATAAAGTTAAAATAGGTTAGGATAAGTTAATAATAAATAAATAAATAAATTAATTAATAAATAGTAGAATAAATAAGTTTGTATATATAAAATAAATGAAGTTAAATAGATAAACGAAGAATTGTATAATAAAGAATAAATGCAGGTGTAAAAGGCCAGTCAGTGTAAATTATTAAAATCAATAAATAAATAAATAAATAGATAAATAGAAAATAATACAACACTAAAGACCACGGGACACACATGAATAATAAATTAAGTAAAGTTAAAGTTATATAAAAGTAAAATAATCGAAGAATTAATGTCCCGTATAGCCAAGTAGAAGGAAGGCTCAGATACAACATGTTATATGGGTGTAATACCATTTTCTGTTTCTATAGTTTGTAATTCTTTTGTTCAAAGTGTCTATATTATTTCTTATATTTATATTTTATTATATCATTCTTGTTACTGAGGCTGAGGTAGTTTATAAACGTCTATTATTTATGAATATTTAAGTCAAGCTACATATTGTATGTGAGACTTCCTTTTACTGGCAGTCCGTTATTCTGACCGCACCTGCGATGTTTGTCGAAAACCGTTACATGTGTATAACTGCGAGCTAACTGTTTACTCCTAAACAACCTGTTCTAACGTCCGCGGTAACCTTTTATCTAACGGAAACCGATTTTATGTACATTTAGGCGTTTAGAAGTTAAAATCGTGTAAAATTACTCACTCAATACCGTTGTCGTCTTGTGCTATTGCCACCGGCCTTGTCTGCGGTTCTCGTCCGCTGCTTTCTGTTTTATAACGGTGTTGGCGAATTGTAGAAATGCTGTCCAATTCTCGTGAGGCCCGTGAATTAATTTACACAAATGTTCTGGTTTATTAAATTCACTTAGGTGGCACGCACTTTTTAGTTTATCCCTGTAGTGATCCCACTCGATACAATAAAATATTGTATGGGCGACGTCGTCCGTTGGATCACTGCAGTAGTGGCACTCGGGGCTGCTTGCTTTCTTGTATTGGAAAAGGTAGGACTGGAAGGTCCCGTGACCGGTTAGCAACTGCGTTGCTTCGAATGTAGTGACCCTCTGTCCCTTGTCCACCAGTTTCCCCCACCTTTGAACGTCCGGAATTAGCTTACGGGTCCAGCAAGCTCGTTGGTCCGTTGCCCACTCCCTTTGCCACTCCCCCCAGATATCCCTTTCAATTTGTTTGTGTATATGCTCACTTTTAAACACTATGTTCACTAACGGTACCAAGTCTCTCCACGGTCCATATTTAACCTTCCAATTTATTTCGTATATCTTACTCCTAAATTTCGCTATATAATCTACAGGCATTGCCCCAGAAATCGCAAATGCCGCAATGTCAGAAATCGTTCTATATCCCCTTATTAATCTGATAACGCCTAGTCTTTGAACCGCACGAAGCTGTCCTTTAAGTCCTTTTCGGGCGAGTGACTCAGCCCAAATTGGGGAAGCATACAGCAACATGGAATACATTACATTTAGGTAAAGTTTCCTCTTCTGTTGTGTAGCTCCTCTAATATTCGGCAGTAGTCTCAATAAACCAGCTGTGGCTTGGCTGGTTTTTTTGGCCACTGCCGTGATATGTTGCTTAAAGGACAGCCTCCTGTCGATTAGAACACCAAGGTATTTCAAAAAGGGTTTTGCACGAATAGTATTGCCTCTAAATTTAATCGCGATGTCAGGTAGCAATCGTTTTTTGGAAATGGGGACAATCTCCAGCTTTTCTGGGGCAATAGCCAGTCCTCTTTCTCTTAACCATATGTCAATTAATTCTAGGGTATTTTCACAATTATCAATTAGGGTCTCTAAACTGTCGTTGAACATTAGGAGGGCCAGGTCATCCGCGTATGCAATAATATGCGTATCCGCGGGCGTCTCAATATTCAATACGTCGTCATATAAAATGTTCCAGAGAATTGGGCCTAAAACCGATCCCTGAGGTACTCCGCGTGTAATATCTTGCGTCTTGGTTCCTTCGCTGTCGTCATATACGATTATACGGTCGGAGAGGTAACTATTTATAATTCTTCGTAGAGCACTGGGAATTATCCTTTTTTCAGAAATAACTTTATTGATCTGCGGCCAGCTAGCAGAATTAAAGGCATTTCTGATATCTATAGTGATAAAAAGACCGTGTTTAGTTCTGTTCCAAGTTGTGTCCCAGTACTTGTCCACAGTGGAGCGCATATAGTGGATTGCGTCCACTGTGGAGCGGCCTGGCCGGAAACCGTATTGTCTATCGTGTAATCCGTGACTTCCCTCGGTATAAGACACCAGTTTTCCAGCAATTAATCGCTCGAAGATTTTCGCAGTGCCATTTATAAGCGACAAAGGCCTAAGTGCCGTAGGATCGTCTAGGGGCTTATTAGGTTTCGGTATTAATACAAGTTTCTGAATCTTCCAATCCTTAGGGAAAGTACCAGATTTCAGACATTGATTGTAGATATGTAAAAATACCTCCGGAAAAGCAACAAGCAGAGTTTTCAGGACCGTTTCTGGTACGTTATCAGGTCCCGGGGATTTTTTCTCCTTAATCCTTTTTATGGCCGCACTGAGATCGGACGGAAGAAAAGTGATTTCTTCGTCTTCCCCACAATCTTCTGTTATAACGGATGTAACCATAGACGAGGTGCTATCCGCGGCAGGAAACAGAGTGTCGATTGCACGTTTAATTTGCATGGGGCTGAGTATATCCATAGGGTTTGCCCTAGGGGATAATTTGGCCATAACAATTTTGTAAGGCTTACCCCATGGGTCCTCCTGGACCTCCCTACAAAGATCTTCCCACGCTTTCGCTTTTGCTTTCTTAATTTCGATCCGTAACTTCTTTCTTGCCTCTTTGTAAATTCTGTCGTACTCTACCGCACTTCCAGCCTTATGTCGCCTTTGTGCTTTCCTTCTTGCTTTATGGCACTCTCTTCGTAATTCCGCGATCTCCTCCGTCCACCAGTATACAGACTGCGGTGTTTTCCTTTTGTTGCTTCTTCTCTTCATTGAATAGTTACAGGCGAGTTGCATTGCGTTTGTTAAGTAACTTATACCAGACTCGACGCCGTTTCTGTCTAGATCTTCAAGAATTGCGTCGAGACTGGTCTTAAAGGTCGCAATTAGTAATTCTTTATCGAGAGTGTTAGTAATCCAACCCTTGTTCGCATAATTCTGCTTAGTCGCCACTTTCCCAATCCTATATTTAATATATTGGTGGTCGCTGGCCGTAAATTCTTCTTGTACAGCCCAACCGTGTACAAGCCTGGCCAAGCCCGGACTGGCGAACGTAACATCAACAATGGAACCAGTATTCCCACGTCTAAATGTAAGACTGTTCCCACAATTAATTACAATTAAACCCAATCTGGCCATTGCTTCTGATAAGGCCAGTCCTCTAGCATTCGTTGTCGCGCTCCCCCAGTCCGGGCTTTGGCAGTTGAAGTCGCCTGCGACTAGAATTTGCCCGTTTATGCTATTCAAGAATGTTTCCAAATTGTCTAATTGTCCGAGAAAATCTTCCCATGTATCGTTTGGTGGGAAGTAGCAACTAAGCAGGACGTACTTTGTGGTTGCTATTGCCACAAACCCGCGATTACTCAAGTCTATTTTTTCGATTTTTATGCAGGAATTCCAGATGCAGATGGCTGCGTAACCGGAGGGGTCAACGTGCCACCCACCTGGTCTTCCATAAGGCTCTGAAATTATCCCAATGGATGCCCCGTTCTCCCTTGCATACTGCTGTAGCAAGTCCTGGGCAGCCCTACAATGATTTAGATTGATTTGAACTATTGTCTCCATTTTTCGACATATTTTTTAAACTCATGGCATCTTGCGTTGCCAGCAATGTGTTTATTATCCTTATTGCCGTTTTCCGTGCAAATAGGGCATACCGGAGGATTTCTACATTCATATGCTTTATGACCCTCTTGCAAGCAGCGTCTGCACAAGCCGTTACGATTTGCGTCGCTCTTGCAATTTTTTGCCACATGACCAATACCGAGACACTTGTAACATTTAATAACCTTTGGGCGTAGGCTGACTTTACATTCCGCCCAGCCAACCCGCAATTTACCTTTCCCATGTAATTTTTCGCCGTCATCGAGAGGCAATTCAACCAACGCTGTCCTGGTTCTGGCGAAACCACTTCGTACAGACAAGACCTTAATACGGTCCTCGCCGTTGTTAGTGCTACCTATCTCTGCAGCTATTGCTGCTCTTACTTTTTCTACAGTGGCAGTAGCATCAAGACCTGCAATTGTAACTTGTACCACACGCGATACTCCGTATACAGGGGTGTCCGTGCCTACTAATCCCTGGATTGCACTTCTGACTTTGGAAACGTTTTCCGGGTTGCAGTCAGCTGCAAATTCCATTAATATGTCCCCTGCGCGAGTTGTACGCACTTTCTTGACAGGTGCCCCAAGTTCCACAGGGTTAATTTTTTCCTGGAGCATGTTTAATGTTTCTTCGTACGCCTTTTCGTCTTTCTCGCCTTTTATTATAATAGCCTGCGTGCGAGGCCGCGCAGGCTTTCTTGGTTGGCTTTTCGGTTTGCCCGTTGTAGCAGGCGTTTGCTCCGATGACTTAGTCTTCCCTTTCTTCTTTTTGGAGACTACCGTAGCCCATGTCTCCTCGGGTTTGGAAGGTAAATTCTCCCTTGGAGGTAATGTCTGCACCGGAGTTGGAGCTTGTTGCGTCGGTTCGATCGTCGGAGAGATAATTTTCCGCTTTTTGGCGGCTCGCGTAGGTCCTGCAGAGATTGTTGTTAAGGCTGCAGGTGGAGTACACTGGGTGCTGCGATCCACAGTTGCCGTGTTAGGTTTCACTGGAGAAGCGACAAATTCTTGAACCGTCCTCACAATCTCCTGCGAAGTTTCGGAACGGTTCTTGAAGTTGTCTTCCATTTTCCTAAATATGATCTTGGCTTCGCCAAACAGTTTTTTAACTGGTTTGGCGATGTTACCAGTTGCCTCAATTTGTTGGGTGATTTCCATGAACTTCTTGTTCAATGCCTGATATAGATCCGCCTCCTTAAGAAGGTGCGCGGCCATCGATACATTGAGTGTCTTAATGGATTCCCCATGCTCACTTTGTGTGCCAGCGGTTTTTCCCGAAATCTCGCTTACGCTAGGAGCCCTACCAAAAGTGAATGGTGCTCTTGCTGGTGTCATGTATACCGATTGATTACCCTGTGTGCCAGCTGTTGGAGGGCTTCTGGCCACCGGGCCCCCTGATTTGAATGGAGTACTATTCCCTTCAGGGGTCATTTGTGTACTACACGTTGCCAGGCTCAAGTCCTGGACTTTCTCCGTATTCCTCAGGTTACCTGAGAGAAAATTCCCTAAAAAGGTGTTGTTTAATTTTTTTACTGAATCTTCCATATTAATGTGTGTGTGATTTGACGACACTTCGCCCACTATGGGACCCCAGAGCGCGGGTGGGGTACTATCCGTGCCGGAAAAATCCCTAATAATGAAGAGTGCAGAAAGCCGAGAAGCGGCTTATCGGGTGGCCCTGCCCTATTCTACACTAGTTAAACTATATAAAAGATGTTAGGGGGTTTATCGTCGGTAGTATTCTCAAATGAGAACCCCCCGCAACGACGTGAACAAAGTTTTTACGTCACCCCTATTGTGCGGGAGTTGCCCACCTAATCCGAGAGTGGGATCACCCGCACTTCAGGCTAGACGGCTGCTGTCCACACCATGCCCTGACAGCAGCACAAGGGTATAGAGGTGCGACCGGCCTTTCCGCTCCTCTCACACATGCATTCGACACACCATGGCTTCAACCCCAACATAGGCTCCAGACATGCCAGGGCAGCGGTTTTCCCAGAATTTAACGTGCCTTCCCCTCCTCCCACTGGATTACCACGTGTTGCACGTCTGAGTTTACGAGGTATGTATGTTTGTTCGTCTATACTGTTTCGTCTCTTGTCTGGGATGTTTCTGTGGGTTTTACTTTTCAGTCTTTCGTCCAATATCGTCATACGTCAGTTCGTAGGTCTTTGGAAATCCAGAGGAGGAGCGGCGAGGTAGAGGTTCGGTACAGACATGCACCTGGCACCCGGTCGGGGAGCTACTACTCTCGCCCTTGGTTAGTCTGTTGGGAATATCCACCATGGGGTCGAATGCATCTCGTTCGTACGGTTCACATTCATAACCACCATTCATACCATACACACTACACACCTGTGTTTTGTCCGCGGCCGTTTATTCGTCTGATTAAACATCACCTTATATCGCGGCTGTCCTATTTCCACGCGAACAAAGTTTGCACTGACTTAGGACTTTCCCCGATCCGCAACCCGGGGACGCGCCACGTTGGGGTATCACCTCCCCAAAGCCACATGTGATAGAGCCCATGAATTGTATAATAAGATAAACCCTCCTATCCACCGCTCACCTGTTCCCCATGGACCCGCTTACGCATTACAACCGGGGAACAGAGCTGTGCCACCACCAGCTTCGCGACCACTACAGTTTTGACAGAAGGTCAAAAACTGGAGGGTATTAATCTACCGCGCCGTATGGTTCGATTATCCTTATGCCGCAATCATATGGGTAATCGAACCTATCCACGTATATTTGCAGCCGCAAGAAAGCAAGTATGAGTGATATGCTGATATGATCATGAACATGAGTGAAAGAAAATGTCTGAAATGATAGGAAATTGCCCCTGAATGAAAAATGTACCCCCAGTGTATGTTATATGAGTACCCTTAAAGGGCTCATACCCCTTGATTATGATTTTTCAATAAATTCGTGTGAATTTGCAGGTTATCTCGGTGGATAAACGTAGGGATCTACGTTTACCCCGAGAGTAACCAATGCATCCTTGCTTCGCAAATTACATGTGGATCGCCACCGTTTTCCTTCATAAGTGAAAACTACACCCTAGTCTGATGGTTTTGCGGACACATTCACACCCCATAAATACATTTTACGTACACACAGACACACGTACACTTGACCATTCATACCCTAGGTTTTAGGCAGCCCTCACGAGCCTCCAGAAGGTTTTGGTGCCTGTAAATCTCTCAAAAACCCATGATTAACCCATACGACCATGTCCCATGGGGAAACCATGGGGTTTTGTGAAATTCCAAAGCCGCCAAAATCGACTAGAGGCTGGAGTAAGCATACCGAGGGGGGTTTATGGGGGTAGACAAAATTTCGAAAAACCCCATAGTTTCATGGGAAATTGAATTTCACCATGGAAATATGGAGCTTTTCGAAACTTTCGAAACGCCACCATATACCACCCTTTGCCCTCTATACAGTCATACCAAAAGTTCCATATCTTACATGAGGACTCAATTTTCAAAAAGTTTTTGGAGAACTTTTTGAGTATGATTTTTCTTCATGTATGACACGGATGTCTTCCGGCATGCTGTATTCAACCTGCGAAAAAGTTACCCAATAATGAAACCAAGCACAAAAGCCCGCACAAAACCCTGAAAAACATGATTTTGACAAAATCTCCAAAATTTTGGCAAAACCATGAAATTTCTTGGAATTTTTTGGACTTTTTGGTGGTTTTTCTTAATGGGAGGTTGATATACCCACAAAACAGGGGTGCAAAAGGGGGCGAGCGGTGTCGAAATTTAGCTCCTAAGTACCAAAAATAACCAAAAAATGGCCATTTTTGGCCGTAGGCGCTAAATCCGCCCGATTAGTATCGGCCCTGGCGGGCCTACCTCCCCCCCCCCCCCCCCCCTCAAAAGTGGCCCAAAAGAGGAAACCCAAAATTGGATTTCGGTGGTAGTGGCGCCATAACGCGTCCCTACGGGAAGATCCAAGTTTTTTTGGGCTTCCCCGGAACCGCGAAGTGACCTCTAGTCATCCCAATGCCCGCCTTCGCGGCGCTACGCGCCGCTCGCCGGCCATCGGGACGACCAGAGGCCACTCCGCGGTCCCGGGGAAGCCCAAAAAAACTTGGATCTTCCCGTAGGGACGCGTTATGGCTTGGTCGTACCCGACGCCGGAGCGTGGCATTGTGGTGGCCAGAGGAACACTTCGCCACTGAATTCTCACTCAAACCACACTTCCTCATGCATTTGAAGCCATAAACCATGGAAAAACCATGGTTTAGGGTCTTCGCCTACATGGTATTATCGTGCGTCGGGCCAAAATTACGACATGTTTAATTGTCGTAAGTTTGGCTCGCTTCCCATTTTGCATAAAAATCCCATGCATACTACACTTACCTCGTATGTTTGATGCCTTAAACCATGAAAAAGATCATGGTTAGGGTCATCGCCATACGGAATTACCGTGTATCAGACAAAAATCGCGACAAGGTAAATTGTCGCAATTTTGGTCTGCTTATTCACTGTTGTCTCTCTTCCAGGAGTACGTTTTTCCCATGTATTTGGTGCGAGTATCCATAATAGCCATGTGCCGCACGCTTTTGATGCCCCAAATTGCGAAAAAGTTACCAATTTCACAATTTGAGATCATCGCGGCATGGATGCATCATGTGTCATACCAGAATTACGTCAAGTAAATTGACGTCGTTTTGGTATGATCTTTACAGCGTACTCGCACCAATTTCCCCTGAGAAGGTCACGGTTCGTGTACGTAATTATTTATGCACAAGAACGTGACTCACACCGCATTTGCCGCACACATTTGATGCCTTATAACACAAAGATATGTGTCATAAGGACATCGCGGTATGGAAACATTAATGCGACAAGCCAAAATCTCGACAAAATTGGCGTTATTTTGGCTTGTTTTCCCAAAAATTCATTTATACACATACACACATTCGAATTGCAGTGTTCACTCTTGAGGGATCCCCGTTTTGTGGGCATTCCCTATGCTTTACGCAGTATTCCACACCACTGACGCCGTAACCAGATCGCACATGCAAAAGCAGACACGAATCGAGCCACGGACGCCGTAGTGCGGAATAACAGCGGCAGACCGTGTTTGTTTCGATTCCGGAATCAATTAGACACTATTGGAGGGATATGGTCATTCGGGGGAGTTAGATCGAATGACCATAAAGGGTATTGGATTTAGGTGTGGGTTAGATGAAGGAGGGGGGGGGGGAGAAAGGAAATTATGTTAATTAACACCGGAGCCGAATCCAAATTGGTTTATACTTGAAACACATGTACTCGTAGACCGAAGTCTTAACATACATACATACCATGCTAAAACATCCATACAAGACGAAGGTACATACATACACTCGTCACACGCACTCGTGAATATATCAGAAATCACACCTTTTGCAATATTCATACGCGATATCACATGTGGCACGTGGAGTTACAACTGCGTCGGTAATAAGGGAAGCGCGAGTCTGCAGCCGCGGCGTACGGCTGGTTGCCTACGGGTAGGCTGGGCGGGCGTGCCACCTACTCGCGTTCCTGATACTCTGTTACTACGGTGTCCCGTAAACGTTGTTTAAATGCAGCTTAATTGCAAAAATGCCTCACGAGCCCAATTGCAAGTCCTAAAGTGACATTATTTAGTGCAAGGCAAGCACGGCGTCCATTTTGTGTTAGATTTCGTGCTCGTACATGAGTAAATTCCCTTGTATTATCAGTTTGTGCTATACCCAGGGCCCACTACAGCAGTACTTACACGATTTTATATCACACGAACAAGGGTTTTCGTCGTTTATTATAAAGTTAAAATAGGTTAGGATAAGTTAATAATAAATAAATAAATAAATTAATTAATAAATAGTAGAATAAATAAGTTTGTATATATAAAATAAATGAAGTTAAATAGATAAACGAAGAATTGTATAATAAAGAATAAATGCAGGTGTAAAAGGCCAGTCAGTGTAAATTATTAAAATCAATAAATAAATAAATAAATAGATAAATAGAAAATAATACAACACTAAAGACCACGGGACACACATGAATAATAAATTAAGTAAAGTTAAAGTTATATAAAAGTAAAATAATCGAAGAATTAATGTCCCGTATAGCCAAGTAGAAGGAAGGCTCAGATACAACATGTTATATGGGTGTAATACCATTTTCTGTTTCTATAGTTTGTAATTCTTTTGTTCAAAGTGTCTATATTATTTCTTATATTTATATTTTATTATATCATTCTTGTTACTGAGGCTGAGGTAGTTTATAAACGTCTATTATTTATGAATATTTAAGTCAAGCTACATATTGTATGTGAGACTTCCTTTTACTGGCAGTCCGTTATTCTGACCGCACCTGCGATGTTTGTCGAAAACCGTTACATGTGTATAACTGCGAGCTAACTGTTTACTCCTAAACAACCTGTTCTAACGTCCGCGGTAACCTTTTATCTAACGGAAACCGATTTTATGTACATTTAGGCGTTTAGAAGTTAAAATCGTGTAAAATTACTCACTCAATACCGTTGTCGTCTTGTGCTATTGCCACCGGCCTTGTCTGCGGTTCTCGTCCGCTGCTTTCTGTTTTATAACGGTGTTGGCGAATTGTAGAAATGCTGTCCAATTCTCGTGAGGCCCGTGAATTAATTTACACAAATGTTCTGGTTTATTAAATTCACTTAGGTGGCACGCACTTTTTAGTTTATCCCTGTAGTGATCCCACTCGATACAATAAAATATTGTATGGGCGACGTCGTCCGTTGGATCACTGCAGTAGTGGCACTCGGGGCTGCTTGCTTTCTTGTATTGGAAGAGGTAGGACTGGAAGGTCCCGTGTCCGGTTAGCAACTGCGTTGCTTCGAATGTAGTGACCCTCTGTCCCTTGTCCACCAGTTTCCCCCACCTTTGAACGTCCGGAATTAGCTTACGGGTCCAGCAAGCTCGTTGGTCCGTTGCCCACTCCCTTTGCCACTCCCCCCAGATATCCCTTTCAATTTGTTTGTGTATATGCTCACTTTTAAACACTATGTTCACTAACGGTACCAAGTCTCTCCACGGTCCATATTTAACCTTCCAATTTATTTCGTATATCTTACTCCTAAATTTCGCTATATAATCTACAGGCATTGCCCCAGAAATCGCAAATGCCGCAATGTCAGAAATCGTTCTATATCCCCTTATTAATCTGATAACGCCTAGTCTTTGAACCGCACGAAGCTGTCCTTTAAGTCCTTTTCGGGCGAGTGACTCAGCCCAAATTGGGGAAGCATACAGCAACATGGAATACATTACATTTAGGTAAAGTTTCCTCTTCTGTTGTGTAGCTCCTCTAATATTCGGCAGTAGTCTCAATAAACCAGCTGTGGCTTGGCTGGTTTTTTTGGCCACTGCCGTGATATGTTGCTTAAAGGACAGCCTCCTGTCGATTAGAACACCAAGGTATTTCAAAAAGGGTTTTGCACGAATAGTATTGCCTCTAAATTTAATCGCGATGTCAGGTAGCAATCGTTTTTTGGAAATGGGGACAATCTCCAGCTTTTCTGGGGCAATAGCCAGTCCTCTTTCTCTTAACCATATGTCAATTAATTCTAGGGTATTTTCACAATTATCAATTAGGGTCTCTAAACTGTCGTTGAACATTAGGAGGGCCAGGTCATCCGCGTATGCAATAATATGCGTATCCGCGGGCGTCTCAATATTCAATACGTCGTCATATAAAATGTTCCAGAGAATTGGGCCTAAAACCGATCCCTGAGGTACTCCGCGTGTAATATCTTGCGTCTTGGTTCCTTCGCTGTCGTCATATACGATTATACGGTCGGAGAGGTAACTATTTATAATTCTTCGTAGAGCACTGGGAATTATCCTTTTTTCAGAAATAACTTTATTGATCTGCGGCCAGCTAGCAGAATTAAAGGCATTTCTGATATCTATAGTGATAAAAAGACCGTGTTTAGTTCTGTTCCAAGTTGTGTCCCAGTACTTGTCCACAGTGGAGCGCATATAGTGGATTGCGTCCACTGTGGAGCGGCCTGGCCGGAAACCGTATTGTCTATCGTGTAATCCGTGACTTCCCTCGGTATAAGACACCAGTTTTCCAGCAATTAATCGCTCGAAGATTTTCGCAGTGCCATTTATAAGCGACAAAGGCCTAAGTGCCGTAGGATCGTCTAGGGGCTTATTAGGTTTCGGTATTAATACAAGTTTCTGAATCTTCCAATCCTTAGGGAAAGTACCAGATTTCAGACATTGATTGTAGATATGTAAAAATACCTCCGGAAAAGCAACAAGCAGAGTTTTCAGGACCGTTTCTGGTACGTTATCAGGTCCCGGGGATTTTTTCTCCTTAATCCTTTTTATGGCCGCACTGAGATCGGACGGAAGAAAAGTGATTTCTTCGTCTTCCCCACAATCTTCTGTTATAACGGATGTAACCATAGACGAGGTGCTATCCGCGGCAGGAAACAGAGTGTCGATTGCACGTTTAATTTGCATGGGGCTGAGTATATCCATAGGGTTTGCCCTAGGGGATAATTTGGCCATAACAATTTTGTAAGGCTTACCCCATGGGTCCTCCTGGACCTCCCTACAAAGATCTTCCCACGCTTTCGCTTTTGCTTTCTTAATTTCGATCCGTAACTTCTTTCTTGCCTCTTTGTAAATTCTGTCGTAC
Source organism: Cryptocheilus praepositus (assembly GCA_033815515.1). Lineage (NCBI taxonomy): Eukaryota > Metazoa > Arthropoda > Insecta > Hymenoptera > Pompilidae > Cryptocheilus > Cryptocheilus praepositus. The sequence goes on along the minus strand of JAWWQZ010000219.1, from coordinate 199,752 downwards.
TCTACCGCACTTCCAGCCTTATGTCGCCTTTGTGCTTTCCTTCTTGCTTTATGGCACTCTCTTCGTAATTCCGCGATCTCCTCCGTCCACCAGTATACAGACTGCGGTGTTTTCCTTTTGTTGCTTCTTCTCTTCATTGAATAGTTACAGGCGAGTTGCATTGCGTTTGTTAAGTAACTTATACCAGACTCGACGCCGTTTCTGTCTAGATCTTCAAGAATTGCGTCGAGACTGGTCTTAAAGGTCGCAATTAGTAATTCTTTATCGAGAGTGTTAGTAATCCAACCCTTGTTCGCATAATTCTGCTTAGTCGCCACTTTCCCAATCCTATATTTAATATATTGGTGGTCGCTGGCCGTAAATTCTTCTTGTACAGCCCAACCGTGTACAAGCCTGGCCAAGCCCGGACTGGCGAACGTAACATCAACAATGGAACCAGTATTCCCACGTCTAAATGTAAGACTGTTCCCACAATTAATTACAATTAAACCCAATCTGGCCATTGCTTCTGATAAGGCCAGTCCTCTAGCATTCGTTGTCGCGCTCCCCCAGTCCGGGCTTTGGCAGTTGAAGTCGCCTGCGACTAGAATTTGCCCGTTTATGCTATTCAAGAATGTTTCCAAATTGTCTAATTGTCCGAGAAAATCTTCCCATGTATCGTTTGGTGGGAAGTAGCAACTAAGCAGGACGTACTTTGTGGTTGCTATTGCCACAAACCCGCGATTACTCAAGTCTATTTTTTCGATTTTTATGCAGGAATTCCAGATGCAGATGGCTGCGTAACCAGAGGGGTCAACGTGCCACCCACCTGGTCTTCCATAAGGCTCTGAAATTATCCCAATGGATGCCCCGTTCTCCCTTGCATACTGCTGTAGCAAGTCCTGGGCAGCCCTACAATGATTTAGATTGATTTGAACTATTGTCTCCATTTTTCGACATATTTTTTAAACTCATGGCATCTTGCGTTGCCAGCAATGTGTTTATTATCCTTATTGCCGTTTTCCGTGCAAATAGGGCATACCGGAGGATTTCTACATTCATATGCTTTATGACCCTCTTGCAAGCAGCGTCTGCACAAGCCGTTACGATTTGCGTCGCTCTTGCAATTTTTTGCCACATGACCAATACCGAGACACTTGTAACATTTAATAACCTTTGGGCGTAGGCTGACTTTACATTCCGCCCAGCCAACCCGCAATTTACCTTTCCCATGTAATTTTTCGCCGTCATCGAGAGGCAATTCAACCAACGCTGTCCTGGTTCTGGCGAAACCACTTCGTACAGACAAGACCTTAATACGGTCCTCGCCGTTGTTAGTGCTACCTATCTCTGCAGCTATTGCTGCTCTTACTTTTTCTACAGTGGCAGTAGCATCAAGACCTGCAATTGTAACTTGTACCACACGCGATACTCCGTATACAGGGGTGTCCGTGCCTACTAATCCCTGGATTGCACTTCTGACTTTGGAAACGTTTTCCGGGTTGCAGTCAGCTGCAAATTCCATTAATATGTCCCCTGCGCGAGTTGTACGCACTTTCTTGACAGGTGCCCCAAGTTCCACAGGGTTAATTTTTTCCTGGAGCATGTTTAATGTTTCTTCGTACGCCTTTTCGTCTTTCTCGCCTTTTATTATAATAGCCTGCGTGCGAGGCCGCGCAGGCTTTCTTGGTTGGCTTTTCGGTTTGCCCGTTGTAGCAGGCGTTTGCTCCGATGACTTAGTCTTCCCTTTCTTCTTTTTGGAGACTACCGTAGCCCATGTCTCCTCGGGTTTGGAAGGTAAATTCTCCCTTGGAGGTAATGTCTGCACCGGAGTTGGAGCTTGTTGCGTCGGTTCGATCGTCGGAGAGATAATTTTCCGCTTTTTGGCGGCTCGCGTAGGTCCTGCAGAGATTGTTGTTAAGGCTGCAGGTGGAGTACACTGGGTGCTGCGATCCACAGTTGCCGTGTTAGGTTTCACTGGAGAAGCGACAAATTCTTGAACCGTCCTCACAATCTCCTGCGAAGTTTCGGAACGGTTCTTGAAGTTGTCTTCCATTTTCCTAAATATGATCTTGGCTTCGCCAAACAGTTTTTTAACTGGTTTGGCGATGTTACCAGTTGCCTCAATTTGTTGGGTGATTTCCATGAACTTCTTGTTCAATGCCTGATATAGATCCGCCTCCTTAAGAAGGTGCGCGGCCATAGAGACATTGAGTGTCTTAATGGATTCCCCATGCTCGCTTTGTGTGCCAGCGGTTTTTCCCGAGATCTCACTTACGCTAGGAGCCCTACCAAAAGTGAATGGTGCTCTTGCTGGTGTCATGTATACCGATTGATTACCCTGTGTGCCAGCTGTTGGAGGGCTTCTGGCCACCGGGCCCCCTGATTTGAATGGAGTACTATTCCCTTCAGGGGTCATTTGTGTACTACACGTTGCCAGGCTCAAGTCCTGGACTTTCTCCGTATTCCTCAGGTTACCTGAGAGAAAATTCCCTAAAAAGGTGTTGTTTAATTTTTTTACTGAATCTTCCATATTAATGTGTGTGTGATTTGACGACACTTCGCCCACTATGGGACCCCAGAGCGCGGGTGGGGTACTATCCGTGCCGGAAAAATCCCTAATAATGAAGAGTGCAGAAAGCCGAGAAGCGGCTTATCGGGTGGCCCTGCCCTATTCTACACTAGTTAAACTATATAAAAGATGTTAGGGGGTTTATCGTCGGTAGTATTCTCAAATGAGAACCCCCGCAACGACGTGAACAAAGTTTTTACGTCACCCCTATTGTGCGGGAGTTGCCCACCTAATCCGAGAGTGGGATCACCCGCACTTCAGGCTAGACGGCTGCTGTCCACACCATGCCCTGACAGCAGCACAAGGGTATAGAGGTGCGACCGGCCTTTCCGCTCCTCTCACACATGCATTCGACACACCATGGCTTCAACCCCAACATAGGCTCCAGACATGCCAGGGCAGCGGTTTTCCCAGAATTTAACGTGCCTTCCCCTCCTCCCACTGGATTACCACGTGTTGCACGTCTGAGTTTACGAGGTATGTATGTTTGTTCGTCTATACTGTTTCGTCTCTTGTCTGGGATGTTTCTGTGGGTTTTACTTTTCAGTCTTTCGTCCAATATCGTCATACGTCAGTTCGTAGGTCTTTGGAAATCCAGAGGAGGAGCGGCGAGGTAGAGGTTCGGTACAGACATGCACCTGGCACCCGGTCGGGGAGCTACTACTCTCGCCCTTGGTTAGTCTGTTGGGAATATCCACCATGGGGTCGAATGCATCTCGTTCGTACGGTTCACATTCATAACCACCATTCATACCATACACACTACACACCTGTGTTTTGTCCGCGGCCGTTTATTCGTCTGATTAAACATCACCTTATATCGCGGCTGTCCTATTTCCACGCGAACAAAGTTTGCACTGACTTAGGACTTTCCCCGATCCGCAACCCGGGGACGCGCCACGTTGGGGTATCACCTCCCCAAAGCCACATGTGATAGAGCCCATGAATTGTATAATAAGATAAACCCTCCTATCCACCGCTCACCTGTTCCCCATGGACCCGCTTACGCATTACAACCGGGGAACAGAGCTGTGCCACCACCAGCTTCGCGACCACTACAGTTTTGACAGAAGGTCAAAAACTGGAGGGTATTAATCTACCGCGCCGTATGGTTCGATTATCCTTATGCCGCAATCATATGGGTAATCGAACCTATCCACGTATATTTGCAGCCGCAAGAAAGCAAGTATGAGTGATATGCTGATATGATCATGAACATGAGTGAAAGAAAATGTCTGAAATGATAGGAAATTGCCCCTGAATGAAAAATGTACCCCCAGTGTATGTTATATGAGTACCCTTAAAGGGCTCATACCCCTTGATTATGATTTTTCAATAAATTCGTGTGAATTTGCAGGTTATCTCGGTGGATAAACGTAGGGATCTACGTTTACCCCGAGAGTAACCAATGCATCCTTGCTTCGCAAATTACATGTGGATCGCCACCGTTTTCCTTCATAAGTGAAAACTACACCCTAGTCTGATGGTTTTGCGGACACATTCACACCCCATAAATACATTTTACGTACACACAGACACACGTACACTTGACCATTCATACCCTAGGTTTTAGGCAGCCCTCACGAGCCTCCAGAAGGTTTTGGTGCCTGTAAATCTCTCAAAAACCCATGATTAACCCATACGACCATGTCCCATGGGGAAACCATGGGGTTTTGTGAAATTCCAAAGCCGCCAAAATCGACTAGAGGCTGGAGTAAGCATACCGAGGGGGGTTTATGGGGGTAGACAAAATTTCGAAAAACCCCATAGTTTCATGGGAAATTGAATTTCACCATGGAAATATGGAGCTTTTCGAAACTTTCGAAACGCCACCATATACCACCCTTTGCCCTCTATACAGTCATACCAAAAGTTCCATATCTTACATGAGGACTCAATTTTCAAAAAATTTTTGGAGAACTTTTTGAGTATGATTTTTCTTCATGTATGACACGGATGTCTTCCGGCATGCTGTATTCAACCTCCCAATAATGAAACCAAGCACAAAAGCCCGCACAAAACCCTGAAAAACATGATTTTGACAAAATCTCCAAAATTTTGGCAAAACCATGAAATTTCTTGTAATTTTTTGGACTTTTTGGTGGTTTTTCTTAATGGGAGGTTGATATACCCACAAAACAGGGGTGCAAAAGGGGGCGAGCGGTGTCGAAATTTAGCTCCTAAGTACCAAAAATAACCAAAAAATGGCCATTTTTGGCCGTAGGCGCTAAATCCGACCGATTAGTATCGGCCCTGGCGGGCCTACCTCCCCCCCCGACCCCCCCCCCCCCACCCTCAAAAGTGGCCCAAAGAGGAAACCCAAAATTGGATTTCGGTGGTAGTGGCGCCATAACGCGTCCCTACGGGAAGATCCAAGTTTTTTGGGCTTCCCCGGAACCGCGAAGTGACCTCTAGTCATCCCAATGCCCGCCTTCGCGGCGCTCCGCGCCGCTCGCCGGCCATCGGGACGACCAGAGGCCACTCCGCGGTCCCGGGGAAGCCCAAAAAACTTGGATCTTCCCGTAGGGACGCGTTATGGCTTGGTCGTACCCGACGCCGGAGCGTGGCATTGTGGTGGCCAGAGGAACACTTCGCCACTGAATTCTCACTCAAACCACACTTCCTCATGCATTTGAATACATAATCCATGGAAAAACCATGGTTTAGGGTCTTCGCCTACATGGTATTATCGTGCGTCGGGCCAAAATTACGACATGTTTAATTGTCGTAAGTTTGGCTCGCTTCCCATTTTGCATAAAAATCCCATGCATACTACACTTACCTCGTATGTTTGATGCCTTAAACCATGAAAAAGATCATGGTTAGGGTCATCGCCATACGGAATTACCGTGTATCAGACAAAAATCGCGACAAGGTAAATTGTCGCAATTTTGGTCTGCTTATTCACTGTTGTCTCTCTTCCAGGAGTACGTTTTTCCCATGTATTTGGTGCGAGTATCCATAATAGCCATGTGCCGCACGCTTTTGATGCCCCAAATTGCGAAAAAGTTACCAATTTCACAATTTGAGATCATCGCGGCATGGATGCATCATGTGTCATACCAGAATTACGTCAAGTAAATTGACGTCGTTTTGGTATGATCTTTACAGCGTACTCGCACCAATTTCCCCTGAGAAGGTCACGGTTCGTGTACGTAATTATTTATGCACAAGAACGTGACTCACACCGCATTTGCCGCACACATTTGATGCCTTATAACACAAAGATATGTGTCATAAGGACATCGCGGTATGGAAACATTAATGCGACAAGCCAAAATCTCGACAAAATTGGCGTTATTTTGGCTTGTTTTCCCAAAAATTCATTTATACACATACACACATTCGAATTGCAGTGTTCACTCTTGAGGGATCCCCGTTTTGTGGGCATTCCCTATGCTTTACGCAGTATTCCACACCACTGACGCCGTAACCAGATCGCACATGCAAAAGCAGACACGAATCGAGCCACGGACGCCGTAGTGCGGAATAACAGCGGCAGACCGTGTTTGTTTCGATTCCGGAATCAATTAGACACTATTGGAGGGATATGGTCATTCGGGGGAGTTAGATCGAATGACCATAAAGGGTATTGGATTTAGGTGTGGGTTAGATGAAGGAGGGGGGGAGAAAGGAAATTATGTTAATTAACACCGGAGCCGAATCCAAATTGGTTTATACTTGAAACACATGTACTCGTAGACCGAAGTCTTAACATACATACATACCATGCTAAAACATCCATACAAGACGAAGGTACATACATACACTCGTCACACGCACTCGTGAATATATCAGAAATCACACCTTTTGCAATATTCATACGCGATATCACATGTGGCACGTGGAGACCTAACCCAGACCTAACCCAGACCTAACCCAGACCTAACCCAGACCTAACCCAGACCTAACCCAGACCTAACCCAGACCTAACCCAGACCTAACCCAGACCTAACCCAGACCTAACCCAGACCTAACCCAGACCTAACCCAGACCTAACCCTAACCCAGACCTAACCCAGACCTAACCCAGACCTAACCCAGACCTAACCCAGACCTAACCCAGACCTAACCCAGACCTAACCCAGACCTAACCCAGACCTAACCCAGACCTAACCCAGACCTAACCCAGACCTAACCCAGACCTAACCCAGACCTAACCCAGACCTAACCCAGACCTAACCCAGACCTAACCCAGACCTAACCCAGACCTAACCCAGACCTAACCCAGACCTAACCCAGACCTAACCCAGACCTAACCCAGACCTAACCCAGACCTTTTTTTTTTTTTTTTTTTTTTTAAACCCTCCTATCCACCGCTCACCTGTTCCCCATGGACCCGCTTACGCATTACAACCGGGGAACAGAGCTGTGCCACCACCAGCTTCGCGACCACTACAGTTTTGACAGAAGGTCAAAAACTGGAGGGTATTAATCTACCGCGCCGTATGGTTCGATTATCCTTATGCCGCAATCATATGGGTAATCGAACCTATCCACGTATATTTGCAGCCGCAAGAAAGCAAGTATGAGTGATATGCTGATATGATCATGAACATGAGTGAAAGAAAATGTCTGAAATGATAGGAAATTGCCCCTGAATGAAAAATGTACCCCCAGTGTATGTTATATGAGTACCCTTAAAGGGCTCATACCCCTTGATTATGATTTTTCAATAAATTCGTGTGAATTTGCAGGTTATCTCGGTGGATAAACGTAGGGATCTACGTTTACCCCGAGAGTAACCAATGCATCCTTGCTTCGCAAATTACATGTGGATCGCCACCGTTTTCCTTCATAAGTGAAAACTACACCCTAGTCTGATGGTTTTGCGGACACATTCACACCCCATAAATACATTTTACGTACACACAGACACACGTACACTTGACCATTCATACCCTAGGTTTTAGGCAGCCCTCACGAGCCTCCAGAAGGTTTTGGTGCCTGTAAATCTCTCAAAAACCCATGATTAACCCATACGACCATGTCCCATGGGGAAACCATGGGGTTTTGTGAAATTCCAAAGCCGCCAAAATCGACTAGAGGCTGGAGTAAGCATACCGAGGGGGGTTTATGGGGGTAGACAAAATTTCGAAAAACCCCATAGTTTCATGGGAAATTGAATTTCACCATGGAAATATGGAGCTTTTCGAAACTTTCGAAACGCCACCATATACCACCCTTTGCCCTCTATACAGTCATACCAAAAGTTCCATATCTTACATGAGGACTCAATTTTCAAAAAATTTTTGGAGAACTTTTTGAGTATGATTTTTCTTCATGTATGACACGGATGTCTTCCGGCATGCTGTATTCAACCTCCCAATAATGAAACCAAGCACAAAAGCCCGCACAAAACCCTGAAAAACATGATTTTGACAAAATCTCCAAAATTTTGGCAAAACCATGAAATTTCTTGGAATTTTTTGGACTTTTTGGTGGTTTTTCTTAATGGGAGGTTGATATACCCACAAAACAGGGGTCCAAAAGGGGCGAGCGGTGTCGAAATTTAGCTCCTAAGTGCCGAAAATAGCCAAAAAAATGGCTATTTTTGGCCGTAGGCGCTAAATCCGACCGATTCATATCGGCCCTGACGGGCCTACCTCCCCCCCCCCCGACCCCCCCCACCCTCAAAAGTGGCCCAAAAGAGGAAACCCAAAATTGGATTTCGGTGGTAGTGGCGCCATAACGCGTCCCTACGGGAAGATCCAAGTTTTTTGGGCTTCCCCGGAACCGCGAAGTGACCTCTAGTCATCCCAATGCCCGCCTTCGCGGCGCTACGCGCCGCTCGCCGGCCATCGGGACGACCAGAGGCCACTCCGCGGTCCCGGGAAGCCCAAAAACTTGGATCTTCCCGTAGGGACGCGTTATGGCTTGGTCGTACCCGACGCCGGAGCGTGGCATTGTGGTGGCCAGAGGAACACTTCGCCACTGAATTCTCACTCAAACCACACTTCCTCATGCATTTGAAGCCATAAACCATGGAAAAACCATGGTTTAGGGTCTTCGCCTACATGGTATTATCGTGCGTCGGGCCAAAATTACGACATGTTTAATTGTCGTAAGTTTGGCTCGCTTCCCATTTTGCATAAAAATCCCATGCATACTACACTTACCTCGTATGTTTGATGCCTTAAACCATGAAAAAGATCATGGTTAGGGTCATCGCCATACGGAATTACCGTGTATCAGACAAAAATCGCGACAAGGTAAATTGTCGCAATTTTGGTCTGCTTATTCACTGTTGTCTCTCTTCCAGGAGTACGTTTTTCCCATGTATTTGGTGCGAGTATCCATAATAGCCATGTGCCGCACGCTTTTGATGCCCCAAATTGCGAAAAAGTTACCAATTTCACAATTTGAGATCATCGCGGCATGGATGCATCATGTGTCATACCAGAATTACGTCAAGTAAATTGACGTCGTTTTGGTATGATCTTTACAACATACTCGCACCAATTTCCCCTGAGAAGGTCACGGTTCGTGTACGTAATTATTTATGCACAAGAACGTGACTCACACCGCATTTGCCGCACACATTTGATGCCTTATAACACAAAGATATGTGTCATAAGGACATCGCGGTATGGAAACATTAATGCGACAAGCCAAAATCTCGACAAAATTGGCGTTATTTTGGCTTGTTTTCCCAAAAATTCATTTATACACATACACACATTCGAATTGCAGTGTTCACTCTTGAGGGATCCCCGTTTTGTGGGCATTCCCTATGCTTTACGCAGTATTCCACACCACTGACGCCGTAACCAGATCGCACATGCAAAAGCAGACACGAATCGAGCCACGGACGCCGTAGTGCGGAATAACAGCGGCAGACCGTGTTTGTTTCGATTCCGGAATCAATTAGACACTATTGGAGGGATATGGTCATTCGGGGGAGTTAGATCGAATGACCATAAAGGGTATTGGATTTAGGTGTGGGTTAGATGAAGGAGGGGGGGGGGGAGAAAGGAAATTATGTTAATTAACACCGGAGCCGAATCCAAATTGGTTTATACTTGAAACACATGTACTCGTAGACCGAAGTCTTAACATACATACATACCATGCTAAAACATCCATACAAGACGAAGGTACATACATACACTCGTCACACGCACTCGTGAATATATCAAAAATCACACCTTTTGCAATATTCATACGCGATATCACATGTGGCACGTGGAGTTACAACTGCGTCGGTAATAAGGGAAGCGCGAGTCTGCAGCCGCGGCGTACGGCTGGTTGCCTACGGGTAGGCTGGGCGGGCGTGCCACCTACTCGCGTTCCTGATACTCTGTTACTACGGTGTCCCGTAAACGTTGTTTAAATGCAGCTTAATTGCAAAAATGCCTCACGAGCCCAATTGCAAGTCCTAAAGTGACATTATTTAGTGCAAGGCAAGCACGGCGTCCATTTTGTGTTAGATTTCGTGCTCGTACATGAGTAAATTCCCTTGTATTATCAGTTTGTGCTATACCCAGGGCCCACTACAGCAGTACTTACACGATTTTATATCACACGAACAAGGGTTTTCGTCGTTTATTATAAAGTTAAAATAGGTTAGGATAAGTTAATAATAAATAAATAAATAAATTAATTAATAAATAGTAGAATAAATAAGTTTGTATATATAAAATAAATGAAGTTAAATAGATAAACGAAGAATTGTATAATAAAGAATAAATGCAGGTGTAAAGGCCAGTCAGTGTAAATTATTAAATCAATAAATAAATAAATAAATAGATAAAATAGAAAATAATACAACACTAAAGACCACGGGACACACATGAATAATAAATTAAGTAAAGTTAAAGTTATATAAAAGTAAAATAATCGAAGAATTAATGTCCCGTATAGCCAAGTAGAAGGAAGGCTCAGATACAACATGTTATATGGGTGTAATACCATTTTCTGTTTCTATAGTTTGTAATTCTTTTGTTCAAAGTGTCTATATTATTTCTTATATTTATATTTTATTATATCATTCTTGTTACTGAGGCTGAGGTAGTTTATAAACGTCTATTATTTATGAATATTTAAGTCAAGCTACATATTGTATGTGAGACTTCCTTTTACTGGCAGTCCGTTATTCTGACCGCACCTGCGATGTTTGTCGAAAACCGTTACATGTGTATAACTGCGAGCTAACTGTTTACTCCTAAACAACCTGTTCTAACGTCCGCGGTAACCTTTTATCTAACGGAAACCGATTTTATGTACATTTAGGCGTTTAGAAGTTAAAATCGTGTAAAATTACTCACTCAATACCGTTGTCGTCTTGTGCTATTGCCACCGGCCTTGTCTGCGGTTCTCGTCCGCTGCTTTCTGTTTTATAACGGTGTTGGCGAATTGTAGAAATGCTGTCCAATTCTCGTGAGGCCCGTGATTAATTTACACAAATGTTCTGGTTTATTAAATTCACTTAGGTGGCACGCACTTTTTAGTTTATCCCTGTAGTGATCCCACTCGATACAATAAAATATTGTATGGGCGACGTCGTCCGTTGGATCACTGCAGTAGTGGCACTCGGGGCTGCTTTGCTTTCTTGTATTGGAAGAGGTAGGACTGGAAGGTCCCGTGTCCGGTTAGCAACTGCGTTGCTTCGAATGTAGTGACCCTCTGTCCCTTGTCCACCAGTTTCCCCCACCTTTGAACGTCCGGAATTAGCTTACGGGTCCAGCAAGCTCGTTGGTCCGTTGCCCACTCCCTTTGCCACTCCCCCCAGATATCCCTTTCAATTTGTTTGTGTATATGCTCCTTTTAAACACTATGTTCACTAACGGCACCAAGTCTCTCCACGGTCCATATTTAACCTTCCAATTTATTTCGTATATCTTACTCCTAAATTTCGCTATATAATCTACAGGCATTGCCCCAGAAATCGCAAATGCCGCAATGTCAGAAATCGTTCTATATCCCCTTATTAATCTGATAACGCCAAGTCTTTGAACCGCACGAAGCCGTCCTTTAAGTCCTTTTCGGGCGAGTGACTCAGCAAATTGGGGAAGTACAGCAACATGGAATACATTACATTTTAGGTAAAGTTTCCTCTTCTGTTGTGTAGCCCTCTAATATTCGGCAGTAGTCTCAATAAACCAGCTGTGGCTTGGCTGGTTTTTTTGGCCACCGCCGTGATATGTTGCTTTAAAGGACAGCCTCCTGTCGATTAGAACACCAAGGTATTTCAAAAAGGGTTTTGCACGAATAGTATTGCCTCTAAATTTAATCGCGATGTCAGGTAGCAATCGTTTTTTTTGGAAATGGGACAATCTCCAGCTTTTCTGGGGCAATAGCCAGTCGGTCCCTCAACCAGTCGTCAATATTACATAAAAGTATTTTCACAATTATCAATTAGGGCCTACGCCTGTCGTTGAACATTAGGCGGACATCCGCATACGCAATCATGCGTATCCGCGGGCGTCTCAATGTTCAATACGTCGTCATATAAGCAATGTTCCAGAAAATTGGGCCTAAACCGATCCCTGTGGTACTCCGCGTGTCCTTGCGTTTTACCCTCGGTCAATACGATTATTCGGTCCGAGAGATAGCTAGTAATTATCCCAACTCCAGGGCGGTATCTTTTTTCAGAAATAACTTTATTGATTTGCGACCAGCTAGCTGAATTAAAGGCATTTCTGATATCGATAGTGATAAAAAGCCGTGTTTAGTTCTGTTCCAAGTTGTGTCCCAGTACTTTTCCACAGTGGAGGCATATAGTGGATTGCGTCCGTGCTCGGCGGAAACCGTATTGTCTATCCAGTCAAAGACTTCCCTCAGTGTATATCATTAGTCCCCCACGATCCGACTGGATGTGCGGTCTGCATAGCAGACGACTGTGACGCCGTAGGATCGTCTGCCTCCGTTTTTTCGGAGAACCCTTTGGACCCCTTAGGGAAAGTACCAGATTTCAACATTGATTGTAGATATGCAAAAATACCTCCGGAAAAGCAAAAGCCATAGTTTTTAAACCGTTTCTGGTACGTTATCTGGGCCGGGGCTTTTTTCTCCTTGATTTTTCCGATAGCCGCACTGAGATCGGACGTCAAAAGTGTGTCTTCCCGTCTGGGCATAACGGATGTAACCATAGAGGTACGGGGCAGCTGGAAACAGAGTGTCGATAGTGCCCCCGCAATTTGCGCCGGGGCAGAGTATATCCATAGGGTTTACCCTGGGGATAATTTAGTCATAACAATTTTGTACACCCCATGGGTCCTCCTGGACCTCCGCGCAGAGATCTTCTTCCACGCTTTCGCTTTTGCTTTCCATCCGAACTTCTTTCTTGGCTCTTTGTAAATTCTGTCGTATCTTCCGCGTTGCCTGGTCGTCTTTGTGCCCTTCTTGCTTTATGGCACTCTCTCGGTACTGGATTTCACTGTGCCACCAGTATACAGACTGCGGGTAGTCTGGTGGACTTTTGTTGCTTCTTCTCTTCATGGCGTAGTTGCACGCGAGTTCATTGCGTTTGTTATAGACACTCGACCAAATTATTTCTGTCTCTTCAAGAATTGCGTCGAGACTGGTCCCGAGGTCGCCTTAGTACAGAGTGTTAGTAATCCAACCTTGTTCGCATCGGCCCTGCTTAGTCGCCACTTTCCCAATCCTATATTTAATATATTGCTTCGCTGGCCTACAGGGGGTCTTGCTCCAGAAGGCGGGAAGTATCGATTCTGGCGAAGAGCGATCCCGCCATCAAGGAACCAGTATTTCCGCGTCTAAATGTAAATGCATTGCCTTAATAACTACTAAACCCAATCTGGCCATTGCTTCTGATAAGGCCAGTCCTCTAGCATTCGTGTAGCTCCCCCAATCCGGGCTTTCCACAGACGGCGCCCCGCGACTAGAATTTCCCTTATCGAACAATGTTTCAAGTTGTCAATTGTTAGAAAATTCTTCCCAAGTATCGTTTGGTGGTACAACTCAGCAGAGGGTACTTTGTGTTCCAATTGCCACAAACCGTTGTCACGGCTTTCTATTTTTTCGATCGCGATGCGCATTCCAGATGCAGATGGCGGTCCAGAGGCGGCCAAGTGCCACCCGGTGGTCTCCCATATGGCTCTGAAATCCAGGATGCCCCATTTCCTCCCATACCGAAGTCCTGGGCAGCCCTACAGTGATTTAGATTGATTTGGCTCCATTGCTCGACATATTTTTTAAGGCATCTCGCGTTGCGTGCAATGTGCCCATTATCCTTATGCCGTTTTCCGTGCAAATAGGGCATACCGGAGGATTCTACATTCATAGCTTTATGACCCTCTTGCAAGCAGCGTCTGCACAGAGCCCGTTACGATTTGCGTCGCTCTTGCAATTTTGCCACATGACCAATACCCAGACACTTGTAACATTTAACGAACCTTTGGGCGTATGGCTCTTCCGCCCAGCCAACCCGCAATTTCCACCAGTAATTTTTCTCATCGCGGAGCAGCTCCACCACCCGTCCTGGTTCTGGCGAAACCACTTCGCGCCAGTACCCTTGCGGTCCTTTAGCCGGTTGGCTACCCATTTCTGTCTTTGCTCTGACTTTGTCAGCGGTCTGGCCCGTCACCTGCAATTGTAACTCTGTGCCACGCGATACTCCGTATACAGGGGTGTCCGTGCCTACTAATCCCTGGATTGCCGCCATGCGCTTGTTTTCCGGGCGGCAGTCAGCTGCAAATTCCATTAATATGTCCCCTGGCCCTTGTACGCACTTTTTACGAGGTGCCCCAAGTTCCGAGGGTTAATTTTTTCGAGCATGTTTAATGTTTCTTCGTACGCCTCGTCTTTCTCCCCTTTAATAATAGCCTGCGTGCGGGCCGCGCAGGCTTTCTTGGAGACGCCCAGGTGGGTTGCACGATGACTTGTTTCCCTTTTCCTCTTTTTCTTTTTGGAGACGACCGTGCCCAGGTCTCCTCAGGGTTTGGAAAGGAATCTTCGTTGGTGGTCTGGCACCGGAGTTGGAGCTCTGTTGCGTCGGTCGATCGTCGGGAGATAATTTTCCGCTTTTTGGCGGCTCGCCCTGTAGGTCCTGCAGAGATTGTTGTTAAGGCTGCAGGTGGAGTACACTGGGGCCCGATCGCACTGTTGCCGTGTTAGGTTTCACTGGAGAAGCGACAAATTCTTGAACCGTCCTCACAATCTCCTGCAGACCTCAGACGGTTCTTGAAGTTCTCCATTTTCCTAGCAGGTTCGCCAAACAGTTTTTTAACGGTTTGGCGATGTTACCCCGTTGCCTCAATTGTTGGGTGATTTCCATGAACTTCTTGTTCAATCTGCCTGATATAAATCCCTCCTTAGGAAGGTGCAGGCCATAGGAACATTGAGAGGGTTCCGATTCCCCATGCTCCTCAGTCCATTTTCCAGTTCTCACGTTACGCTAGGAGCCCTCCAAACAGAATGGTGCCGCTGGTGTTAGGCATTGATTACCCTGTGCCACCTGTTGTAGGTGGGCTCTGGCGACCGGGCCCCCTGCTTTGAATGGAGTACTATTCCCTTCCGGGGTCATTTGTGAGGTACACGTTGCCAAGAGTTCAAGTCCTGACTTTCTCGTATTCCTCAGGTTACCTGAGAGAAAAATTCCCAAAAAAGGTGTTGTTTAGTTTTTTTACTGAATCTCCATGTTATATTTGTGTGATTAATGACGACATTTCGCCCATTATGGGACCCCAGAGCGCGGGTGGGGTACTATCCACCGGAAAAATCCCTACAATGAAGAGTGCAGAAAGCCGAGAGGGCTTATCGGGTGGCCCTGCCCTATTCCGTACCAGTTAAACTATATAAAAGGATGTTAGGGGGTTTATCGTCGGTAGTATTCCCAAATGGAACCCCTCACAACGACGTGAACAAAGTTTTACGTCACCCCTATTGTGTGGGAGTTGCCCACCTAATCCGAGAGCAGGGATCACCCACACTCGGAGACGACCGTTGCCCCGCCACATGTCCCTGACAGCGGCGGGTATAGAGAGTGGACCGACGACTCTCACACATGCATTCGACACACCATGGCTTCAACCCCAACATTGGCTCCAGCATGCAGGGCAGCGGTTTTCCCAGAATTTAACGTGCCTTCCCCTCCTCCCACTGGATTAGCAAATGTTGCACCTCTGAGTTTACGTATGTATGTTTGTTCGCCTATACGTTTCGTCTCTTGTCTGGGATGTTTCTGTGTTGAGTTTTACTTTTCGTCCGTTCTCGGGCCCAGAGGTCACGTCAGTTCGTACGTCGGTCCGGAAATCCAGTGGGGAGCGGCGAGGTGGGCAACCGGCAGACATGCACCTGGCACCCGGTCGGGGAGCTCGCTACTCTCGCCCTTGGTTAGTCTGTTGGGAATATCCACCATGGGGTCGAGCGCATCTCGTTCGTACGGTTCACATTCATAACCACACATTCGGTCCACACACACACACACCTGTGTTTTGTCCGCGGCCTTATTCGTCTGATTTCACATCACCTTATATCGCGGCTGTCCTACCCACGCAACAAAGTTTGCACTGACTTAGGACTTCCCCAATCCGCAACCTGGGGACGCGCCACGTTGGGGTATCACCTCCAAAGCCATGTGCTAGAGCCCATGAATGTGGTATTAATAAAAAGCCCTCCGCCACCGACCTGTTCCCCATGGACCCGCTTACGCATTACAACAGGGGAACAGAGCTGTGCCACCACCAGCTTCGCGACCGCCTCAGTTTTGACAGAAGGTCAAAAACTGGAGGGGTATTAATCTACCGCGCCGTATGGTTCGATTATCCATATGCCGCAATCATATGGGTGATCGAACCAATCACGTATATTTGCAGCCAGAAAGCAAGTATGATGTGATAGTGACCCATGATCATAAGGAAATAAATGTAAATGATGAAATGCTTAAAAATGTACCACTCAGTGTATGTTATAGGGTTGTGGGATGAATAGTTGCCCAATGACCGTGAAATGATTTAAGATGTTTTAAATGAGTGTGTTTGCAGGTTAGGCCGGTCGATAAACGTAGACGCTACGTTTACCCCGCCGAACTCTGCGCATTTTCGTTCGCAAATTACATGTAGGCCGCCACCGTTTTCCTCTCGGGTGAAAACTTAACCCTGTATGTGATATGCGGACACATTCGCACCCCATTCCGGTACACTTGTACACACAGTATCATACCATACCCAGTCATACCAGGTTTTACGCAAAGTCTGTGGATCCTAGAAGGCACTTGGCGCATATAGAGTAGGAAAACCCATGATTATCCCAAAAACCATGTTTTATGGGAAAACCATGGTGTTTTTCGTCTTCTCCATGCAGCCAACTCCTACTAGGGGCCACGCACACTCTTGGGGGGTACGCGGGGGTAGTCAAAATTTCGAAAAACCCCATAGTTTCATGGGAAATGGACTTTCACCATGGAAATATGGGGTTTTTCGAAAGGTGCCAAACGCACCGTGTACTACCCTTTTCCCTCTTACAGACATACCAAAAGTTCCATGTCTTACATGGCTCGCCCTTTTTGGAGAATTTTTTGGTATGATTTCTCTTCATGTAAGTCCGGTGGCTTTCGGCATGCTGTACACAACCTCCCACAGGTACTTACGGGGCCATAAAACCCTCAAAAAACCATGATTTTGTCAAAATCTCCAATATTTTGCCAAAACCAGGAATTTTTGGGATTTTTGCACTCCCCTATGGCCGACGGTTATACCCGCAAAACTGGGAGGGGATGCAAGAGGGGTGCAAGAGGGGTGCGAGAGGGCGGGGGGAGCGCAGCCAGAACTTAGTCCCTACGACCAAAAACAGCCAAAAGGATGACTATTTTGGCCGCAGGTGCTAAAATTCGGTCGATTTTGGCCTATTTTTCAAGATGACGAAAAAATTTTTCGCCTCGCAAGCTCGGCGCGGCGCCCCCCCCCCCAGGGGGCCTTCGCGCGCCCCCCCCCTCAGCCCCACGCACGAGGAGCGCGCCCCCCCCCTTGGCGAATCCCAAATTGGGACGCGTTGGTTCGTCTCCCTAGGCATTGCTATGGGAACAATGCGCCATAACGCCGCCCGGGAAGATCGCTCCGGGCCATCTCTAAAAGAGGACGGAGACGGGCGCGACAGCTCGCTTCGCTCGCGTCGCTTGCCGGTCATCGTGACGACCAGCCATCCCCTCTCCGGTCCCGAGGAAGCCCAAAAACTTTGGATCTTCCCGTAGGGACGCGTCATGGCTCAGCCGTTCCCGATGCCAGAGCGTGAGCGTGGCATCGTGGTAGAGAGACACTCCGCGGACAATTTTCCACTTGTTCCACACTTTAGCATACGTTTGAAGCCATAAACCATGGTAAAACCATGATTTATGGTCTTCGCTCTCCGAGATGTTACCGTGTGTCGAGACCAAAGTCGCGGTAACATTTGTTGCCGCAACTTTGGTTCGCTCCCATTCTTGCATAATTTCTCATGCATACTACACTTTTCGTGCGTTTGATGCCTTAAACCTGAAAAGATCAAGGCCTAAGGTCATCGCCATACGGTATTAACGCCACAAAAATGCGGCAAGACTAGTTACCGCAATTTAGGTTCGATTATTCCCATTCGCTCATCTCTTACATTCTTGTAGTTAAAACCCGTGTATTTGGTCACAATACGCATTTATAGGAAATTACAGGTTTGTGACCCCTCACACCTGCGACAAGACATTTGAGGCCTAAAGACACAAAAAATTGCGCCTTAGGGACATCGCAGTCGAGATACATAGTGCGACAGGCTGAACTTCGATCTTATCATGAGTTAAGCCTGCTCATTTCATACATGCATATCTCCCGCTTTTATAGTCATTCTTGGGGGACCCTGTTTTGCGGATATCCCTATGCTTTTGCCGCCGCATTCCACGCAAGACGCCGCGGCTCGACGTACATGCGATGATGCGGCCTAGCCTTAACGGGCGCGTAGCGTCAATAGCAGCGGCATACCGTGTTTGTTTCGGCTTCGTCCGCACTAAGTGAGTTTGAGGAAGGAATTCGGTCATTCGCCCTTAGATCGGATGACCGATAGAGGACTCCCCGGTTGTTGGAAAGGGGTGGGGGGGTTGGACATTTTCTTAGTACCGAAGCCGAAAACAATTCGGTTTATTTTATAACCATTCGTGCATTGACCGAAGTCAAATTCATGTATACCAACAGTGATTTTCAGTCATGCATCCCATTTTTACGTACATACACACGTACATTCACTCATGCTATGAAAATACTCAATTTTCAGTACTGTATGTGCAATAGCACACGAGGCACGTGGGCGGACCGAGAGACCTAACCCAGACCTAACCCAGACCTAACCCAGACCTAACCCAGACCTAACCCAACCTAACCCAGACCTAACCCAGACCTAACCCAGACCTAACCCAGACCTAACCCAGACCTAACCCAGACCTAACCCAGACCTAACCCAGACCTAACCCAGACCTAACCCAGACCTAACCCAGACCTAACCCAGACCTAACCCAGACCTAACCCAGACCTAACCCAGACCTAACCCAGACCTAACCCAGACCTAACCCAGACCTAACCCAGACCTAACCCAGACCTAACCCAGACCTAACCCAGACCTAACCCAGACCTAACCCAGACCTAACCCAGACCTAACCCAGACCTAACCCAGACCTAACCCAGACCTAACCCAGACCTAACCCAGACCTAACCCAGACCTAACCTAACCCAGACCTAACCCAGACCTAACCCAGACCTTTTTTTTTTTTTTTTTTTTTTGCGTTAAGGTTTGTTCGCCGGGTAGTGTTGGACCTATCCACAGGTATACCAACTAAAAACCCCTCCTCTGTCTTTTCCTGGATGACCTGACCTGACCCCCGGTAAAGTCCACCATTTCTTCAAGGGATGGTCAGTTAATGTCGCCAAGACTCTTTTCCTTTCAGCGTTTTTTAGGCAACTTGGTGGCGGCTATCCTTGGATTGGCTCCTTCATGGCGATCCTCTACTCCGGCGCTGTGTCGCCCTCTCCCAGTCCCGTCTCGTACTCTTGTTCCTTAGCTCTCATCACGTCTCCTACGAATTGTCATCCTTTTTCCTGCTTTGAGGCTCTTTCAGGGATGGCATTCCACTAAGAAGGACCCCGTGGTCCTCATCAGATCTTCCATCTCATTCCGTTCAGAACCGATTGCAGTTCGAAGAGGGTGTGCTCTGGGTTATCTTCCGCATCGCACCCGTACCAGCACGCAGGGTTGTCCCGTTTATTAATCCAGCTAGGTATTTCGCAAAGAAGCCATGACCAGTGATTACTTGAGTTAGGTGGTAATTCATAATTTGAGGGCCCCACTTTACCCAGTCTTTAATACATGGAATTAGTTTATGGGTCCATCTTCCGAAGCTGATTTATCCCATCTATGTTGCCACGTAGATAGTGACTTTTCCCTCTCTTCCACTTTTATGTTTTTTTTTCTGCGGTAAAGGCGCGTGAAAATGTTGCGCCGTTCCGCAGCAAGGACATGCGATGGGTAAGCACCCCGCAAGGACGCATAGCCATCCAGCGAGACGGTCCTGTAAGCCCACTAACAACTCTCGCCAGTGCGGTTTTCTGTGCTCTATTAAAATCGCTGGCATTGTGATATAGGCACATGTCTGTAGCCCAGATGGGGGCCGCGTACAGAATGACTGCCTCGCTGGTTCTATAGTGTAGAAGTCTACTGGCGTAACCCACCGTCAATATTGGGGCTTATTCGAGACAGCGCCCCAGTTACCCGGAGGGATCGCTCACAAACACTTTTAAGGTGGCTACGGAAGCGCTGGTTGCCTTCAATGTGGACGCCAAGGTACCTTAAAACTTTCTTAGCTGGGATGTTATAGCTCTCGTGCTCGATCTTAATTGGGTCCTTTATCTTCCGCCCGGTAAGTAAGACCATTTCAGTTTTTTCGAAGCCATCTCCATGTTTTGCTGTCGGAACCATGTACTATTAATAAGGTGGTTGACTTTCTCCTTTCAGCTTTTCTAGATTGGCCTACGGCACACAATAGCAACGTCATCGGCATACCCGATGAGTTGAATGCCCTTGGGTGTCTGCAGTTTGCAGGAGGGAATCGTACACCATGTTCCAAATATATACAGAGCCTTGCGGAACTCCGGAGAAGACGTCGTACATATATTTCGTCCGCTGCCTCGTATTTATTTTTCGTGTCTAAGTATGATCGTTAGAATTCTTATAATTTTGCTATATAGCAAACGTGTTACCGCCGTGTTTATGATATATAATCGACTGTTGAAGGCATTTACGTCACATTGTGGCGATGAGGCAGTGCTTCCACTTTTTTCGCCCTATTCCATGCGTTCATAACTTCGTTTATGGCACCTTCCGTGCTCCTTTTGCAGAAGCCATATTGATTTTCGCGAATGTGATTGCGTTCATGATTTTCATTAATCACATGTTCAAATAGCTTGGCCCAGTTCGACAGAATGCAAAGGGCGCCATCCCTTTTATTGTTCGCCGAGGGTTTTTTCGGAATTAGAACTGAGGCGCCCACTTTCCATTCTTCTGGGAAGTATCCTGCCCCTGCAGACCCTCGAACACTTTAACTATCGTACTAAGGTCGTATTGTACTATCCATTTGAGGGCTGCAACTGGTGTTTTGTCGAGGCCAGGGGCCTTTTCCAGCATACATTTGATGGCTTCGCGCACGTCGTTTTCGGTAATGTACGTACCGGTGTCATTTGTACAGTCGATGACTTCTGTATCCTGTCCGTGTATCTGTCCGTAGGTTTGGTGACGAAATAAAAAAAAAATAAAAAAAAAAAAAAAAAAAAAAACATACGCAATGATTTACAAAAGTTACATCACACATTACAGATTCCGCATTGGATGGGGTTCTACATACCGGGTATGCTGTATTCAGTGTATACTTTTTCGCAAAAATACTTTCTGCCTTCCCATGTTATTTTTTCGAAGGGAGGACTATTTACAATGCGTTCCTTCCACCATTGGTCCAGAATATGTAAGTCAAGACATGCGGTCCAAAACCATGGAAATACATCCATTAAAATAGAGTAAGATTAGTCGGCGCTGTGTTTTAGACTTCCTATTTTTCAAACCCTGGGGCTGCAAAGGATAATATCTATGAGCGAATTAAGTTTTCCCTCGTCTTTCAAACGTTGCCTTTAGTGATACCTCTATGTGGGGTCTGTATTTGGCCATAAAATTATCTTCCCGTCTCCGCGGCGGTCGCACCTGATTCGATCCCCATAGAGGTTTGAGCCATTGGAAAAACATTAAAATCCCTGCATGGTATCCGTAATAGTGGGCTCGACCTAACCCAGAATTCTACCGCCCAGACCTATGTATCAGACACTGTTTTTATTTTTGGTATTCTTTGGGGCGGTTAAGGAGTGACCGAGATTTTACCGGTAACCAACCCCCAGATTCTTATCTCGCCCGACTTCGGCGGCGGTCCATATTTATTTATGTACAAGGAACGTTACCACTTTAAAGTTTACCGGACGCCGCCTCGGGGAGGTCCTCTTCCCCGACTTTATTCAATACATACCACCCTTCAAGCAGGTTGAAATCCGTGCTCGCGGCTTTGTCCGAGATGCCACGACATCCCCACAGGCGCCGCGGAATAGCTATTAACTCCGCTTCCTTTCGTCCGCGCATGGAAGGGTCACATGCGGCCGAACGCTTCTACGGGGGGGGGGGGGGGTGGGGGATTTTTGTTTTGTTGACCCCATTTGGATTATTAGTAACGCATACATCCTCCATTTATCGTGCCGCTAGACCGTCATAGACGACATTCCATACGACGCCGGGGCGGCACCTACCTCCTTGTGGGACTCACCGAATAACTTTGGGTCCGCCCGCCTAATGGTGGCCCAGTCCTGGTAAAGCACATCCTGCAACCCTCCTGCCGAGCGGGATCGAGAGACTAGGACCCCTCGGCGACCTCCTTCTGCGTTTTCGCACTGGGCGGAGCCCGCTCAGTGTCTCGCTCGCCAGCACTTGCCGTAACAAGTGCTGGCGGCGATCGAGGTTTATTTCCTCGACCGCAAGATCCGCTCTTGCCCAGCCAAAGGCGGGCGCTCATCAATGGGGGTGTCGACCACCCCACGCCACACGACGCATATGGTGTGGCCTCCGCTCCGATTTTGTGCAGGTACTCTCCGAAACAACCATGTCCGGAGAGCACCTGCGTCTATGGCTTCTACCATGCCCGATAATTTTCGAGCGATCCACCCTCCTCCAAATGTGGGAGGATCGCGCCGAAGATCGCTGGCGGGCGGCTCGATAATTTTCGAGCTCCGCCCGCCATATTCAAAGAGCTTACTGCCGGGCCACTGACGCCTCCAGGTCACCGACCGACAGTCCTGCCGGATCCGGGTCCCTCGACCCGGCGGAGTGACCGAAACACACTTGCCTCGGCCTCCGCCTGCAGGTCGAAGGGGATTACCCCGACAGGACTCTGCCGCCTCATGGGCACATTTGCATTAACCACGTGCCTTTCTTCACCCTGATCAAATGGCCATACGCCGGTATACGCGGCGCAGCATTTCTCTCGGCTGCGCCGCCGCCGCACCATGTCCGGACGGGGCCCAGACCGGGCCACCCGTAGAGGCACATGGCCCGCATTGACCCCCCTTGTGTCTAGGCGGCGGACCCTCTCTTCAGGTCCCCCGAAAAAGGGCGTAGCCGACCCAACAGGGCGGCTACCCCCTATAATCGGGGGACGAGTCGGTCAAAGTGACCCTCGAAGCGCCAGCGGCTGTCAATGGTCTTTGTCCAGGTGGCCGAGGCAATCCCTCCACTTGATCCGTTCCTCGACCCGGACAAAGACCGGCCCTACTCGGACGACCGACTGGGGCGGTCTCCGGGTCAGAGGCAGCCCATGAAACCAGGCTGCCTCCGTTTTCTCCGGAGACACTTGCAGCCCCAGCCGACGGACGGAGGCCACTACCAGTCACCCCGGCTCGGCAAGGCCCAGCAGCCTCTCCCATTCCTCCCCCACGGCTATCACCAGAGTGTGGGCTGCATAGCAGACGACTGTGACGCCGTGAGGGAGCGCGGTGAGGAGAACCCTTGTACCCCAGGTTCCACAACAACGGTCCTAACACGGACCCCTGGGGTACACCGCGGTTCACCTCCCGCGTTACAACCCCGTACCGACCCGGGTATATTACCCGTCTGTCCCGGAGGTAGTCTGCCAGGACTCTCCTCAGGTACGGGGGCACCTGATGGTCGACCAGTGCCCCCGCAATCCTGTCCCAGGGCAGGGAGTTGAAGGCGTTGGCGATGTCAAGAGACACCGCCAACGCCATCCCACCCCGGGAGACAGACTCATCCACGAGGGCCTTGACGTGATCGACCGCATCTACGGTCGATCGGCCCTCGCGGAAGCCGAACTGGCACGGTGCCAAGTTCGGACCTACACAGGACAGATGCCCCCAGAGGCGGGAAGCTACGATTCTCTCGAAGAGCTTTCCCGCCTCGTCAAGGAGGCATATGGGTCGGTACGCCTTGGGAGAGGCTGCCGGCCTGCCACCCCCCTTGGGAAGCAGGACCATCGTGGCCTGCTTCCACAAGAGGGGGACCCGCCCCGCCTGAAGGCAGCTGTCGAACAGCCACCTCAGGCGGGGCCCGAGGACGCGTAAGGCCAAGGCTAGTGCCCTGCCTGGGACGCCGTCTGGGCCGGGGCGGTATTCCGCCCCCTTAGCTTGGCGACGGCGTCCCGGAACTCCTCGTCGCGGACCGCGCATGGTGGCAGCGCGGCCAGACCGCCTCGAGCGGCTCCGGTGGTGGTCTGCCCCCTCATCGAGGGGGAACAGTTTATTCACCACCGACCGGAGCACGGCGGGTTCCAGCTCTCCGTGACGGAAGGACCCGCGGGGCGTAGGCGGCCCAGTACCAAACGGTACGGGCGACCCCACGGGTCAGCGTCCAGAGCGCCCAGGCGTTCCTCCCAGGCAGATGCCTTGGCCTCCCTGATGGCTCTCCGCAAGGCATTCGATGCGTCTCGATATGCCTCGCGGAGCGTGGCCTCCACCGCATCGTCGCGGACTACTCGGCGGCGGGCCCTTGTCCACCGGCGTCGGGCCGCCACACTCTCTTGTCTGAGTGTGGCTATCTGGCCCGACCCAGTAGACCGCCCGCCGCTGCACCCTCCCGACCCGGGGCATGGCGGCATCACAAATTGCCGCCATTTGCCCCCGGAGCCAGGAGGCCTCCTCGTCTACGTCCGCGACTGGCTCTGGCCCGTTCGAGGTAGGCCGCGGCATAGGAGGCCGCCATCAGCGCGTCCTCGTCCAGGTGCGTAAGCGCCCACCTCTCTCTACGGGGGGTGGGCCCCCAATTGGGGCCACCCCCCTACATCAAACATGATGTAGAGGTGGTCGCTGAGGGTCGCGAGGTCATCTGCGACCCTCCACGCTCCAACACGTCGTGCGGCCGCCGGAGAAGCCCAGGACAAGTCCACAATGGACTCCCCCTGCGGCCGCACGCACGTGCTGAGATCCCGGTTGAGGATCCGGAGATCCAGACCGGAGGACCAGTCTACCAGCACATCCCCGTGGGTCGGCCCTAGGGGATCCCCAAGTTGGGGATTTGGCATTAAAGTCCCCTAGGACCAACACTGGACGGGACAGGAGAGGGTTCAGTATCCTCCCCAGCCCATCCAGCAGCGACTCGAACTCCACGAGGGTCAGGCTGGGCGAGGCATACCCCCCGGCCCGCGTGACGCACCTGGACTCCACCACCACGAACCCGGCACCCCTTCCGATCACCCGGAGGGGTGCCGAGTTCCGCGATCCGACGGAGCCGCACAGATCCGCCGCCCAGTCAGGGCGATCGGGAACTCTGTACGGCTCCGCCGCGACCGCCAGGCCAATCCCCCACTCGGCCAGGGTTTGGACAAACAAGTCCTGTGCCCCAGCCGAGTGGTTGAGATTGGCCTGCAGCACCCTAACTGGAGGAGGAGGGGCATTATCGGTCTCTTCCCCTCCTCCTCCAGGTTGGCGGCCGGTTCGGCCTCCATCTCGTGCTGACAGGGCGGGTATTGCCCGCCCTTGTCAGCACCACCCTCGGTTGCCTACCGCCAGCGACACCTTGGGGTCCGCCAACCGCCGCCAATAGTCCTCCCCTCTCAAGGGGGATCGGCGGCGGAGACGGACGACGCCCGCGGACGCAGACCTTCCTCGGGGTGGCCGAGGGTGGTCCCTTCTCGGGGGAGGGCTGGGCCCTCTCCCTCGGAGACTGTCCCCCGCCCTTCTTCTTGGACTTGGGGCGGGGGAGGGTCGATGCTCCTCCTTCCACGGGCCTTGAGGGCCCGCCACCAGGGGGGGGTGGACGTGGACTTTTGCGGTGGAGCAAGCGGCTCCACCTCGTCCACGTCCATCACCATCGCCGCCGGAGGGGCGGGGATGGTACGGGGGGCGCTGCGGGGCGGCCTCCCGGCCGACGCCGTCGCACCCCCGGCAGGCCCCGCCTGCCTCTTCTTCTCCCCCTCCTCTTCCTTTTGGAGGGGGAGGAGCACAACCCTGGGCGCCCAGCACATGACCGGCTGGGCGACCCAGGTCGACACACACCGGGCACCTCGGGGGTGCCCGGCATGCTCGGACACGTGACCGGTGCCACCACAGCGGTAGCACCGGCCACCCCTATCTGCCCCCCAGGGCATCGGGACTGGAGGTGTCCCACCTCCAGGCACCGATGCACCTGGGAGGGCGTGCCGCCAGGACCTCCACCCGGGGTGAGCACCACCCCAGGCGGAGGCGGCCCGCCGCGGCCAGTTTACGCACGGCCGCGAGCGGGCACCTAACCCAAATGGTGCCAAGTCCATTGGGGGAGGTCCGGATTGGGCCAGTAGTGACCTGGCCCGCCGGGCACTCCCCCACCTTGGCCACCGCCTCCACCACCTGTTGGGTGGTGGTGGATTCATGCAAACCGCTGAGGCGAGCCTCAGCGGTCTTCATGGGGCGGGCCACCCTGACGCCGTCCCCGCCGAAGAGTTCGGCGAGGCGTTGCGCCAGGGCGTCCGCCTTCTCGGTACCGGAAGGGCCCGGGGTCTCTATGATGGAGGATCCCGATTGGCCCTTCCGGTACCTAACCTCCTCACTGCCGACCTCCTGGAGGTCGACATTCGCCACCGCCTTCCGCATGACCTCCGCATAGGAGGTCTTGCTCCCCGGGGCGACCGTTAGCGATACGGCCGCCCTCTTGGGAGGACGCGGAAGGCGGGGCTTCTCCTTCTTTGTGGTGGGGGGGAGGGGAGGGGAGACAGGTGCCGAGGCACCCGTCTTCCCCTTTTTCTTCTTCCCCCCATTGGTTTTCCCGTCTTCTGGCCCCCCTGGGGGCCATTTGCCGCCGCAGCACCGGTGGCGGGCCCCGCCCCCCTCCGAGAGGGAGGTTGTGGGGCCACAGCCACCCGGCGCTGCGCCCTCTTCGCCTTCCTCCCCAGGACCGATACCCACTCCCCCTGGGCCGACGGAACGTCCCTCCCTGAGGAGGGGCGAGCTGGCCTGGTAGGGGGAGGGGCACCGGTTCCCTTACGGAGCCGCGGGTCCCGCCCGCGCCTTTCCCCGCCCTGGCCGTAGGAACGTCCTCCTTGCGGGGAGGACGGGCTGACCGGGTGGACGGGGGAGGCGGGGCAGGGGACCGCACCTTCTTTCCCCTCTTCCGCCTCCTAAGGGCGGAAGAGGAGAGGGCCCCACCCTCCGTATCGGTGGTAGGGGGGGGCCCTTTCCTCCTAGGAGGGAGGATTTCACCCGCCCGCTCCGCCATCTCCAAGAGAGGACGGAGACGGGCGAGTATCCTCGCCTCCACTGCCTCCGCCACCCGTTCCGCCATCCCCTCTCCGTTCTCCGAGGAGGGCGGAGGGGGGGACGCCCGGGGGCGGGGGACTTTACGTGGAGAGGTCCGCGGGGACCTCTCCACGAGGCCCTGGAGGAAATCGGAGTCTGTATCCTCCTCCGGCCCTCCAGGAAGTGGCCTCACCGCCACGCTGGGGGTCTTTTGAAGAGACCCCGACGTTGATGCCCCTCCTCTCCGAGATGTAAGTGGAGAGGAGGGGTCGCCCTCCGTTGGTCTGTTGGGGCGGGGAGGGTAAAAGCCCCTTCCCACGCCCCGCTGCAATGAGGGTCGCGACCTGGGCCTCCAGGGCCTCGTTTCTCGCCCTCAGCTCCGCCACTGCCACCTCCAAGTCCCGTTCCCGGGACGAGGAGGCGGCCCGCTGCGCGTGGTCCGCGGCGACACACCTCACCATCTGCGCCGCCTCCCGCAACTTCCGGACGTAAGTCCCATGGAGGTTGCGGGAGGTGGAAGCGACCTTCTCTATCCGCGCGGCCTCCTCGATCGCCCGCGCGGATAAGTCCGCTGCGGGGGCGTGACGGAGCTCCGCGAGAAGCTCCGCCTCGTCCCGCAGCGGAATCGCCGACTTTGATGGCGGCCTAGCCTTAACGGCAGGGTCATCCAAGGCCCTGATGGCGTCGGCTTCGTCCGCCATCAGGACCGCTTCTGCGTGGGCTCGTTTCGCTCTCGCGAGCCCAACGTACTCCCCAGTTGTTGGGGGGCGGCCTCTCTTCCGTTTTACGGCGCCTCCTGAGGTGCCAGCAACACTAGAGGTCTCGCTGGCACCATCCTCGAGTTCGCTCATAACGAGCGGACTCTCTTCTCCAATGTCCCTTTGCAGGGACCTCTCCCTTCTACTCACGGAGATGGCCGAGCTCACCCCACAGCTCGCTCGCCGCTCCTGCTCCTCCTCGTCCGTCATTTTATTTAATAAATTTGTCGGTTCCATAATTGTTCCCACGAGTGTGGTCGGAAGGGGTGGTCCACCCGGGCAGAGCCGCCATACCCGGGTAAGCCTAATACACCCTGGGGTTCGGCAGGTGCCCCAGGGGAGTTTGGTCGCTAAAGACTGGCCAACCTCCCAGCCATGCATCCTATCGGCGCGCACCATACCTTAGGATTGAGGGTAATTTTTTATAGAGGTTTTCTTCCTCGCAGGCCGGCCGGTGAAGGCAGGCCCTCCGGGTCCCTTGACGGCAACGTTCCACCACTACGCCCTGTGATGGTCGTTGAAGCCGCCAAGAGACTTACGGAATTAGGAGATGGATGGCGTTCATCCATCCCCAGCTCAGGCACCCCGGGTTCGCCAGACCCGTACCGCCGACCTTGCGGCCGACAGCCCCTGGGGTTGTGCCCTTTTTGATGACCGGGGTGGCACCTCCCCGGAGACGGCACCTGACACCAGGCTTACGGTTCCGTCCAAACCGGCGTGCTGTCCGCGGCTGCTTATTCGTCGGGGTTACCCCCGCTTATTTCGCAGCTACCCTTCAAAGAACCATGACAATGAAGGGCGTTCCCCTATCCGCAACCCGGGGACGCGCTCGGTTGCCCACGCAAGGCCTCCGCCGAAGCGGACCGAGACAAGAGGGGGAAACCCAGACCTAACCCATTTTTTTTTTTTTTTTTTTTTTTTTTTTTTTTAACGTGGGGGAAATCTTCAAAAAACACCCCCCCCCGTTGGGGCGGGGACGGGTAGTGCCGGATTTTTACCGGCTAAAACCCCCACGGTGACCACCATCTCGCCCGACTTCGGCGGCGGTCCGGGAACGACCAAGCTAGGTCACACTACCGGACCGCCGCCTCGGGGAGGTCCTCTTCCCCGACTGGGAAGAGTGGACCTCTTCCCAGTCGTGGGAAGAGGAATCCATGCTCGCGGGGGAGCAGGTCAACCGCTCCCCCACAGAGCGCCGACTAAGTCGGCGCTCCTGACTCCGCCGCATGGAAGGGTCACACTTCCATGCGGCCAACGTGGGCTATAACAAGGGGAGGGCGCGGCCCCAACCGCGGTCCTCCCCAAGCCCCCGGTGCCGCTCCCGACCGGCCAGGACCGTAGTCCCGGCGCACGACGCCGGAGCGGCACCTACCTCCTCACTCGGGCGGAGCCCGGCACCAAATGAATAACTGGTGCCGGGTCCGCCCGCCTCTCTCACGGTGGCGGGCCTCTCGGAGGGGGTCGCCTAAAACGACGCCCCCTCCGGGCCCGCCTTCTCTCCTGCCGAGCGGGATCGGAAGACTCCCGATCCCGCTCGGCGGCCTCCTTCTGCGAAATAACGGTTTCGCAGAAGGAGGCCACCGCTCTCCAGGACCTCTCGCGCGCCAGCATTGCCGTAACAAGTGCTGGCGGCGAGAGGTCCGGGCCCAAAACGGCCCGCACTGCCTCTCTTGCCCAGCCAAAGGCTGGGCACTCCTCTACCGTGTGGCTGGGGGTGTCGACCACCCCCACGCCACACGACAGGCACTCTGGTGTGGCCTCCGCTCCGATTTTATGCAGGTACTCTCCGAAACACCCATGTCCGGAGAGCACCTGCGTCGTCCGGTAGGTAAGCCTACCATGCCGACGATCCACCCACTCCTCCAAATGTGGGAGGATCGCGCCGACAGCTCGCTGGCGGGCGGCTCGATAATTTTCGAGCTCCGCCCGCCATTTTCTAAGTGCGAGCTGCCGGGCCTGACGCCTCAGGTCACCGACCGACAGTCCTGCCGGATCCCCTTCGCCCCGGCGGAGTGACCGGACCCGTCGAAAGACGCGGGCCTCGGCCTCCGCCTGCAGGTCGAAGGGGATTACCCCGACAGGACTGCCGCCGCCTCATGGGAGATAGTGCGGTAACCACGTGCCACCCTGACGGCCATTCGCCGGTATACGCGGCGCAGCATTTGTCGGCTGCGCCGCCCGGCCGCCAGGGACGGGGCCCAGACTGGGCACCCGTAGAGGCACATGGCCCGCACCACCCCCGTGTAGAGGCGGCGGACCCTCTCTTCAGGTCCCCCGATATTGGGCAGTAGCCGACCCAACAGGGCGGCTACCCCCTCTACTCGGGGGACGAGTCGGTCAAAGTGACCCTCGAAGCGCCAGCGGCTGTCAATGTCCAGGCCGAGGTACTTAATTCGTTCCTCGACCCGGACAAAGACCGGCCCTACTCGGACGACCGACTGGGGCGGTCTCCGGGTCAGAGGCAGCCCATGAAACCAGGCTGCCTCCGTTTTCTCCGGAGACACTTGCAGCCCCAGCCGACGGACGGAGGCCACTACCGAGGCCACCCCCGCCTCGGCAAGGCCCAGCAGCCTCTCCCATTCCTCCCCCACGGCTATCACCAGAGTGTCGTCTGCATAGCAGACGACTGTGACGCCGCGAGGGAGCGCGGTGAGGAGAACCCGGTTGTACCCCAGGTTCCACAACAACGGTCCTAACACGGACCCCTGGGGTACACCGCGGTTCACCTCCCGCGTTACCACCCCGTACCGACCCGGGTATATTACCCGTCTGTCCCGGAGGTAGGCTGCCAGGACTCTCCTCAGGTACGGGGGCACCTGATGGTCGACCAGTGCCCCCGCAATCCTGTCCCAGGGCAGGGAGTTGAAGGCGTTGGCGATGTCAAGAGACACCGCCAACGCCATCCCACCCCGGGAGACAGACTCATCCACGAGGGCCTTGACGTGATCGACCGCATCTATGGTCGATCGGCCCTCGCGGAAGCCGAACTGGCACGGCGCCAAGTTCGGACCTACACGGGACATATGCCCCCAGAGGCGGGAAGCTACGATTCTCTCAAAGAGCTTTCCCGCCTCATCAAGGAGGCATATGGGTCGGTACGCCTTGGGAGAGGCTGCCGGCCTGCCACCCCCCTTGGGAAGCAGGACCATCGTGGCCTGCTTCCACAAGAGGGGGACCCGCCCCGCCTGAAGGCAGCTGTCGAACAGCCACCTCAGGCGGGGCCCGAGGACGCGTAAGGCCAAGGCTAACGCCCTGCCTGGGACGCCGTCTGGACCGGGGGCGGTATTCCGCCCCCTTAACTTGGCGACGGCGTCCCGGAACTCCTCGTCGCTGACCGCGCATGGTGGCAGCGCGGCCAGCGCCGCCTCGAGCGGCTCCGGTGGTGGTCTGCCCCCCTCATCGAGGGGGAACAGTTTATTCACCACCGACCGGAGCACGGCGGGTTCCAGGCTCTCTGTGACGGAAGGACCCGCGGGGCGTAGGCGGCCCAGTACCAAACGGTACGGGCGACCCCACGGGTCAGCGTCCAGAGAGCCCAGGAGTTCCTCCCAGGCCGATGCCTTGGCCTCCCTGATGGCTCTCCGCAAGGCATTCGATGCGTCTCGATATGCCTCGCGGAGTGTGGCCTCCACCGCATCGTCGCGGACTGCTCGGCGGCGGGCCCTTGTCCACCGGCGTCGGGCCGCCACACTCTCTTGTCTGAGTGTGGCTATCTGGCCCGACCACCAGTAGACCGCCCGCCGCTGCACCCTCCTGACCCGGGGCATGGCGGCATCACAAATTGCCGCCATTTGCCCCCGGAGCCAGGAGGCCTCCTCGTCTACGTCCGCGACTGGCTCTGGCCCGTACGAGGGCCAGGCCGCGGCATAGGAGGCCGCCATCAGCGCGTCCTCGTCCAGGTGCGTAAGCGCCCACCTCCTACGGGGGGGTGGGCCCCCAATTGGGGCCACCCCGCCTACATCAAACATGATGTAGAGGTGGTCGCTGAGGGTCGCGAGGTCATCTGCGACCCTCCACGCTCCAACACGTCGTGCGGCCGACGGAGAAGCCCAGGACAAGTCCACTATGGACTCCCCCTGTGGCCGCACGCACGTGCTGGCAGATCCCCGGTTGAGGATCCGGAGATCCAGACCGGAGGACCAATCCACCAGCACATCCCCCCGTGAGTCGGCCCTAGGGGATCCCCAAGTTGGGGATTTGGCGTTAAAGTCCCCTAGGACCAACACTGGACGGGACAGGAGAGGGTTCAGAACCCTCCCCAGCCCATCCAGCAGCGACTCGAACTCCACGAGGGTCAGGCTGGGGGAGGCATACACTCCGGCCAGCGTGACGCACCTGGACTCCACCACCACGAACCCGGCACCCCTACCGATCACCCGGAGGGGTGCCGAGTTCGTTGCGATCGCGACGGAGCCGCACAGATCCGCCGCCCAGTCAGGGCGGTCGGGAACTCTGTACGGCTCCGCCGCGACCGCCAGGCCAATCTGCCACTCGGCCAGGGCTTGGACAAACAAGTCCTGAGCCCCAGCCGAGTGGTTCAGATTGGCCTGCAGCACCCTAACTGGAGGAGGAGGAGCCATTATCGGTTGGCCTTCCCCTCCTCCTCCAGGTTGGCGGCCGGCTCGGCCTCCATCTCATGGCTGACAGGGCGGATATTCTCCGCCCTTGTCAGCACCACCCTCGGTTCCTTGGACCCGAGGATGTCCGCCAGCGCCACCTTCGGGTCCGCCAACCGCCGCCGAAAGTCCTCCCCTAACAAGGGGGGCCTGGCGGCGGAGACGGACCACGCCCGCGGACGCAGACCTTCCTCGGGTCGGCCGAGGGTGGTCCCTTCTCGGGGGAAGGCCGGGCCCTCTCCCTCGGAGACTGCTCCCCCGCCCTTATTCATGGACCTGGGGCGGGGGAGGGTCGAGGATCCTCCTCCCTCCGCGGGCTTGGAGGGGCCCGCTACCGGAGGAGGGGGGGTGGACATGGACTTTTTAGGTGGAGCAGCCGGCTCCACCTCGTCCACGTCCATCCTCATCGACGCCGCTGGAGGGGCGGGGGATGGTACGGGGGGGCGCTGCGTGTCGGCACTAACGGCCGACGCCGTCGCACCCCCGGCCGGCCCGGCCTGCCTCTTCTTCCCCCCCCCCCCCCTCCTCTTCCTTTTGGAGGGGGGAGGAGCACAACCCTGGGCGCCCAGCACATGATTTGCCGGGCGCCCCAGGTCGACGCAGACCGGGCACCTCGGTGGTGCCCGGCATGCGCGGGACACGTGACCGGTGCCACCACATCGGTAGCACCGGTCACCCCTATCTGCCCCCCCAGGGCATCGGGACTGGAGGTGTCCAACCTCCAGGCACCGATGGCACCTGGGAGGGCGTGCCGCCAGGACCTCCACCCGGGGTGAACACCACCCCAGGCGGAGGCGGCCCGCCGCGGCCAGTTTGCGAACGGCCGCGAGCGGGCATCTCACCCATATGGTGCCAAGTCCATTGGGGGAGGTCCGGATTGGGCCAGTGGTGACCTGACCCGCCGGACACTCCCCCACCCTGGCCACCGCCTCCACCACCTGTTGGGTGGTGGTGGACTCCTCAAGACCGCTGAGGCGAGCCTCAGCGGTCTTCATGGGGCGGGCCACCCTGACGCCGTCCTCGCCGAAGAGTTCGGCGAGGCGTTGCGCCAGGGCGTCCGCCTTTTCGGTACCGGAAGGGCCCGGAATCTCTATAATAGACGACCCGGATTGGCCCTTCCGGTACCTGACCTCCTCGATGCCAACCTCTTTTAGGTTGACATTAGCCACCGCCTTCCGCATGACCTCCGCATAGGAGGTCTTGCTCCCCGGGGCGACCGTTAGCGACACGGCCGCCCTCTTGGGAGCACGCGGAAGGCGGGGCTTCTCCTTCTTTGTGGTGGTGGGGGGGGGGCGGGGAGACAGGTGCCGAGGCACCCGTCTTCCCCTTTTTCTTCTTCCCCCCACCCGCCTTTCCCGTCTTCTGGCCCCCCTGGGGGCCAGAGGGTGCCGCCGCAGCACCGGTGGCGGGCCCCGCCCCCCTCCGAGAGGGAGGTTGTGGGGCCACAGCCACCCGGCGCTGCGCCCTCTTGGCCTTCCTCCCCAGGACCGACACCCACTCCCCCTGGGCCGACGGAACGTCCCTCCCTGAGGAGGGGCGAGCTGGCCTGGTAGGGGGAGGGGCGCCGGCTCCTGGGGCGGAAGAGCCGCGGGTCCCGCCCGCGCCTTTCCCCGTCCTGGCCGAAGGAACGCCCTCCTCAAGGGGAGGACGAGCTGGCCGGGTGGACGGGGGAGGCGGGGCAGGGGCCCGCACCTTCTTACCCCTCTTCCGCCTCCTAAGGGCGGAAGAGGAGAGGACCCCACCCTCCGTATCAGTGGAAGGGGGGGCCCTTTCCTCCTGGGAGGGAGGATTTCACCCGCCCGCTCCGCCATCTCCAGGAGAGGACGGAGACGGGCGAGTATCCTCGCCTCCAATGCCTCCGCCACGCGAGCCGCCATCCCCACTCCGCTCTCCGAGGAGGGCGGAGGGGGGGACGTCCGGGCGCGGGGGACTTTCCGTGGAGAGGTCCGCGGGGACCTCTCCACGAGGCCCTGGAAGAAATCGGAGTCGGTGTCTTCCTCCGGGCCTCCAGGGCCTCGTGGCCTCACCGCCACGCTGGGGGTCTTTTTAAAAGACCCCGACGTTGATGCCCCTCCTCTCCGAGTTGTAAGTGGAGAGGAGGGCGTCGCCTCCTTTAATGTGTTGGGGCGGGGAGGGGTAAAGGCCCCCTGCCCACGGCCCGCTGCGATGAGGGTCGCGACCTGGGCCTCCAGGGCCTCGTTTCGCGCCCTCAGCTCCGCCACTGCCACCTCCAAATCGCGTTCCCGGGTCGAGGAGGAGGCCCGCTGCGCGTGCTCCGTCGCGACGCATCTGATGAGCAGCGCCGCCTCCCGCAACTTCCGGACGTAAGTCCCATGGAGGTTGCGGGAGGTGGAGGCGACCTTCTCGATCCGCGCGGCCTCCTCTATCGCCCGCGCGGATAAGTCCGCTGCGGGGGCGTGACGGAGCTCCGCGAGAAGCTCCGCCTCGTCCCGCAGCGGAATTGCCGACTTGGATGGCGGCCTAGCCTTAACGGCCGGGTCATCCAAGGCCCTGATGGCGTCGGCTTCGTCCGCCATCAGGACCGCTTCTGCGTGGGCTCGTTTTGCTCTCGCGAGCCCAGCATACTCCCCGGTTGTTGGGGGGCGACCTCTTTTGCGCGTAGTGGCGCCTCCGGAGGTGCCAGCAACGCTGGAGGTGTCGCTGGCACCCTCCTCGAGTTCGCTCATGACGAGCGAACTCTCCTCTCCTGCGTCCCTTTGCAGGGACCTCTCCCTTCTAATCGCCGAGACGGCCGAGCTCACCCCCAAGCTCGCTCGCCGCTCCTGCGCCTCCTCGTCCGTCTTTTTATATAGATGTGTCGGTTCCATGATTGTTCCCACGAGTATGGTCGGAAGGGGTGGTCCACCCGGGCAGAGCCGCCATACCCGGGTAAGCCTGATACACCCTGGGGTTCGGCAGGTGCCCCAGGGGAGTTTGGTCGCTAAAGACTGGCCAACCTCCCAGCCATGCATCCTCTCGGCGCGCACCATACCTTAGGATTGAGGGTAATTTTTTATAGAGGTTTTCTTCCTCGCAGGCCGGCCGGTGAAGGCAGGCCCTCCGGGTCCCTTGACGGCAACGTTCCACCACTACGCCCTGTGATGGTCGTTGAAGCCGCCAAGAGACTTACGGAATTAGGAGATGGATGGCGTTCATCCATCCCCAGCTCAGGCACCCCGGGTTCGCCAGACCCGTACCGCCGACCTTGCGGCCGACAGCCCCTGGGGTTGTGCCCTTTTTGATGACCGGGGTGGCACCTCCCCGGAGACGGCACCTGACACCAGGCTTACGGTTCCGTCCAAACCGGCGTGCTGTCCGCGGCTGCTTATTCGTCGGGGTTACCCCCGCTTATTTCGCAGCTACCCTTCAAAGAACCATGACAATGAAGGGCGTTCCCCTATCCGCAACCTGGGGACGCGCTCGGTTGCCCACGCAAGGCCTCCGCCGAAGCGGACCGAGACCCAGACCGAGAACCCATTTTTTTTTTTTTTTTTTTTTTTTTTTTTTTTTTTTTTTTTTTTTTTTTTTTTTTTTTGGGGGTAATTCTTCAAAACACCCCCGCCGCCGTTGGGGCGGCGACGGGTAGTGCCGGATTTTTACCGGCTAAAACCCCCACGGTGACCACCATCTCGCCCGACTTCGGCGGCGGTCCGGGAACGACCAAGCTAGGTCACACTACCGGACCGCCGCCTCGGGGAGGTCCTCTTCCCCGACTGGGAAGAGTGGACCTCTTCCCAGTCGTGGGAAGAGGAATCCATGCTCGCGGGGGAGCAGGTCAAAAATGACTCTCCCCACAGAGCGCCGACTAAGTCGGCGCTCCTGACTCCGCCGCATGGAAGGGTCACACTTCCATGCGGCCAACGTGGGCTATAACAAGGGGAGGGCGCGGCCCCAACCGCGGTCCTCCCCAAGCCCTCGGTGCCGCTCCCGACCGGCCAGGACCGAAGTCCCGGCACACGACGCCGGAGCGGCACCTACCTCCTCACTCGGGCGGATCCCGGCACCAAATGAATGACTGGTGCCGGGTCCGCCCGCCTCTATTACGGTGGCGGGCCTCTCGGAGGGGGTCGCCTAAAACGGAGCCCCCTCCGGGCCCGCCTTCTCTCCTGCCGAGCGGGATCGGAAGACTCCCGATCCCGCTCGGCGGCCTCCTTCTGCGAAATAACGGTTTCGCAGAAGGAGGCCACCGCTTCCAGGACCTCTCGCTCGCCAGCATTGCCGTAACAATTGCTGGCGGCGAGAGGTCCGGGCCAATAACGGCCCGCACTGCCTCTCTTGCCCAGCCAAAGGCTGGGCACTCCTCTACCGTGTGGCTGGGGGTGTCGACCACCCCCACGCCACACGACAGGCACTCTGGTGTGGCCTCCGCTCCGATTTTATGCAGGTACTCTCCGAAACACCCATGTCCGGAGAGCACCTGCGTCGTCCGGTAGGTAAGCCTACCATGCCGACGATCCACCCACTCCTCCAAATGTGGG
Source organism: Cryptocheilus praepositus (assembly GCA_033815515.1). Taxonomy (NCBI): domain Eukaryota; kingdom Metazoa; phylum Arthropoda; class Insecta; order Hymenoptera; family Pompilidae; genus Cryptocheilus; species Cryptocheilus praepositus. The sequence continues at coordinate 162,631 of JAWWQZ010000219.1, read as the reverse complement.
AGGATCGCGCCGACAGCTCGCTGGCGGGCGGCTCGATAATTCACGAGCTCCGCCCGCCATTTTCTCAGGGCGAGCTGCCGGGCCTGACGCCTCAGGTCACCGACCGACAGTCCTGCCGGATCCCCCTCGCCCCGGCGGAGTGACCGGGCCCGGCGAAAAACGCGGGCCTCGGCCTCCGCCTGCAGGTCGAAGGGGATAACCCCCGACAGGACTGCCGCCGCCTCATGGGAGATAGTGCGGTAACCACGTGCCACCCTGACGGCCATACGCCGGTATACGCGGCGCAGCATTTCACGGCTGCGCCGCCCGGCCGCCAGGGACGGGGCCCAGACTGGGCACCCGTAGAGGCACATGGCCCGCACCACCCCCGTGTAGAGGCGGCGGACCCTCTCTTCAGGTCCCCCGATATTGGGCAGTAGCCGACCCAACAGGGCGGCTACCCCCTCTACTCGGGGGACGAGTCGGTCAAAGTGACCCTCGAAGCGCCAGCGGCTGTCAATGTCCAGGCCGAGGTACTTGATCCGTTCCTCGACCCGGACAAAGACCGGCCCTACTCGGACGACCGACTGGGGCGGTCTCCGGGTCAGAGGCAGCCCATGAAACCAGGCTGCCTCCGTTTTCTCCGGAGACACTTGCAGCCCCAGCCGACGGACGGAGGCCACTACCGAGGCCACCCCCGCCTCGGCAAGGCCCAGCAGCCTCTCCCATTCCTCCCCCACGGCTATCACCAGAGTGTCGTCTGCATAGCAGACGACTGTGACGCCGCGAGGGAGCGCGGTGAGGAGAACCCGGTTGTACCCCAGGTTCCACAACAACGGTCCTAACACGGACCCCTGGGGTACACCGCGGTTCACCTCCCGCGTTACCACCCCGTACCGACCCGGGTATATTACCCGTCTGTCCCGGAGGTAGTCTGCCAGGACTCTCCTCAGGTACGGGGGCACCTGATGGTCGACCAGTGCCCCCGCAATCCTGTCCCAGGGCAGGGAGTTGAAGGCGTTGGCGATGTCAAGAGACACCGCCAACGCCATCCCACCCCGGGAGACAGACTCATCCACGAGGGCCTTGACGTGATCGACCGCATCTACGGTCGCTCGGCCCTCGCGGAAGCCGAACTGGCACGGTGCCAAGTTCGGACCGACACGGGACATATGCCCCCCGAGGCGGGAAGCTATGATTCTCTCAAAGAGCTTTCCCGCCTCATCAAGGAGGCATATGGGTCGGTACGCCTTGGGAGAGGCTGCCGGCTTGCCACCCCCCTTCGGACCATCGTGGCCTGCTTCCACAAGAGGGGGACCCGCCCCGCCTGAAGGCAGCTGTCGAACAGCCACCTCAGGCGGGGCCCGAGGACGCGTAAGGCCAAGGCTAACGCCTTGCCTGGGACGCCGTCTGGACCGGGGGCGGTGTTCCGCCCTCTTAACTTGGCGACGGCGTCCCGGAACTCCTCGTCGCTGACCGCGCATGGTGGCAGCGCGGTCAGCGCCGCCTCGAGCGGCTCCGGTGGTGGTCTGCCCCCCTCATCGAGGGGGAACAGTTTATTTACCACCGACCGGAGCACGGCGGGTTCTAGGCTCTCTGTGACGGAAGGACCCGCGGGGCGTAGGCGGCCCAGTACCAACCGGTACGGGCGTCCCCACGGGTCTGCGTCCAGAGAGCCCAGGAGTTCCTCCCAGGCCGATGCCTTGGCCTCCCTGATGGCTCTCCGCAAGGCATTCGATGCGTCTCGATATGCCTCGCGGAGTGTGGCCTCCACCGCATGGTCGCGGACTGCTCGGCGGCGGGCCCTTGTCCACCGGCGTCGGGCCGCCACACTCTCTTCTCTGAGTGTGGCTATCTGGCCCGACCACCAGTAGACCGCCCGCCGCTGCACCCTCCTGACCCGGGGCATGGCGGCGTCACAAATTGCCGCCATTTGCCCCCGGAGCCAGGAGGCCTCCTCGTCTATGTCCGCGACTGGCTCTGGCCCGTACGAGGGCCAGGCCGCGGTATAGGAGGCCGCCATCAGCGCGTCCTCGTCCAGGTGCGTAAGCGCCCACCTCCTACGGGGGGGTGGGCCCCCAATTGGGGCCACCCGCCCTACATCAAACATGATGTAGAGGTGGTCGCTGAGGGTCGCGAGGTCATCTGCGACCCTCCACGCTCCAACACGTCGTGCGGCCGCCGGAGAAGCCCAGGATAAGTCCACAATGGACTCCCCCTGCGGCGCACGCACGTGCTGGCAGATCCCCGGTTGAGGATCCGGAGATCCAGACCGGAGGACCAATCTACCAGCACATCCCCCCGTGGGTCGGCCCTAGGGGATCCCCAAGTTGGGGATTTGGCGTTGAAGTCCCCTAGGACCAACACTGGACGGGACAGGAGAGGGTCAAAACCCTCCCCAGCCCATCCAGCAGCGACTCAAACTCCACGAGGGTCAGGCTGGGGGAGGCATACACTCCGGCCAGCGTGACGCACCTGGACTCCACCACCACGAACCCGGCACCCCTACCGATTACCCGGAGGGGTGCCGAGTTCGTCGCGATCGCGACGGAGCCGCACAGATCCGCCGCCCAGTCAGGGCGATCGGGAACTCTGTACGGCTCCGCCGCGACCGCCAGGCCAATCCCCACTCGGCCAGGGCTTGGACAAACAAGTCCTGAGCCCCAGCCGAGTGGTTGAGATTGGCCTGCAGCACCCTAACTGGAGGAGGAGGGGGCATTATCGGTTAGCCTTCCCCTCCTCCTCCAGGTTGGCGGCCGGTTCGGCCTCCACCTCGGAGCTGACAGGGCGGGTATTGCCCGCCCTTGTCAGCACCACCCTCGGTTGCCTACCCCCGAGGATGTCCGCGAGCGACACCGACGACGCCCGCGGACGCAGACGTTCCTCGGGGTGGCCGAGGGTGGTCCCTTCTCGGGGGAGAGCTGGGCCCTCTCCCTCGGAGACTGCTCCCCCGCCCTTCTTCTTGGACTTGGGGCGGGGGAGGGTCCATGATCCTCCTCCCTCCCCGGGCCCGGAGGGGCCCGCTACTGGAGGAGGGGTGGTGGACGTGGACTTTTGTGGTGGAGCAACCGGCTCCACCTCGTCCACGTCCATCACCAGCGTCGCCGCCGGAGGGGCGGGGGATGGTACGGGGGGGCGCTGCGGCTCGGCTCTCCCGGCCGACGCCGTCGCACCCCCGGCAGGCCCCGCCTGCTTCTTCTTCCCCCCCCTCCTCTTCCTTTTGGAGGGGGGAGGAGCACAACCCGGGGCGCCCAGCACATGGTTGGCTGGGCGACCCAGGTCGACGCAGACCGGGCACCTCGGGGGTGCCCGGCATGCTCGCGACACGTGACCGGTGCCACCACAGCGGTAGCACCGGCCACCCCTATCTGCCCCCCCAGGGCATCGGGACTGGAGGTGTCCCACCTCCAGGCACCGATGGCACCTGGGAGGGCGTGCCGCCAGGACCTCCACCCGGGGTGAGCACCACCCCAGGCGGAGGCGGCTCGCCGCGGCCAGTTTGCGCACGGCCGCGAGCGGGCACCGGACCCAAATGGTGCCAAGTCCATTGGGGGAGGTCCGGATTGGGCCAGTAGTGACCTGGCCCGCCGGACACCCCCCCCCCCTGGCCACCGCCTCCACCACCTGTTGGGTGGTGGTGGCTTCGTCAAGACCGCTGAGGCGAGCCTCAGCGGTCTTCACGGGGCGGGCCACCCTGACGCCGTCCCCGCCGAAGAGTTCGGCGAGGCGTTGCGCCAGGGCGTCCGCCTTCTCGGTACCGGAAGGGCCCGGGATCTCTATGATGGAGGATCCCGATTGGCCCTTCCGGTACCTAACCTCCTCAATGCCGACCTCCTTGAGGTCGACATTCGCCACCGCCTTCCGCATGACCTCCGCATAGGAGGTCTTGCTCCCCGGGGCGACCGTTAGCGATACGGCCGCCCTCTTGGGAGGACGCGGAAGGCGGGGCTTCTCCTTCCCAACGGGTTTTGGGGTGGGAGGGGGAGGGGAGACAGGTGCCGAGGCACCCGTCTTCCCCTTCCCCCTCTTCCCCCCCTTTCCCGTCTTCTGGCCCCCTTGGGGGACAGAGGGTGCCGCCGCAGCACCGGTGGCGGGCCCCGCCCCCCTCCGAGAGGGAGGTTGTGGGGCCACAGCCACCCGGCGCTGCGCCCTCTTGGCCTTCCTCCCCAGGACCGATACCCACTCCCCCTGGGCCGACGGAACGTCCCTCCCTGAGGAGGGGCGAGCTGGCCTGGTAGGGGGAGGGGCACCGGCTCCCGGGGCGGATGAGCCGCGGGTCCCGCCCGCGCCTTTCCCCGTCCTGGTCGAAGGAACGTCCCCCTGGGAGGGAGGACGAGCTGACCGGGTGGACGGGGGAGGCGGGGCAGGGGCCCGCACCTTCTTTCCCCTCTTCCGCCTCCTAAGGGCGGAAGAGGAGAGGGCCCCACCCTCCGTATCGGTGGAAGGAGGGGGCCCTTTCCTCCTAGGAGGGAGGATTTCACCCGCCCGCTCCGCCATCTCTAAGAGAGGACGGAGACGGGCGAGTATCCTCGCCTCCACTGCCTCCGCCACCCGATCCGCCATCCCCTCTCCGTTCTCCGAGGAGGGCGGAGGGGGACGTCCGGGGGCGGGGGACTTTACGTGGAGAGGTCCGCGGGGACCTCTCCACGAGGCCCTGGAGGAAATCGGAGTCTGTATCCTCCTCCGGCCCTCCAGGGCCTCGTGGCCTCACCGCCACGCTGGGGGTCTGCCGAAGAGACCCCGACGTTGATGCCCCTCCTCTCCGAGATGTAAGTGGAGAGGAGGGGGCCGTCTCCGTTGGTCTGACGGGGTGGGGAGGGGTAACCCCCTTCCCACGCCCCGCTGCGATGAGGGTCGCGACCTGGGCCTCCAGGGCCTCGTTTCGCGCCCTCAGCTGCGCCACTGCCACCTCCAAGTCCCGTTCCCGGGACGAGGAGGCGGCCCGCTGCGCGTGTTCCGCAGCGACACACCTCACCATCTGCGCCGCCTCCCGCAACTTCCGGACGTAAGTCCCATGGAGGTTGCGGGAGGTGGACGCGACCTTCTCTATCCGCGCGGCCTCCTCGATCGCCCGCGCGGATAAGTCCGCTGCAGGGGCGTGACGGAGCTCCGCGAGAAGCTCCGCCTCGTCCCGCAGCGGAATCGCCGACTTTGATGGGGCCCTAGCCTTAACGGCAGGGTCATCCAAGGCCCTGATGGCGTCGGCTTCGTCCGCCATCAGGACCGCTTCTGCGTGGGCTCGTTTCGCTCTCGCGAGCCCAACGTACTCCCCAGTTGTTGGGGGGCGGCCTCTTTTCCGTTTTACGGCGCCTCCTGAGGTGCCAGCAACACTAGAGGTCTCGCTGGCACCATCCTCGAGTTCGCTCATAACGAGCGGACTCTCTTCTCCGATGTCCCTTTGCAGGGACCTCTCCCTTCTACTCACGGAGATGGCCGAGCTCACCCCACAGCTCGCTCGCCGCTCCTGCTCCTCCTCGTCCGTCATTTTATTTAATAAATTTGTCGGTTCCATAATTGTTCCCACGAGTGTGGTCGGAAGGGGTGGTCCACCCGGGCAGAGCCGCCATACCCGGGTAAGCCTAATACACCCTGGGGTTCGGCAGGTGCCCCAGGGGAGTTTGGTCGCTAAAGACTGGCCAACCTCCCAGCCATGCATCCTATCGGCGCGCACCATACCTTAGGATTGAGGGTAATTTTTTATAGAGGTTTTCTTCCTCGCAGGCCGGCCGGTGAAGGCAGGCCCTCCGGGTCCCTTGACGGCAACGTTCCACCACTACGCCCTGTGATGGTCGTTGAAGCCGCCAAGAGACTTACGGAATTAGGAGATGGATGGCGTTCATCCATCCCCAGCTCAGGCACCCCGGGTTCGCCAGACCCGTACCGCCGACCTTGCGGCCGACAGCCCCTGGGGTTGTGCCCATTTTGATGACCGGGGTGGCACCTCCCCGGAGACGGCACCTGACACCAGGCTTACGGTTCCGTCCAAACCGGCGTGCTGTCCGCGGCTGCTTATTCGTCGGGGTTACCCCCGCTTATTTCGCAGCTACCCTTCAAAGAACCATGACAATGAAGGGCGTTCCCCTATCCGCAACCCGGGGACGCGCTCGGTTGCCCACGCAAGGCCTCCGCCGAAGCGGACCGAGACCCAGACCGAGAACCCAGACCTAACCCAGACCTTTTTTTTTTTTTTTTTTTTTTGGTGACTGAGGAGGGGAAATGCATTTACGCACACCCGGCGCACGTCCGCACCCGAAACCGAGTGCGGCCATGCGCCGGGTAGTGCCGGGCGCGAACGCCCCATACCCACTAAAACCCCCCCTCTGCGGCCCTCTTAGGTCTCTGCCCACCCCCCCGGGCTCGCCCTGAAAAGCATTACTTCAGGGGCGGGGCTGCCTTTAGCAAACGCTATGGCGACCTAAGAGGGCCGCCATCTCGCGAGGATCTCTTTGTAGGCCGGACACCTGGCCGACCCCGCGAGATGGTCACACGCCTTGCCATTTTTGGCACATATGGTGCACTTGTACTTAGCCGTACAGGTAGCCATCTTGTGGCCCGCGTCTCCGCAGCGGCGGCACATGTCCTCTGCTGCGGTGCCCTAGCTGCCTGATGCCCAAAATGGTGGCATTTAAAACACCTAAGTATGGGAGGAACCATAACGATCCTCCCATACACGAAACCGACGCGAACGCGCCCTATCCTCTCAAGAAGGTCGGCATGTTCTGCCGACACAACGCCATGTGCGATTTGGCTACCGCCAAAGCCCAGGCGCATCGTTTTGATGTCGACCTGGGCCTGACCCAACATTGCCGCCGAGACCGCGGCTCGCACCTCTTCCTTGTCGCTGAGGACATCGAGACCTTTCAGCTCAAAATCGCGCATCTCCTTGAGCACCTTCGTCTCGCTCGAGTCGCCAAGAACTTGACGAAGTACCCCCTGGGCTTTCTCAGCTTGCCCCTCTCTCCCTTCCACTTCTAAGAGGAGGTCACCCGCTCTGGTCTTCCGGTGACCAAACACCCGGACTTCCCCAAATTTCCCTTTGCTACGTATATCCCTAAGGACGTCTACGTACGACCTCTCCGCCGTGACCTTCACAAGCACGGCGTCAGGCTTCCTCCTGGGCGCCCTAGGAACCTTCTTCTTCTGCTGCTTCTTTGGAGCAGCAGGCTTCTCAGGTGCGCTACGTGGCGCAGCCACAGATGGTTCCGCGGTGCCAGCCGGCTTAAGCAAGCGCCTGGCCCTCCGCGGTGTCACCTCCTGCCAAGCCTCTTGGGGGAGCTTTGCACGCGACGCTGGTGGCGGTGGTGGTGCCATCTCCTCATCGGTGGCAGCACTTGTACAAGTACAAGTGCTGCCATCGCGAGGGGTGCCAGGACGTTGCGTCCTTTTAGAGGCAGCCCTCTCCATGTTGACCGTAGGCCCTCTATTAAAAGTGGCAGGCCGAAGCCCTGCCATCTCTGGCGAAGCCAGAACCTCCTTTACAATCTCAGTGATGAGGGTCCTAAGACCCTCACCACTGAGAGCAGGCGGGCTGATGCAGCCGACGCGGGAGTCACCTTCCCCGATTTCAGTTGCTGTGTAAGACACAGCAACTGTTGCTGGCACGCTGCAAGCTCAATCTTGAGCGTGGCCAACTCCGCCTTAAGCATCTTATTTTCACGACTCTTATTGAAGTCGTAAAAAGATGCCCCACCCGACGACGACGACTGGTCCAGGTCCATGTCGACCTCTGAGGCGTCCGTTCCTGAAACGGTCTCCTCGGACCTCTCCGGAGAATAACTCAGGCCCCGAAGTGCCTTCATGGCAAGGCCCACCTTACTCTTTCTGGAGCGATAGGCCTTGATCGTTTCGCCTGGGCGACGATCGACCTTCACTCCACCCTTCTTGTTCGTCGGCATCAGGAATACTCCTGATGCGTCCTTAAGAGCCTCACCAGCGCCCGATGGTCCGGCAACGCTAGTTTGCTCCTCCCCGGCAGCAGATGACTTTGCCGCTAGGCTCTCCTTCTCCGTCACTCCTTTGGTTTTGTTACTGGATTAGACCTAACCCAGACCTAACCCAGACCTAACCCAGACCTAACCCAGACCTTTTTTTTTTTTTTTTTTTTTTTTTTTTGACGTGGTGGAAATCTGCCAACAGACATCACCGGTCCCTCGGGGGAGGGTACGGCGATAGTGTCGGGTTTTTACCGACTAAAACCACCTCGATGCCATCCCTACGACTCTACTGAGCAAGGGGAGACTGCGAGACATATACCAAATAGGCCACAATCATTCGCAGTCTCCATCGCGCACGCGGTATCATGCTCTTCGCATCGAAGGCCGAGTCAGCCTCCGTCACATTAATAATGTGTTCCTCACTATCTGGAGCAGCATCCAATGGCATTTGGTTGCTGCTCCACGCTCGCTGGTGTACCTTAAGGGTGGAGAAACCCCCGTCTCACCACCGTACACCGGACTCGGCGCAGCGAGCCCTTACTATTATTAATACTAATAACAATAATACTAATTATAATTAATATTGTATTATTTTAAAACTCACACTCACATTCACTTGACCGTTTACCCTCCGCCGCCATCGAACACTTGGCGCGGGCGAAGGCGCAGGGGATGAGGGAGAGGAGTACGGCGCGCACTTCTCCTCCCCCGGTCGGACGTCTCGCGCGTTGAGAGTTCGGGTCGCTTTCCCGCTCCCGCTCGGCAGCTTCCTTCTTGGACATGACGTCCTCGCAGAAGGAAGCGAACGCTTTCCACGATCTTCCGCTTCCAAGAATCTCCGGAAAGATGCTCGAAAGCGAGAGATCGTGCCCTATCGCTTGTTGCAGGACACGGCGCTCTCTAATGAACGCCGGGCACTCTTCTATTGTGTGCTGCGCCGTGTCCCTTCCCTCCCCGCAGTGATGGCACTGTTCGCTCGCTTCCCTCCCAATTCTGCACAGGTACTCACCGAAACAGCCGTGTCCGGTGAGAACCTGTGTCGCACGAAATGTTAGTGTAATCGGGCCTCCACTTCTCCCAACCCATCGCTGCAGGTGTGGGAGAAGTGCGTCGAGAAGGCGCCGACTATTCGCGTTGGGCAAGTCATTCAGCCGATCATTCCATTTTGTGATCGACCAACGCCTTGCCATTTTCCGGATTGTTTTAGGATCGAGCGCTCCGGTCCGGAATTCCTCGCGATTCTCATAGGCACCCGCGAGCTCCAACGCAAGGAGGTCAGCGGGCACAATCCCCGCGAGAGTTCTTGCCGCTTCTAAGGATACGGTTCGGTATCCGCGTATTACGCGTATAGCCATTCGGCGTTGGATACGGTCCAACGCCTTCCGGCTATTTGGTGAAATATCCGCCGCCCATACGGGGGCGCCGTACATCATCATTGAATGCACGACTCCAGTGTACAGACGACGGGCACCTGACGCAGGTCCGCGAAGGTTTGGCAGTAGTCTTCCGAGACTAACTGCCGCTTTCTCTATTTTCGGGACGATCGCGCGAAAATGGTCCTCAAATCTCCACCGAGAGTCGAGAGTGAGACCCAGGTATTTGAAGCCTGTGCCCACCTGTATCTCGGTGGAGTTGCCGACGCGAAGCATCGTCGGCGGAGGACCTTGAGAACGAGGCCTGCGGCGGTGAAACCACATGGCCTCGGTCTTTTCTGGGGCTACGCGTAGCCCCAAACCTTCGATCTGTCCAATTATGCAGGTCAGTGCGCGTTGCGTTGCACACCTGACCCTCTCGTAGGAGTTCCCCCCGGCTAGGACGAGTGTATCGTCTGCATAGCAAACGACACTTACTCCCGCGAGGCGCGCTTCCCGTAGAACCGAATTATACCCTATGTTCCACAGAATCGGCCCGAGTACCGATCCCTGTGGAACGCCGCGCGTAACACTATGCAGGTGGGCGACACCGTTCCTGCGCAACACCGCGATCTTCCTGTCCCGGAGATAATCCCCGATGACGGCCTGAAGATAGTCCGGGACGCCATGAAATTGTAGTGCGTCCCGTATTACATTCCACGGTAGAGTGTTGAAAGCGTTGACGATGTCGACACTCACCGCCAACACCACTCCACCAAGCGATGTATATCTATCCGCGAATTTACGTACGCTCTTGATGGCGTCAATCGTGGACCGTCCACGTCTAAAACCGTATTGACCGTCATCGAGTTCGCAGCCTCTCCGTGACAGGTGCGTCTGTAGTCTCTCAGCCAAGATGGACTCAAACATCTTGGCTGCCTCGTTTAGGAGACATATTGGACGGAATGCGGATGGGGAGTCCGCAGGCCGTCCCGGCTTGGGGAGTAGCACGAGGTTTGCTATTTTCCAGCATGCGGGGAACACACCTCTCCTCAAACAAGTATTAAAAATGAGAGTAATTTTTCTCCCTACATGCTGGAGCGCGACGGCAAGCGCTTTTGCCGGTATACCGTCTGGCCCCGGGGCCACTTTTCGCGACTTAAGCCTATGTGTGACGGCTATCAGTTCTTCGGGACTGACATAATAGTCCTCCGACCACACTTCGACGCTCCCAGCAGCGGGGCGTCCCACCTCTTCCTCGTCGGGTGGGAAGAGGTGACTTAAAATGTGCTCCAAGAATTGCGGCTCCAGTCTTGAGGAGACTGGTGGACCGCCCTGCCTCATTCTTTGGAGCACCACTTTATACGGCCGTCCCCAGGGGTCTTCGTCGATTCCCGCCAGGAGTTCGGCCCAGGCCTTCCTCTTCTCGCGGAATATTGCCGTGCGCATTTCCCGGCGGGCTCTTCTGTAGCGTTGGAAGAGTTCTTCTATTTCCTCTTCCGGCCAGGGACGTCTTCTTCTTCGGTTCGAGAGTCTGCGGCGTGCTCGCACGCAGTTTTCTCGAAGCTTCGCGATCTCCGCGGTCCACCAATATGCCGATTTTCGGCATGGATTTATGCCTATTCTCGGCATTCCCGCATCACAGATCCTTGTCAATACTAGATTGAGCTCTGAAGCCATGACATCCGGGTGTTGGTCGTCTTCGTCCAGTGGTCCGGTTCCCCAATCCTCGACGAGGGCGGCTGCTTCGATGGATTCCCTATCCATCTTCCGTAAAGCCCATCTTGGTCCTCCGTTAGTCGTCTCTTGATGTTCCCTGGGGCGGCCGTTTTCACCCCCCGTCGAAAGCAGGATGTCGATATAGAGGTGGTCTGACAGGGTTTCATCGTCTGCCACTTTCCACCTCCTCACGCATCCCGCTGCACCCGGTGAAGCCCACGATAAATCTATCGCCGACTCCCCGTTCCACCGGATGCAGGTACTCTGTCCACCAGAGTTGAGGAGGCGGAGATCTTGCTCCGCTGTCCACAACTCCAGTGTATCACCTTTCGGGCAGGTTCTGCTACATCCCCAAGACGTTGATTTCGCGTTAAAGTCGCCCAATACGAAAACACGCTCGCGAGCTCCCGGTAGCCCGTTTAGTCGCCGGCCCAGCTCTTCAAGGAAGGCCTCGAAGTGCGCTAGGGTTCGATTGGGGGAGAAATAGCACCCGACGATGGTGAATTTCCCCCATTTCGCAATAACAAATCCCTCACCGCGCTCTACGAGTGAGCACGGTGGGGAATTTTTCTCGGGGCGGTGCGCGATCGCAACTGCCCCGCATTCAGAGCCTATCCATCCAGAAGGGATGGCGTAAGGCTCCGATAAGACGGCCAACCCGGCTTTCCGCTCCCTCATGCTCTGATCCAGAAGGGATTGAGACACGTTGGAGTGGTTTAGGTTGACCTGGAGGATGTGAGCCATTACACAGTGTTATTTGTTACCTCCTCCAGGTCGCCCATCTCTATATCCGGAACCGGTTCCGGAGTCGCGATCGCGGGAGTCATCGGTTGCTCAGAAGGAGCAGTCGCCGATTGACTTTCCGAAGTCTTCGGGACTTCTGACGCATTTATTTTGGACTGCCCGGAAGGGGCCAAAACTGACGGTCTTCCTATTGCCGAAGAAGTTGCCGTTTTCCGGTTATTCGCGCGTTTATTGTTAACGGACGACACACAAGTTCTGCTTCCGAACTTGTGCGCCGACGGTTTGCCCGCGTCGCTGCATACCAAACACTTCGGTTTTTGGTTGCATGTTTTCGACATGTGATCGGGGCTACCGCAATTGTAGCACCGACCCGACCTATCTATGGGACTGGTACATGTATTCCCGACATGTCCAGTCTCCAGACATCTATAACAGAAGAGTGGCCGCTTTGCCAAAGGTTCGACTTTGGCAAGCGCCCGGGGTTATCGTACCCTTAATCGCGATTTTTCTAGCCGCGGCTGCAGGGCATTTGACCCAGACGGTTCCTAAGCGGTATGGTAGGCTGCGGATTTGACCGATCCGCACCTCTTCCATATTGCAGTCTCCTGCCTTCGCGACGCCCGCACGAATTTCGTCAGGGGTGAGGGACGGGTCAAGGTCCCGCAATCTCACCTCGGCCTGCTGTATTGGACGACTATTCGAAACCCTAAGGGTTCGAGAACTTCGCGCATTTTACTGGCTAAGGCGTCAGCCGGTGCTGCGCTATTTGCGCCTGCTATATTTAGCAGGATGCCTCCGGAAATAGCCGGCCTTGGTCGTATATGGGTGATGCCCATATCCTGCAGCTGGACTGCATCGCGCGCGCGCTTGATTGCTTCGGCAATCCCTACTTTCGCGTTCTCCGTGGGTCTCACGGCGATCGCAGGAGATCGCGGCCGGCGGGCGGGCGGCACGGGTGGCCTCGTTCCCGCCACCTTTTTGTCGCCGCCGGGTTGGGTCGCGGTTTTCGCTGTCGCGGTTTTCGCGGTCGCGATTCCCGCGGCGGTGTTTTTCGCGGCTTTCGCAGCCGCGCGCTTCGCTCGCCTCCCAACCACCTCCGCGAACGAAGGTGCCTGGGAGTTGGCCGTAATGTGGGAAGGTAAAAAGACCTAACCCAGACCTAACCCAGACCTTTTTTTTTTTTTTTTTTTTTTTTTTTTTGTGCGTGAGGGGGGGAAAATGCAATTACGCATACCCGAGGGCCAGCCTCGGGTTATGACGGACTCGCCAGGTGTTACGTGCTATACCGTCTAAAAAAAAAAAAAAAAAAAAAAAAAAAAACCCTCGGTTTCCCTTCGTTTCCCAGAAACCCCAGCCCCGGCCGCAGGTAGCATTACTTCAGGGTGGGGTCTACAACTCTGGACATGACTACTTTCCTTTCTGCATGTAGGTATTTATTCCTCCTACTGTTATCTTCATTTTGTTATTTTCTATTATTCCACTATTTATCTTTTATTCCACTGTTTATCTATATATTATAGTCTATGTATGTATAAGTCTTCGTCTTGTTGTCTGTTTGTTATCTATTCCACTATTTATTTATTTATTTACTTATTTATTAATTGTGTATATACATATTAAATCTTCTTACTGTTGTTTATTTACATGTTCTACTATTTACATATTCTATTTATTTATTCCTATTTTATCTTCGTCTTGTTATTTATTTGTTAATTCCACTATTTATTTATTTATTGGTACTTTATTTAGATACTATACTCTATTTCCCTCTCTTGTTTTTCGCGCTCTTTCATGATCTCAAATGCAAAATTTTTTAGCGCCTTCCATCGGTCTGGGGTTTTCACCGATTCCTCAATTAAATTTTTTGTAGAAATTTTTTGTACCTCCAGTATTTCCGCTAATCTTTCCCTCTGACCAGCCCACTTGCGGCAGTGGAAAACAGCATGCTCTGCATTATCAAGAATTTCGTCGCAATCCCAGCACATCGTGCTTAATGTTTTACCAATTTTATATCTGTACACGTTAAAAATTCCATGCCCCGACAATATTTGAGTTAAATAATAATCCAGGGGCAGAGGGACCTTCCCTGCTATGAATGTGTCCGCTTTCGGAACTAATTTACGCGTCCAATTTTCTTCGCTCACTCTCATCCATGTATTTTTCCACTCTTCCAGTGTGTCTCGAGCTATTTTTTCTTTAGCTCGCAGAATAGCATGCGGGTTAGGCACTGCCGCCCTTGTCTCATACGGATTGTTTATATTAGACCGCTGAGTTAGTGCAAATACTCTGGATCTTTCATATATCTTTAGGGTAATGGGTGTTATCCCGGTGAGCACACAAAGTGCTTTATGTGAAACTGTGCGGTATGCGCATGCAACTCTGGCCAGAGCGATTTTTTGAGACCTCACCAACAATTTTCTATTCGCTTCTATTTCCGACGCCTCTGCCCAGATTGGGGCTGCGTATAGAATGACTGATTCCCAGACTTTATAGAATAATATTCGGCACCTCTGTTTGGGTCCTCCAACGTTGGGTTGCAACCTGGAGAGCGCCCCCGCGACTTTATTAGCCTTCTCCGTTGCCACCAATATGTGGTGCTTAAACTTTCGTCGAGTGTCAATATCGACTCCAAGATATCGTATTACCAACTTTGATACAGTCGTCGCCATCCCAGTATTAAAACTAGTAATTTTTGTTATTCTTTTCTCTGTCAATAGGGCAATTTCGGTTTTATTTTGTGCTAATTGCAAGCCCTTTTCTTTCATCCATTCGTCTATTCTTACCATAGTCATGCTAATTGTGTTTTTAAGTTCCTCCATATTTTTTGCCGTTACGACCACTGCCAGATCATCCGCGTAAGCCATCGCCGTCACATTTTTACAATTATATGTACATTTTATTACCCCGTCATAGACAACATTCCAAAGGAAAGGCCCTAGTACTGACCCTTGGGGGACGCCGGCGAAAACTTTTTTCTTAATTAACCCATTCATTGAATTAATTGTAATGTATCTATCTGACAAGTAATTATTTACCGTTTCCAACAATTTAACCGACAATTTTCGTTGCATGAACTCTTTTATTATAACGTCCCAAGGTATTGAATTAAAGGCGTTTTTCACATCTAGTGTGACTAATGCGCAAACTCGTTGTTTCAGTTTCGCCTCCTCCGCTTTCCGTACTACCGCTGCCACTGCATCGGTTGTGCTGGAAGACCTCCTAAATCCGAATTGTTCAGGTAAGAAGGGATCACATCCAATCTCAGCCTCAATTGCTGCTTTAAGAGCATATTCAAATGTTTTGCCAACCACAGACAACACACTTATAGGTCTATATGCGGTTGGATCATTCAAATCTTTCCCGGGTTTAGGAATAAGATACCCGTGCTTCCTTCCAACTTAGCGGTATCTCTCCGGTATCAATAATTAAATTAAAAACTTCTGTAAGGTCGTCCGGGTAACGTTTACCTATAGCTTTAATAATTTGTGGTGGTACCAGGTCAGTGCCTACCGCTTTACCTGTTTTTATTCGGGCCAAAGCCTTTATTATCATCTCTCTTGATATCACTGTACCGTTCCCTGGGCTAATTTCCCCACAATATCCTGGGTACTGTGTCAGAATTGGGGTCAATTTCCCGTCTCCCACTTTCGGGGTAGTTACAAAAAGCGTGTCCAGGCATCTGTTAATTGTATCCGTGGACATTTCCGCAGGGGGTGGCTTTTTGACCAGCTTCATCATTACCGTCCTATAAGGCCTGCCCCAGGGGTCACCATCCAGGAGCGCACAATAGTCCTTCCAGGCCTTCTCCTTCCCTTTCAAAATTTCAATTTTCAATTTTTTCCGAATTTTCTTATACTCTTCATATAGTTCAGCCGCGTTGACCCTACCCTTTTCGCTGGCCCGTTGCGCCAACCTACGGGCTTTATGTGTTTGATCGCGGAGAGATGCAATATCTTTACTCCACCAGTAGTTAGGTTTCTTGTTGTTTGTCCTTATCCATTTCTTTCCTAAGTTCTCTTTGCATGTATCCATAATAATCTTCTGGAATTCTATTGGTTTAAGTTCTTTATTCACGTCAACTTTCCGAATCTCTACGGCCTTCTGCCTATAATATTGAACTATCTTTTCATCATCGACTTCATCACACCTATATACAAATTGTCGTAATTTTTGGAATTTTCTTTTATACGTAAATTTATGATAAACATATCTATGGTCAGACTCAGAGAGGACACTCAAAATTTTGCTACTAGCATGTACTTCGTATAGGCTTCTATCGACAGTCAAAATATCAATGTATGTTTTGTACCCCTTTTGAGAACGTGTATCCCCCACTAGCTTTAATCGGAACCATATTAAATTGACAGAGTATATTATAAATAAGCTGGCCTCTCCGGTCAGACTTATTTCCCCCACACAGGAGACTTGCCATTGAAGTCCCCCCAACTAATACTTTATGCTTTGCCATATTCATCTCTCTCAAACATTTTTCCAAATCGTCGAGATGTCCCTCTAATCTCTGTGGGGTACAATTCGGGGACCAATAAGCCGCCACCACATAAATCTCTTCCACCATCACTCCAACCATCCCATGATATTTCCTCTCGGTACCACTTATCCTTTTCTTTCCATTCATTCCAGTAACCCAAATACAGCTTTTCCCATCCTTATCATTCACCCATATATCAAGTGGGGAATATGGCTCCGAAATTAAAACAACATCCGCTCGAAATTCACAGGCATACTGTATCAAAAGTGACTGCGCCAGCTTACATCCGTTCAAATTAATTTGTAATATATTCATTATCTATATTTTTACTAGGATTACTTGTTTTAAATAAATATTTATTTCTTACCGGGCACGCGGCCGCGCCCGACAAATGTCTAGGTCGTTGGCCGTCCTCTTTGGGGCATATTAGGCACCTAGGAGAGTTGGTGCAGTCAGCGAAAATATGACCTGTTTCCCCGCACTTTCGGCACACTTCCTTTGGAATAGCCTCCCCTCTACAAGCAGTGCTGATGTGTCCAAATGATAAACATTTGAAGCACCGTACCAAGTAGGGCATTATCTTCGGCCTACACACGACCATGCCCAAACGGATTTTCAATCCTTCATTTATCTTGGTAGCTTGTGTGCTTGGGAGTTCTATTATTGCCCGTTTCATTCCGGCAAAACCGGTTCTCAGGGATTTTAAGACAACGTCTCCTTTAGCGTTAAGACTTAATGCCTGTGTTAATTTAGCTATAATTTCATCTTCATCGACCAAAGGATCGATGTCTTTAATTTCAACTATCACTTTAGGCTGGAGAGCCCGAACATTTCTATCTTCTCCTACTGCGTCTTCAACGGCAGTACGGATATTTTCCAGTGCCACATCTTTCTCCAACTCTATTAATAGCGCCCCGTTCCTAGTTTTCCTTACCCTCTTAATAGCATTAGAATCAATTTTAGCTTTTGTAACTATATCCTTGTATACCGATGTAAAATCTTCATTTTCTCTTCCTCTAATTAAAATTGCATCCGTTCGGGGTCGCGGTGAGGGTCTTTTTTTAACACGCGTAGCCCTTGTCCTTTCCTGTCCCTCCAGATTCTCCCTCTCCAGAATATACCTGTCCCTACCCGTCCTCCTCCTTCTCCTTGGTAGCTCCCACGTACCCTCACTCCCCTCTTCGTCCTCCTCCTCCGAATTTATAATGTTATCGTTCTTAAATTTATTGCTTTTAACTTTATCGCTTTTAACCTTTTCCGAATAGAGTAGTGGTTTCGATCTCTTTTGTTTGGCTTCAATAGGAGGAGTTATCTCCTTCCTCTTTGCCCTCCTATTTCTGACTGCGAATTCTTCTTGCGGGTTTTTAGCGGGTTCCCCCATTTCAATCTCCGACTCTACTTGTTCACCGGCCCCTGCTTCGTTAGGTATTTTATTCCTTTTATCGTTTAGAAACAATTGTTGGGTTACTTGTTTTAACTCTTTTCCCCACGTTCTTTTACTCACCGCGGTTTTATGCATGTTTATAGTTCTTTCTATCAAATTTTTAGCTTTTGACATAATATTCGCCGTTTTAGCACTTCGCGTTTTCATGTCCTTTCGTACGTTTTTATTTTCATATAAATAATCGGCTATTTCATGACATGACGACTCCAAGGCCGTTAGCATGTCTGATAACTCCATCAGCATGTTAGATGTCACCTCCGTAGGGGACCTCTCTCCTTCGAGGTTTGTGCTCAAAACCCTACTAGAGGGTGTCGAATAGATTTCTTGTGCTGGAGATTCTCCGACCCCAATCTCCATTGCAAGTCCTCTATTCCTTAGTGTTCGTTCTTGTTGTTTATCTCTTGCGTCTGTATCAGTGTCCGTTCCCAAGTCCGTTGCCATGTCGTTTTCCTGTATATCCGTCCTTGTGTATGTTTTTCTTGTTTTTGTGGCCATTATTTCATACTGGCCGGATTTGGCCGAAGCCGCCTCCAGCCTCCGATTATATTGGGGAAACGGAAGTCCACCCGAGGTCACAGCCCCACCCCGGGTAAGCCTACTACACCCTGGGGGTCGGCATTTCCCCAGGGGTTGGTCTCTAGTTGGCCAACTAACCCATGGCCCCGCATGCGTCACTTACGATCATCCGCATGCGCCCCTACTAGGCGAGCACCATACCTTTCGGGGAGGGGTAATTTTTTATAGAGGTTTTCTTCCTCGCAGGCCGGCCGGTGAAGGCAGGCCCTCCGGGTCCCTTGACGGCAACGTTCCACCACTACGCCCTGTGATGGTCGTTGAAGCCGCCAAGGAACTTACGGAATTAGGAGATGGATGGCGTTCATCCACCCCCAGCTAGGGCACCCCGGGTTCGCCAAACCCGTACCGCGGACCACGACGGATCCACGGCCCCTGGGGTTGTGTCCTTTTTTCCAGTAACCGGGGTGGAACCTCCCCGGAGACGGCACCTGACACCAGGCTTACGGTTCCGTCCAAACCGGCGTGCTGTCCGCGGCTGCTTATTCGACGGGCTTACCCCCGCTTATATCGCAGCTACCCTTCAAAGAACCATGACAATGAAGGGCGTTCCCCTATCCGCAACCCGGGGACGCGCTCGGTGGCCCACGCAAGGCCTCCGCAGGATAAAGAATGCCCAGCAGAGATGTCCTCCCACGCCCGATCAGGTAGGTATAATTCATGCTTTTTCAGGAACGATGTCCGCTCCATCCCGCCGATGGATCCTCGCGGAGTGACGGACCCACACCGGAAAAGGTAAGTACACCCACTCGGACTCGAACGGCGTACCGGGTCGCTGGGCAAGCCCAGCCCCCCGGGGGCCGTTACGAGGGGAGTGGGGTTCCTTACATTTCCCAGCAGGTACTCAAGGACCCATCAGAAGGAAGAACTACGTTGCTGCCCGGAGAATGTCACACTTCCCATACAAAAAGAAAGGTAAGTACGGCACACCCGGACTCGATCGGCGGGTAAGACCGATACGAGGGGGGTGGCTTTCCTCACTTCTTTTTGCAGGTACTGCGACATCCACCAGGAAGCAGAGCAGCCATCACTCCTGAAGAAAACAGAGGACTTTCCTCCACCTGACCAGGCGTGTTCAGACACCCCTGCTCGGCACTGCGGACCGAGAGACCTAACCCAGACCTAACCCAGACCTAACCCATTTTTTTTTTTTTTTTTTTTTTTTTTCTCTTTACCAGACGGTAACGTGGGGGAAATCTTCAAAGACACCCGCCGCCGTTGGGGCGGCGACGGGTAGTGCGGATTTTTACCGGCTAAAACCCCCACGGTGACCACCATCTCGCCCGACTTCGGCGGCGGTCCCACGACCATAGGTCACACTACCGGACCGCCGCCTCGGGGAGGTCCTCTTCCCCGACTGGGAAGAGTGGACCTCCTCCCAGTAGTGGGAAGAGGAATCCGTGCTCGCGGGGGAGCAGTCAAAATGACTGCTCCCCCACAGAGCGCCGACTTAGTCGGCGCTCCTGACTCCGCCGCATGGAAGGGTCACACTTCCATGCGGCCAACGTGGGCTATAACAAGGGGAGGGCGCGGCCCCAACCGCGGTCCTCCCCAAGCCCTCGGTGCCGCTCCCGACCGGCCAGGACCGAAGTCCCGGCACACGACGCCGGGGCGGCACCTACCTCCTCAATCGGGCGGAGCCCGGCACCAAATTAATGACTGGTGCCGGGTCCGACCGCCTCTATTAGGGTGGCGGGCCTCTTGGAGGGGGTCGCCTAAAACGGAGCCCCCTCCTGGCCCGCCTTCTCTCCTGCCGAGCGGGATCGGAGACTCCCGATCCCGCTCGGCGGCCTCCTTCTGCGAAATAACGGTTTCGCAGAAGGAGGCCACCGCTCTCCAAGACCTCTCGCTCGCCAGCATTGCCGTAACAAGTGCTGGCGGCGAGAGGTCCGGGCCAATAACGGCCCGCAAGTCTTCTCGTGCCCAGCCAAAGGCTGGGCACTCCTCTATCGTGTGGCTGGGGGTGTCGACCACCCCCACGCCACACGACAGGCACTCTGGTGTGGCCTCCGCTCCGATTTTATGCAGGTACTCTCCGAAACAACCATGTCCGGAGAGCACCTGCGTCGTCCGGTAGGTAAGCCTACCGTGCCGACGATCCACCCACTCCTCCAAATGTGGGAGGATCGCGCCGACAGCTCGCTGGCGGGCGGCTCGATAATTTTCGAGCTCCGCCCGCCATTTTCTAAGTGCGAGCTGCCGGGCCTGACGCCTCAGGTCACCGACCGACAGTCCTGCCGGATCTCCTACACCCCGGCGGAGTGACCGGACCCGTCGAAAGACGCGGGCCTCGGCCTCCGCCTGCAGGTCGAAGGGGATTACCCCCGACAGGACTGCCGCCGCCTCATGGGAGATAGTGCGGTAACCACGTGCCACCCTGACGGCCATACGCCGGTATACGCCGCGCAGCATTAATCGGCTGCGCCGCCCGGCCGCCAGGGACGGGGCCCAGACTGGGCACCCGTAGAGGCACATGGCCCGCACCACCCCCGTGTAGAGGCGGCGGACCCTCTCCTCTGGTCCCCCGATATTGGGCAGTAGCCGACCCAACAGGGCGGCTACCCCCTCTACTCGGGGGACGAGTCGGTCAAAGTGACCCTCGAAGCGCCAGCGGCTGTCAATGTCCAGGCCGAGGTACTTAATACGTTCCTCGACCCGGACAAAGACCGGCCCTACTCGGACGACCGACTGGGGCGGTCTCCGGGTCAGAGGCAGCCCATGGAACCAGGCTGCCTCCGTTTTCTCCGGAGACACTTGCAGCCCCAGCCGACGGACGGAGGCCACTACCGAGGCGACCCCCGCCTCGGCAAGGCCCAGCAGCCTCTCCCATTCCTCCCCCACGGCTATCACATGTGTGGCGTCTGCATCGCAGACGACTGTGACGCCGTGAGGGAGCGCGGTGAGGAGAACCCGGTTGTACCCCAGGTTCCACAACAACGGTCCTAACACGGACCCCTGGGGTACACCGCGGTTCACCTCCCGCGTTACCACCCCGTACCGACCCGGGTATATCACCCGTCTGTCCCGGAGGTAGTCTGCCAGGACTCTCCTCAGGTACGGGGGCACCTGATGGTCGACTAGTGCCCCCGCAATCCTGTCCCAGGGCAGGGAGTTGAAGGCGTTGGCGATGTCAAGATACACCGCCAACGCCATCCCACCCCGGGAGACAGACTCATCCACGAGGGCCTTGACGTGATCGACCGCATCTATGGTCGATCGGCCCTCGCGGAAGCCGAACTGGCACGGTGCCAAGTTCGGACCTACACGGGACATATGCCCCCAGAGGCGGGAAGCTACTGATTCTCTCGAAGAGCTTTCCCGCCTCATCAAGGAGGCATATGGGTCGGTACGCCTTGGGAGAGGCTGCCGACCTGCCACCCCCTTGGGAAGCAGGACCATCGTGGCCTGCTTCCACAAGAGGGGGACCCGCCCCGCCTGAAGGCAGCTGTCGAACAGCCACCTCAGGCGGGGCCCGAGGACGCGTAAGGCCAAGGCTAACGCCTTGCCTGGGACGCCGTCTGGACCGGGGGCGGTATTCCGCCCCCTTAACTTGGCGACGGCGTCCCGGAACTCCTCGTCGCTGACCGCGCATGGTGGCAGCGCGGTCAG
The DNA here is from genome assembly GCA_033815515.1 of Cryptocheilus praepositus. Classification (NCBI taxonomy): domain Eukaryota; kingdom Metazoa; phylum Arthropoda; class Insecta; order Hymenoptera; family Pompilidae; genus Cryptocheilus; species Cryptocheilus praepositus. The sequence goes on along the minus strand of JAWWQZ010000219.1, from coordinate 140,788 downwards.
CGCCGCCTCGAGCGGCTCCGGTGGTGGTCTGCCCCCCTCATCGAGGGGGAACAGTTTATTTACCACCGCCCGGAGCACGGCGGGTTCTAGGCTCTCCGTGACGGAAGGACCCGCGGGGCGTAGGCGGCCCAGTACCAACCGGTACGGGCGTCCCCACGGGTCTGCGTCCAGAGAGCCCAGGAGTTCCTCCCAGGCCGATGCCTTGGCCTCCCTGATGGCTCTCCGCAAGGCATTCGATGCGTCTCGATATGCCTCGCGGAGTGTGGCCTCCACCGCATGGTCGCGGACTGCTCGGCGGCGGGCCCTTGTCCACCGGCGTCGGGCCGCCACACTCTCTTCTCTGAGTGTGGCTATCTGGCCCGACCACCAGTAGACCGCCCGCCGCTGCACCCTCCTGACCCGGGGCATGGCGGCGTCACAAATTGCCGCCATTTGCCCCCGGAGCCAGGAGGCCTCCTCGTCTATGTCCGCGACTGGCTCTGGCCCGTACGAGGGCCAGGCCGCGGCATAGGAGGCCGCCATCAGCGCGTCCTCGTCCAGGTGCGTAAGCGCCCACCTCCTACGGGGGGTGGGCCCCCAATTGGGGCCACCCCCCTACATCAAACATGATGTAGAGGTGGTCGCTGAGGGTCGCGAGGTCATCTGCGACCCTCCACGCTCCAACACGTCGTGCGGCCGCCGGAGAAGCCCAGGACAAGTCCACAATGGACTCCCCTGCGGCCGCACGCACGTGCTGGCAGATCCCCGGTTGAGGATCCGGAGATCCAGACCGGAGGACCAATCTACCAGCACATCCCCCCGTGGGTCGGCCCTAGGGGATCCCCAAGTTGGGGATTTGGCATTAAAGTCCCCTAGGACCAACACTGGACGGGACAGGAGAGGGGTCAGTACCCTCCCCAGCCCATCCAGCAGCGACTCGAACTCCACGAGGGTCAGGCTGGGCGAGGCATACACCCCGGCCAGCGTGACGCACCTGGACTCCACCACCACGAACCCGGCACCCCTTCCGATCACCCGGAGGGGTGCCGAGTTCGTTGCGATCGCGACGGAGCCGCACAGATCCGCCGCCCAGTCAGGGCGATCGGGAACTCTGTACGGCTCCGCCGCGACCGCCAGGCCAATCCCCCACTCGGCCAGGGTTTGGACAAACAAGTCCTGTGCCCCAGCCGAGTGGTTGAGATTGGCCTGCAGCACCCTAACTGGAGGAGGAGGGGCCATTATCGGTTAGCCTTCCCCTCCTCCTCCAGGTTGGCGGCCGGTTCGGCCTCCACCTCTGGCTGACAGGGCGGGTATTTCCCGCCCTTGTCAGCACCACCCTCGGTTGCCTACCCGAGGATGTCCGCCAGCGCCACCTTCGGGTCCGCCAACCGCCGCCAATAGTCCTCCCCGCTCAAGGGGGGATCGGCGGCGGAGATGGACGACGCCCGCGGACGCAGACCTTCCTCGGGGTGGCCGATGGTGGTCCCTTCTCGGGGGAGGGCCGGGCCCTCTCCCTCGGAGACTGCTCCCCCGCCCTTCTTCTTGGACTTGGGGCGGGGGAGGGTCGACGATGATCCTCCTCTTTCCGCGGGCCTGGAGGGGCCCGCTACCGGAGGAGGGGGGGTGGACGTGGACTTTTGCGGTGGAGCAACCGGCTCCACCTCGTCCACGTCCATCACCACCGTCGCCGCCGGAGAGGCGGCGGATGGTACGGGGGGGCGCTGCGGGGCGGCACTCCCGGCCGACGCCGCCGCATCCCCGGCAGGCCCCGCCTGCCTCTTCTTCTCCCCCCTCCTCTTCCTTTTGGTGGGGGGTGGAGCACAACCCTGGGCGCCCAGCACATGACCGGCTGGGCGACCCAGGTCGACACACACCGGGCACCTCGGGGGTGCCCGGCATGCGGGCTATACGTGACCGGGGCCACCACAACGGTAGCACCGGCCACTCCTATCTGCCCCCCCAGGGCATCGGGACTGGAGGTGTCCCACCTCCAGGCACCGATGGCACCTGGGAGGGCGTGCCGCCAGGACCTCCACCCGGGGTGAGCACCACCCCAGGCGGAGGCGGCCCGCCGCGGCCAGTTTACGCACGGCCGCGAGCGGGCACCTGACCCAAATGGTGCCAAGTCCATTGGGGGAGGTCCGGATTGGGCCAGTAGTGACCTGGCCCGCCGGACACTCCCCCACCTTGGCCACCGCCTCCACCACCTGTTGGGTGGTGGTGGATTCATGAAGACCGCTGAGGCGAGCCTCAGCGGTCTTCATGGGGCGGGCCACCCTGACGCCGTCCCCGCCGAAGAGTTCGGCGAGGCGTTCCGCCAGGGCGTCCGCCTTCTCGGTACCGGAAGGGCCCGGGATCTCGATGATGGACGATCCCGCTTGGCCCTTCCGGTACCTGACCTCCTCAATGCCGACCTCCATGAGGTCGACAATGGCCACCGCCTTCCGCATGACCTCCGCATAGGAGGTCTTGCTCCCGGGGCGACCGTTAGCGATACGGCCGCCCTCTTGGGAGGACGCGGAAGGCGGGGCTTCTCCTTCCCCTTGGGTTTTGGGTGGGAGGGGAGGGGAGACAGGTGCCAAGGCACCCGTCTTCCCCTTTTCTTCTTCCCCCCACCCCCTTTCCCGTCTTCTGGCCCCCTGGGGGCCAGAAGGTGCCGCCGCAGCACCGGTGGCGGGCCCCGCCCCCTCCGAGAGGGAGGTTGTGGGGCCACAGCCACCCGGCGCTGCGCCCTCTTGGCCTTCCTCCCCAGGACCGCCACCCACTCCCCCGTGGCCGACGGAACGTCCCTCCCTGAGGAGGGGCGAGCTGGCCTGGTAGGGGGAGGGGCGCCGGTTCCCGGGGCGGAAGAGCCGCGGGTCCCGCCCGCGCCTTTCCCCGTCCTGGCCGAAGGAACGTCCTCCTTAAAAGGGAGGACGAGCTGGCCGGGTGGACGGGGGAGGCGGGGCAGGGGCCCGCACCTTCTTTCCCCTCTCCTCAGCCTCCTAAGGGCGGAAGAGGAGAGGGCCCCACCCTCCGTATCGGTGGAAGGGGGGGCCCTTTTCTCCTAGGAGGGAGGATTTCACCCGCCCGCTCCGCCATCTCCAAGAGAGGACGGAGACGGGCGAGCACCCTCGCCTCCACTGCCTCCGCCACCCGATCCGCCATCCCCTCTCCGTTCTCCGAGGAGGGCGGAGGGGGGGACGTCCGGGGGCGGGGGACTTTACGTGGAGAGGTCCGCGGGGACCTCTCCACGAGGCCCTGGAAGAAATCGGAGTCGGTATCTTCCTCCGGTCCTCCAGGGCCTCGTGGCCTCACCGCCACGCTGGGGGTCTTTTTCATAGACCCCGACGTTGATGCCCCTCCTCTCCGAGATGTAAGTGGAGAGGAGGGGGTCGCCTCCTTTGATCTGACGGGGCGGGGAGGGGGGTAAAGGCCCCCGTCCCACGCCCCGCTGCGATGAGGGTCGCAACCTGGGCCTCCAGGGCCTCGTTTTTGCCCTCAGCCCGCCACTGCCACCTCCAAGTCCCGTTCCCGGGACGAGGAGGCGGCCCGCTGAGCGTGCTCCGTGGCGACGCACCTCACAATCTGCGCCGCCTCCCGCAACTTCCGGACGTAAGTCCCATGGAGGTTGCGGGAGGTGGAAGCGACCTTCTCTATCCGCGCGGCCTCCTCGATCGCCCGCGCGGATAAGTCCGCCGCGGGGGCGTGACGGAGCTCCGCGAGAAGCTCCGCCTCGTCCCGCAGCGGAATCGCCGACTTGGAGGGCGGCCTAGCCTTAACGGCCGGGTCATCCAAGGCCCTGATGGCGTCGGCTTCGTCCGCCATCAGGACCGCTTCTGCGTGGGCGCGCTTTGCGTTTGCGAGCCCCGCGTACTCCCCGGTGGTGGGGGGGCGGCCGCTCTTGCGCTAAATTGCGCCTCCGGAGGGGCCTGCGACGCGGGTGGTGTCGCTGGCACCCTCCTCGAGTTCGCTCATGGCGAGCGAACTCTCGTCTCCTACGTCCCTCTGCAGGGACCTCTCCCTTCTAATCGCGGAGACGGCCGAGCTCACCCCCAAGCTCGCTCGCCGCTCCTGCGCCTCCTCGTCCGTCTTTTTATATAAATTGTCGGGTTCCATAGTTGTTCCCACGAGTAGGGTCGGAAGGGGTGGTCCACCCGGGCAGAGCCGCCATACCCGGGTAAGCCTAATACACCCTGGGGTTCGGCAGGTGCCCCAGGGGAGTTTGGTCGCTAAAGACTGGCCAACCTCCCAGCCATGCATCCTCTCGGCGCGCACCATACCTTAGGATTGAGGGTAATTTTTTATAGAGGTTTTCTTCCTCGCAGGCCGGCCGGTGAAGGCAGGCCCTCCGGGTCCCTTGACGGCAACGTTCCACCACTACGCCCTGTGATGGTCGTTGAAGCCGCCAAGAGACTTACGGAATTAGGAGATGGATGGCGTTCATCCATCCCCAGCTCAGGCACCCCGGGTTCGCCAGACCCGTACCGCCGACCTTGCGGCCGACAGCCCCTGGGGTTGTGCCCTTTTTGATGACCGGGGTGGCACCTCCCCGGAGACGGCACCTGACACCAGGCTTACGGTTCCGTCCAAACCGGCGTGCTGTCCGCGGCTGCTTATTCGTCGGGGTTACCCCCGCTTATTTCGCAGCTACCCTTCAAAGAACCATGACAATGAAGGGCGTTCCCCTATCCGCAACCCGGGGACGCGCTCGGTTGCCCACGCAAGGCCTCCGCCGAAGCGGACCGAGAAGCGGACCGAGACCCAGACCTAACCCAGACCTTTTTTTTTTTTTTTTTTTTTTTTTTTGACTGGGGGGGGAAATCTTTTTACGCAAAGACGCACACCCCGCCGAGTGCGGCCATGCGCCGGGTAGTGTGGGACCGGAACGCCCCATACCGGCTAAAACCCCCCCCCATCCTGTGACTCTTGGTCGATACGCCCCCCGGTATCACCGTTAGGCATTGCTTCAAGGGGACGCCGCCTTTTACTCACTTTTTAGCGACCTAAGAGGGTCGCCACTCGCTATCTCCTTATATGCAGGACATCTAGCTGACCCCGCGAGGTGGGACGCCTTCCCTTCTTTAGCACATATTGTGCACTTGTATTTGGCAGTACAAGTGCCCATCTTGTGGCCTGCGGTTCCGCAGCGCCTACACAAATCCTCCTCGACAGAGCATCGTGCCGCCTGGTGCCCAAAGTGATGGCACTTAAAACATCTTAAGATTTGGGGGACCATGACGACCTTGCCATAAACAAAGCCGACACGGACCCGCCCAATCTTTTCCAGTATTTCGGCATACTGGGCCGGCCCGACCCCGTGAGCGATCTTGCTCCCACCAAAGCCCAGGCGCATAGTCTTTATATCCACGTGGGCAGACTCGTGTAGTAGGGCAGCGACAGCGTCCCTGAACTCTTCCTTTTCAGAGAGGGCATCAAGCCCTTTAATCTCGAAATCCCTCATCTCTTTGAGGACTCTAGTTTGACTAGACTCCCCAAGCACTCGCCTCAATTCTTCCTGCGCCTTCTCGGCTTGGCCCTCTTTACCTTCGACCTCAATAAGGAGGTCGCCAGCCCTAGTTTTCCTATGGCCTGTCACCTGCACCTCCGTGAGGACGCCCTTGCTCCGTAATGTCCTTTAGGACCTCCAGATATGTGCGGTCGGTTGTAACTTTTACAATCACCGCATCTGGCCTCCTCCTAGGTGGTCTCGGAGCCTTCTTCCTCTCCTTCGGTGCTCCCTTCTCGGTGCACTACGTTTCGCCGCCACAGGTGCGCTTGCAGGGCTACTCCGTTGAAGGAGACGCCTAGCCCTCTTAGTGGTGACCTCCACCCAGGCCTCCTGCGCTGGCTTCGTACGCGGTGGTGGCGGTGGTGGGGGCGGCATCATACTCCTCATCAGTGGCCACGTGCATGTACTGCCACTATGGAGGGGACACTTGCAGCCGCCGCCTCTTCCTCGAGGTCTTCTCACTGGGGGTATATGGCCCGTGCCTGGGGTGGCAGTCCGAAAACCTGCCATTTCCGGCGAACCCAAAACCTCCTTAATTATCTCCGTAATGATGGTCCTAAGACCATCATTACTAACGAAATGGGGCAGAAACGACCGGCACGGGTGCCTCTTTAGTTGCCGAGCGGGAAGCAGTCAGCGACTCTTCTGTTCAGATAAACAGAGCAGCTGCTGCCTACACGCTCAAGCTCGACCTTCATCGTTTCCAGTTCCGCTTTGAGAAGCTTGTTCTCTCTAGACTTATCAAAGTCATAGAAAGAAGCCGCCCCAGACGACATATCAACATCATAATCGGACGTGTCCGTGTCCGTTTGAGTCCGACACCTCCGGCCTCCCAAGGCTCCTGAGCCGCTTGGCAGCAAGGCCAAGCTTACTCTTGCGCGATCGATACGCCTTCACCGATTCGCCCGGCAGGCGATCGACTTTGATGCCCCCCTACGGTTTGACGGCATCAGGAAGACTCCTGATGCCGCCTCATCAACCGAACTAACGCCAGATGTTCCGGCTCCAGGTGGTTGGTTTTCTCCCGGCAGCTGTTGGCCTTGCCACACGGGTCTCCTCATCAGACTTTCGATTTGTTTGTTTGCTGTCATACATAACTAAATCCCACGACAATGGTCGGAAAGGGTGTCCACCCTGGCAGAGCCGCCATACCAGGGTAAGCCTAGATACAACTGGGGTTCGGCAGGTGCCCCAGAGGTTGATCGCTAGCGACCGGTTAACCCACCGGCCATTCATCCCCTCGGCGCGCATCATACCTTGGGATTGGGGTAATTTTTATAGAGGTTTTCTTCCTCGCGGTCCGGCCGGTTAAGGCAAGACCCCCGGGCCTCTTGACGGCAACGTTCCCCCACCACGCCCTGTGGGGGTCGTTGAAGCCGCCAAGAGGCTTACGGTATTAGGAGGCGGATGGCGCTCATCCGCCCCCAGCTCAGGCACCCCGGGTTCGCCAAACCCGTACTGCCGACCTTGCGGCCGACAGCCCCTGGGGTTGTAACCTTTTTGATAACCGGGGTGGAAACCTCCCCGGGGACGGCAGGACACCAGGCTTACGGTTCCGCCCAAACCGGCGTGCTGTCCGCGGCTGCTTATTCGTCGGGGTTACCCCCGCTTATTTCGCAGCTACCCTTCAAAGAACCATGACAATGAAGGGCGTCCCCCTATCCGCAACCCGGGGACGCGCTCGGTTGCCCACGCAAGCCCTCCGCCGAAGCGGACCGAGAGACCTAAAAGGCCTAACCCAGACCTAACCCAGACTCTAAATTCCTTTTTTTTTTTTTTTTAACGTGTTTCTTGCAATACACACACCACGTTGACACCACACACACACACACGGATTTTTTATCGCTACCCCCAGGTTGACCCCATCTCGCCCGATTTTCGGCGGCGGTCCAACGAACTGGGGTCCACTACCGGACCGCCGCCTCAGGGAACTCTTCGTCACCTCCCGGTTCCATCCGTGCTCGCGGGGAGCAGTCATGCTTGGTTCCTGGGCGCCGACCTAATTACCAGAAGCCGCATGGAAGGGTCACACTTCCATGCGGCAAAACTTAGATATCAAGGTTTCCGCGGCCCCATTTTCGATATTAGCCCTCGGTCCTGTCCCGACGGCCCTCATTTAAGTCCCGACTACCGCCACCTACCTCCTCACCCAAGTGACTGTTGGTCCGGGTCCGCCATGATTCACGCGTGGGTGGGGCCGCGTCCTAAAACCCTAGGCCACAGCCCGCCTCTATGCCATGTTCCCGTACCGCAAGGCAGCCGTCGGCGGCTCCGAAATAACGGTTTCGCTCCGATTTATAACAGGTCTCGACCCGCCAGCATCAGTCCTCTAGGTTGTATTGGCGAGAGGCTGCCGAACCCTCGCAGGACATGCTAGGGACCTTCACGTGCCCGACCAACAATGTTTTCCTTTCACAACTGGGGAACCCCACGCCATCACGCAGGCACTCTGGAGTGGCCTCCACTCCGGCATTGTGCGACCTCTACGCAGAGCTGTCGAGGTGTGCGTCGAGAACGTCCTTCGTTGGTCTAACGATCCATACCAAATGTGGTCGCGCCGACCTCGCTGGCGGTGTGTGCCATCCGCCCCCATTTCTCCGCGACTTAGTTAGGAATTGGCGACGGCGTCAGGGCCCAGGTCCTGCCCTTCGCTCCGGCGGAACTACTCCAGACCTAAAAGACCTAACCCAGACCTAACCCAGACCTATTTTTTTTTTTTTTTTTTTTTGAGGGGGAAAATGTTTTATTTACACCTGCTACCGATGTTGATTGCCAGGTAGTGTTATCCTCTCCTATTTTTCAGGAATACCAACTAAAAACCCTGTCTTTATCTAGCGGATAAATGGACCATTGGGAAAACAAAATCTCGGGATTAGCCAGAGGCCATTTCAGGTTCATCTAACACTGGCCGACCACATGCGATTGATGGGACCCATCTTTGTCATATAACTATTTCATATGACGGTATTTACATATGGCAGTTTTGATTTCAGTCTTAAATCTCGCACTCCATATTGCCCTCATATTGGGTTGAACGCTTGCTCCTCGATGGTTTCTCATTATGTTTTCTATATATGTTTTCATTTTTTCCGATTTCTCCCAGCATCATCACTAGTTTTCGACCTCTGTAGGCCGTCCGATTTTGCAAGATAATCCACCCTCTCCTACGCCCAGCCGATCGAGAATTCAAAGACTTGTACGCCGGGTGTTTTTTCCGCATCCATACCAGCAGAGCGGCGAGTCTCGTTATCCGTTGTTTCGACAGCCGGCAAAACAGGTCTCAGCCATCAAGCACCTGCGTTGCGCGCGAAACTGAGTGTCCGAGGGCCTCAGCCATCCATTATCTGATGTTTGTCAACAAGTTTGAATGTCCATCAGCCGATAATCTGCCTCGTCCACCTGTATTTTGTCGGGTCCAGGGTCTTTTCATTCTTTTTTTTACATTTTTTGACCTGCCGAGACTTCTTCTGATATATATACGTCGTGTTCCTCAGCTGGAGATCCAGTGGGGACCCTTCTAGCTCCAGGGACAGGTTGCAGCAACAAAGAGACCCCGATAAGATCTGACCGGCGACCCTCCAAAATTTTCACCATGGCAATCCCCTTTGCGGTATCGTTCTAAGACCACGTCTCTGTTGCCCAGATAGCGTACAGCACTATTGCTTCCACGTTTTATTTGGAGGAGCCTGCATAGGCGACCGCAATTTGGGGTATTCGTGCCAATGCCCCACCTGTATTCAGCGCTTTTTTACACAGACACCGGTGACACGGGGGATCCTTGTCCCCTTCTCCGTTGGTTGCCTTCAATTATCCCTCCCAGGTATCGGAATATATTTCGTAACACTAACCTTTTTATTGACACTGGCTGCTTTATTTATATCCCTTAATTACAGGCCGTCTTTTCAGAGGCAGGCCATACACCGTGAACCGGCCCCAATGTCAGGTTTCCGTCAGTCTTTTCGGGAAGTTTCATCGATCCACACCAACACCTCCAACCAGGACATCGTCGCCTCATCCATTCTTCCGGTGGGGTTTCAACCTAGGGGTCTAGCCGGTCAGAGGGATCGGGTGTTCAACCGATCCCTTGCCACAGATACCCACGTACGTCCTGTACTCAAGGGTACCATCGATGCAGCCCGACACTTAGGTAGGGGTGGTTCAAAACGTCCACAATTTTCTCCTGAATAGAGCCTGGGCTTGAAAGGATGCTCCGACTTACAGTATTGAATGCATTTTTACATCATTTCGGCCAGGAGGCAGTGGTATGACCTCTTAGCTCTCCACCTATCGACTGTCGGCTATCGCGTTAACGGTGTTTTTGCGCTTAGAACCGTAGGTTTCGCTAGCTTCTAATGCATTTCATCATAGCGATATTATATGCCCATCTTTTCGCCCAGTTCGATCAGGATACAAAGGGGGGCGAAATTTGTTCCGCCACACTGGTTTTTTTTGGGCACTAGGACAATCTGACTGCATTCCTCAGAAACGGACCCTTCATCAACCAGACTGAGCATCTGGCTGATGCATCGGGTATCCATTTAATGGCCGGGGACTTTGTCTGGGTTTTTCTCACTAACCAACGATCTGTTGATATCACTTTCCGATATGCAAAATTAGGGTATCGGTTCCATTTCGGCTATTTGTCTGAATTCCCTGCTCCCAGGAGCTGGGCGAATGAAGAGATTTTTATCCGCCAATGCGGTTTTTACCTAACCGGGAAGATTTCGTGATATTTTGCCTGTAGAACAGTCTGTATGGACGGCCCCAAGGCACTTTGTCGAGGACTGCTAGAAAACTAGTCCATGTGTGTGTTTCTTAGCTTCCTAATAGGCATCTTTTTAGTTGTCTCCGGGATTCTTGGTACGTCTCGTGATACAGTACGATCTCTTGGCGCACGCCTTGCGCCATGTGCACGTTCGCGCACACCTTTGTGCAGATGTCCCGACCATTTAAAACATCTTTCGACCACCACCATGCCGCCATTTTTCCACGGAGAGCGGCATGAAACCTCATTCTGGGCACACCAATTTATGGTTTTACATAATTCATAATTTGTTTTTTCTTTCAGGACCGTCCGCCGACCATGGAGGGGGACACGACTGGGCAGCCTCGGAAGGGTTCCTTGCATGATCCCAAGGTACCATACGTATTTCGCACATTTGAGGATGCTTGTTCCACCAGGTGAGTCAAAAATATGTATTATGTCCCCGATCCTTATATTCTTCGCCAGATCCAGGTACCACCCCACATGTTTCAGATTCCAGGAACCCCTTACCCAGGTAGGATATCGGGTCTTGCCTTGTCTTTCAGTAGCTGTTCCATCGCTCCTAACCGGTATTAGCACTTTATTACTGGAATCACCTGTCGACCCGTCGATCCTGTTTTTTAGGATCCCCAGGCTGGTGAACTGGCGTTACGCCAGCGAAAATCAACTCCCTGCCGCGGTTTGATTCGGCAATAGCTTCTAGGTCCGTTAATCTGTTATCGAACTCAGACCAAGCATTTGGTCTACAAGGTCGTCGCTTGTGTACACAATTGCCGACTTCTCAACGCGACAAAGCTCGCCCTGCCTTTGCAATAAAGGAGGTTTTCTTGATCCCATTGTATAGGGGTTGAACCAAATCGCCGCCTTACGCGCTGTGTCATAGTACCTCCAGGGTACGGACGTTTGCCTTTATCGGTTCGGCTGATTACAGCAATATCGATACGGTTTTTTCTGATTGGGCCTGCTCAAGCAACAGGTCTGCCTCCCAAACTGTGAGGTTTACCTGCAAAATCACCCCATTTTTATTTGTTTATGCGCTCGGGCTTAGATTTCGGGAGCAATGGCGTCCCTGTATACCCGGCCCGCCATGAGAGTCTGGAACCAGCTTCTGAATCCGGGAGGCCGCGGGATGTACACAGGCAGCATTTTGCGACTTGTTTGCGTCCTCCATTTTGTTCTTCAGCTCACCACATTTCCGGCAAATGCGCTGCACAGGGGGTCTACTTCCACAGTTTCTCGCGATGCAAGTTCGTGGCATTTGAAGCATCTTATGACGTCAGGGGAGAACCGTCACCCTGCAGGAAATCCAGCCGATTCGTATCCTACCTGTTTTGCACACAAGGTCGACGATTTGTGTGGGGGCTTCCACCAAGGACTTTAGTGGCGCGAGGCCCTTCGCGCATTTACACTTAACACCATCACTAAAGTTTCCCTGCTGTCGAGATCTGCAACAGCGTTGCGGACATCCTCCTGGGTGGTCAACGGTTCAATATCACGGATTTCTCCTCTTTTTTGGTTGCAGTTTCCTGACAGATATCTCGTCGCCAAGAGCCCCACCACCTGTGCCATGTATACGGCCGCTTTTTTTTTTTTTGCGGTGAGCTCAAATAGTAAATTACCAGTGGCGGTTTTTCTCACCGCTTTTATTCCCTCAGCCTTGGGTCCGAGTTTATCTCTTTTTCAGAACGTCAGCGAACGTGGCCTGCTCCGTGCTCGAAATTGCATCCCCTTGTAGTGTTTCTTGGGCGGCGCTGTTGCTCTGCTTGGTACCGCTGCTTTTACTGTCCTCCGGGTCCTCTGCCCCATGTATCCGATTTGTTACGCCTGTTTTTCCCCACCAGGGTCCACCATCAGGGTCTCCTCCTCCAGTAGCCCCCAGCTTGCTTACGGATGGGTCTGAATGCACCCTTCTTATTCGGGTATTTTCTACGGTAGGGGCATTTATACTGCTGGTTCGGACGTCCTCCATATCGATCCCAGCCTGCAGAGATCATTTGACGCAAGGACACTCCTGAGGACCTGGATCTCTCTCGTTACAGGCGATAGCTGCCAGTGTCCTACAGCGGGATTTTTTCTCAGGGGTTTTTCCTTGCAGCCGGGCTGCTGTCACAGTGTCAGCGCCCTTCTTTTTAGAGCATAAGAAACCAGCGTCTGGAAGGTCGACAACATTTGTTACAGGCCTTCGAGGGCTACGCCCGAGACATTGGGTGTTCAGGATCCGCTGACGGAGTACCACAATCCTGCCATTTCGGTATGGCAAAGTCACCCACCCCTTGTCATCCCTCGGGCTTTGCAGGAGGGATTTAGCTCAGAGATCTGCTTGCCGAGCTCTGTTATGTGGGCATACAGTCTCTCTCGCTCCGACTTCGCCGTCTCAAGTTCATCGAGCAAGCCTTGAGTTCATCTTCCGCTCTTCCTGCAGCTGCCGCGGTCCCTGGGATCTCATTTCGGACTTTAGCCGATATCCTAGGGAAGGAGGCCTCTCATACCCTCCTTTTCCGACATGATTTCTGACGTTTCCTCTAAATCCAGCGTCAATAGGCAAATATCGTCCGACGTCCCGGACGAGAGATCAGCCTGGGGGACGTTCGCAGCCCTCTTGTATTGGTGATAATGTGGGGGCGTGTCGGGGCTCGCTCTGCTTCTTTTGGCGTACCGCGTGGCAAGGATCTGGTTCTGGTTCCTGCGACTCCCGCTATCACGGACCACTTTCCCATCTGCGGAGGAAGACTCCTCAACCGGTCGGCCGACCCTCTTCTGCCCACGGGTTAGGCAACCCGTACTCGCATTTCTTGGCAGCTATGCCAAGCGGCTCTGCGCGATCTATACGCCGTATCTGTCTCACCCGGCAGTCTAAACTTTTATCCCACCCTTCCGGTTGTATTGGGGGGCTTCTCCTTCAGCGTGGCTGCTGTCCGACATCCAAGGTCCGTGGCTCTCCAGTTTTGCACGTTTGCGCGGTCGAATCCAGAGTGTCTGTCCGTTTTACTTTGTTTTTTCTTGTTGGTTTCGTATTCATGTTCATTACTGGCCAGGTTTGGCCGTAGCCGCCCCTGCAGCCACCGATTTTAATGGGGAAAAAAAGACTCGTCCACCCGGGGTCACACCCCACCCCACACACCTCACACCCTGGGGGTCGGCGTTTCCCCAGGGTTGGTCTCTAGGCGGCCAACTAACCCATGGCCCCGCATGCGTCACCGATCATCCGCATGCGCCCCTACTAGGCGAGCACCATACCGTTCAGGGAGGGGTAATTTTTTATAGAGGTTTTCTTCCTCGCAGACCAGCCGGTCAAGGCAAGTCCTCCGGGTCCCGTGACGGCAACGTTCCACCACTACGCCCTGTGATGGTCGTTGAAGCCGCCAAGGAACTTACGGAATTAGGAGGTGGATGGCGTTCATCCACACCCCAGCTCGGGTCCCCGGGTTCGCCAAACCCGTACCGCGGAAGGCATTCCACCCCACGGCCCCTGGGGAGGTCTCGGCCCCGGGGTTCGCTAGGCCGTACCGTGGAGGACAAAACTATTGGTGGCCCCTGGGGTGGGGACAACACACACCACACACACACACAGCTCGCTTACGGTTCCCGGGTCCAAACCGGCGGCTGTCCACGGCCCCTTGTCGGGGGTTACCCCGGGTTCTTTTATTCGCAGCTACCCTTCAAAGCGGTCCCTGGGGCCATGAAAAACACACGACACACACACACACACACACACAAGGGGACCCGCGGTTCGCCACCTAAACCCCGCGGCCATCTGGGGGAAGGACCTAAGATGTCAGACCTAACCCAGACCTAACCCATTTTTTTTTTTTTTTTTTTTTTTTTTTTTTTTTCGCCAACGTGGGGGAAATCTTCCAAAGACACCCGCCGCCGTTGGGGCGACGGCGGGTAGTGTCGGATTTTTACCGACTAAAACCCCCACGGTGACCACCATCTCGCCCGACTTCGGCGGCGGTCCGGGAACGACCAAGCTAGGTCACACTACCGGACCGCCGCCTCGGGGAGGTCCTCTTCCCCGACTGGGAAGAGTGGACCTCCTCCCAGTCCGTGCGCGCGGGGGAGCAGGTCAATGACTGCTCCCCCACAGAGCGCCGACTAAGTCGGCGCTCCTGACTCCGCCGCATGGAAGGGTCACACTTCCATGCGGCCAACGTGGGCTATAACAAGGGGAGGGCGCGGCCCCAACCGCGGTCCTCCCCAAGCCCTCGGTGCCGCTCCCGACCGGCCAGGACCGAAGTCCCGGCACACGACGCCGGAGCGGCACCTACCTCCTCACTCGGGCGGCGCCCGGCACCAAATCAATGACTGGGGCCGGGTCCGCCCGCCTACATCACGGTGGCGGGCCTCTTGGAGGGGGTCGCCTAAAGCGGAGCCCCCTCCTGGCCCGCCTTCTCTCCTGCCGAGCGGGATCGGAAGACGCCCGATCCCGCTCGGCGGCCTCCTTCTGCTAAATAACGGTTTCGCAGAAGGAGGCCACCGCTCTCCAAGACCTCTCGCTCGCCAGCATTGCCGTGACAAGTGCTGGCGGCGAGAGGTCCGGGCCAATAATGGCCCGCACATCTTCCCTTGCCCCGCCAAAGGCTGGGCACTCCTCGATCGTGTGGCTGGGGGTGTCGACCACCCCCACGCCACACGACAGGCACTCTGGTGTGGCCTCCGCTCCGATTTTATGCAGGTACTCTCCGAAACATCCATGTCCGGAGAGCACCTGCGTCGTCCGGTAGGTAAGCCTACCGTGCCGACGATCCACCCACTCCTCCAAATGTGGGAGGATCGCGCCGACAGCTCGCTGGCGGGCGGCTCGATAATTCTCGAGCTCCGCCCGCCATTTTCTAAGTGCGAGCTGCCGGGCCTGACGCCTCAGGTCACCGACCGACAGTCCTGCCGGATCCCCTTCGCCCCGGCGGAGTGACCGGACCCGTCGATAGACGCGGGCCTCGGCCTCCGCCTGCAGGTCGAAGGGGATTACCCCCGACAGGACTGCCGCCGCCTCATGGGAGATAGTGCGGTAACCACGTGCCACCCTGACGGCCATACGCCGGTATACGCGGCGCAGCATTATTCGGCTGCGCCGCCCGGCCGCCAGGGACGGGGCCCAGACTGGGCACCCGTAGAGGCACATGGCCCGCACCACCCCCGTGTAGAGGCGGCGGACCCTCTCTCTGGTCCCCCGATATTGGGCAGTAGCCGACCCAACAGGGCGGCTACCCCCTCTACTCGGGGGACGAGTCGGTCAAAGTGACCCTCGAAGCGCCAGCGGCTGTCAATGTCCAGGCCGAGGTACTTAATACGTTCCTCGACCCGGACAAAGACCGGCCCTACTCGGACGACCGACTGGGGCGGTCTCCGGGTCAGAGGCAGCCCATGGAACCAGGCTGCCTCCGTTTTCTCCGGAGACACTTGCAGCCCCAGTCGACGGACGGAGGCCACTACTGTGGCCACCCCGGCCTCGGCAAGGCCCAGCAGCCTCTCCCATTCCTCCCCCACGGCTATCACAAGTGTGTCGTCTGCATAGCAGACGACTGTGACGCCGTGAGGGAGCGCGGTGAGGAGAACCCGGTTGTACCCCAGGTTCCACAACAACGGTCCTAAGACGGACCCCTGGGGTACACCGCGGTTCACCTCCCGCGTTACTACCCCGTACCGACCCGGGTATATCACCCGTCTGTCCCGGAGGTAGTCTGCCAGGACTCTCCTCAGGTACGGGGGCACTTGATGGTCGACTAGTGCCCCCGCAATCCTGTCCCAGGGCAGGGAGTTGAAGGCGTTGGCGATGTCAAGAGACACCGCCAACGCCATCCCACCCCGGGAGACAGACTCATCCACGAGGGCCTTGACATGATCGACCGCGTCTATGGTCGATCGGCCCTCGCGGAAGCCGAACTGGCACGGTGCCAAGTTCGGACCTACACGGGACATATGCCCCCAGAGGCGGGAAGCTATGATTCTCTCAAAGAGCTTTCCCGCCTCATCAAGGAGGCATATGGGTCGGTACGCCTTGGGAGAGGCTGCCGGCTTGCCACCCCCCTGGGGAAGCAGGACCATCGTGGCCTGCTTCCACAAGAGGGGGACCCGCCCCGCCTGAAGGCAGCTGTCGAACAGCCACCTCAGGCGGGGCCCGAGGACGCGTAAGGCCAAGGCTAACGCCTTGCCTGGGACGCCGTCTGGACCGGGGGCGGTGTTCCGCCCTCTTAACTTGGCGACGGCGTCCCGGAACTCCTCGTCGCTGACCGCGCATGGTGGCAGCGCGGTCAGCGCCGCCTCGAGCGGCTCCGGTGGTGGTCTGCCCCCCTCATCGAGGGGGAACAGTTTATTTACCACCGACCGGAGCACGGCGGGTTCTAGGCTCTCTGTGACGGAAGGACCCGCGGGGCGTAGGCGGCCCAGTACCAACCGGTACGGGCGTCCCCACGGGTCTGCGTCCAGAGAGCCCAGGAGTTCCTCCCAGGCCGATGCCTTGGCTTCCCTGATGGCTCTCCGCAAGGCATTCGATGCGTCTCGATATGCCTCGCGGAGTGTGGCCTCCACCGCATGGTCGCGGACTGCTCGGCGGCGGGCCCTTGTCCACCGGCGTCGGGCCGCCACACTCTCTTCTCTGAGTGTGGCTATCTGGCCCGACCACCAGTAGACCGCCCGCCGCTGCACCCTCCTGACCCGGGGCATGGCGGCGTCACAAATTGCCGCCATTTGCCCCCGGAGCCAGGAGGCCTCCTCGTCTATGTCCGCGACTGGCTCTGGCCCGAACGAGGGCCAGGCCGCGGTATAGGAGGCCGCCATCAGCGCGTCCTCGTCCAGGTGCGTAAGCGCCCACCTCCTACGGGGGGGTGGGCCCCCAATTGGGGCCACCCTCCCTACATCAAACATGATGTAGAGGTGGTCGCTGAGGGTCGCGAGGTCATCTGCGACCCTCCACGCTCCAACACGTCGTGCGGCCGCCGGAGAAGCCCAGGACAAGTCCACAATGGACTCCCCCTGCGGCCGCACGCACGTGCTGGCAGATCCCCGGTTGAGGATCCGGAGATCCAGACCGGAGGACCATTCTACCAGCACATCCCCCCGTGGGTCGGCCCTAGGGGATCCCCAAGTTGGGGATTTGGCATTAAAGTCCCCTAGGACCAACACTGGACGGGACAGGAGAGGGTTCAGTACCCTCCCCAGCCCATCCAGCAGCGACTCGAACTCCACGAGGGTCAGGCTGGGCGAGGCATACACCCCGGCCAGCGTGACGCACCTGGACTCCACCACCACGAACCCGGCACCCCTTCCGATCACCCGGAGGGGTGCCGAGTTCGCCGCGATCGCGACGGAGCCGCACAGATCCGCCGCCCAGTCAGGGCGATCGGGAACTCTGTACGGCTCCGCCGCGACCGCCAGGCCAATCCCCCACTCGGCCAGGGTTTGGACAAACAAGTCCTGTGCCCCAGCCGAGTGGTTGAGATTGGCCTGCAGCACCCTAACTGGAGGAGGAGGGGGCATTATCGGTTAGCCTTCCCCTCCTCCTCCAGGTTGGCGGCCGGTTCGGCCTCCACCTCGGAGCTGACAGGGCGGGTATTGCCCGCCCTTGTCAGCACCACCCTCGGTTGCCTACCCCCGAGGATGTCCGCGAGCGACACCTTAGGGTCCGCCAACCGCCGCCAATAGTCCTCCCCTCTCAAGGGGGGATCGGCGGCGGAGACGGACGACGCCCGCGGACGCAGACGTTCCTCGGGGTGGCCGAGGGTGGTCCCTTCTCGGGGGAGGGCTGGGCCCTCTCCCTCGGAGACTGCTCCCCCGCCCTGCTTCTTGGACTTGGGGCGGGGGAGGGTCGACGGTCCTCCTCTTTCCACGGGCCTTGAGGGGCCCGCTACCGGAGGAGGGAGGGTGGGCGTGGACTCTTGTGGTGGAGCAACCGGCTCCACCTCGTCCACGTCCATCACCACCGTTGCCGCCGGAGAGGCGGGGGATGGTACGGGGGGGCGCTGCGGGGCGGCACTCCCGGCCGACGCCGCTGCACCCCCGGCAGGCCCCGCCTGCCTCTTCTTCTCCCCCCTCCTCTTCCTTTTGGAGGGGGGAGGAGCACAACCCGGGGCGCCCAGCACATGATTGGCTGGGCGACCCAGGTCGACACAGACCGGGCACCTCGGGGGTGCCCGGCATGCCCGCGAAACGTGACCGGTGCCACCACACCGGTAGCACCGGCCACCCCTATCTGCCCCCCCAGGGCATCGGGACTGGAGGTGTCCCACCTCCAGGCACCGATGGCACCTGGGAGGGCGTGCCGCCAGGACCTCCACCCGGGGTGAGCACCACCCCAGGCGGAGGCGGCCCGCCGCGGCCAGTTTGCGCACGGCCGCGAGCGGGCACCTGATCCACCATGGTGCCAAGTCCATTGGGGGAGGTCCGGATTGGGCCAGTAGTGACCTGGCCCGCCGGACACTCCCCACCTTGGCCACCGCCTCCACCACCTGTTGGGTGGTGGTGGATTCATGAAGACCGCTGAGGCGAGCCTCAGCGGTCTTCATTTTCGGGCCACCCTGACGCTGTCCCCGCCGAAGAGTTCGGCGAGGCGTTCCGCCAGGGCGTCCGCTTTCTCTGTACCGGAAGGGCCCGGAATCTCTATGATAGAGGATCCCGATTGGCCCTTCCGGTACCTAACCTCCTCGATGCCGACCTCCTTGAGGTCGACATTCCACCGCCTTCCGCATGACCTCCGCATAGGAGGTCTTGCTCCCCGGGGCGACCGTTAGCGATACGGCCGCCCTCTTGGGAGGACGCGGAAGGCGGGGCTTCTCTTCCTTCTTTGGGGGGGGGTGGGGCGGGGGCGGGGAGACAGGTGCCGAGGCACCCGTCTTCCCCTTTTTTCTCTGCCCCCCCTTTCCCGTCTTCTGGCCCCCTTAGGGCCAGAAGGTGCCGCCGGAGCACCGGAGGCGGGCCCCGCCCCCCTCCGAGAGGGAGGTTGTGGGGCCACAGCCACCCGGCGCTGCGCCCTCTTGGCCTTCCTCCCCAGGACCGCCACCCACTCCCCCGTGGCCGACGGAACGTCCCTCCCTGAGGAGGGGCGAGCTGGCCTGGTAGGGGGAGGGGCGCCGGTTCCCGGGGCGGAAGAGCCGCGGGTCCCGCCCCCCCCATTCCCCGTCCAGGTCGAAGGAACCTCCCCCGGGGAGGGAGGACGAGCTGACCGGGGGGACGGGGGAGGCGGGGCAGGGGTACGCACCTTCTTTTTCCTCCTCAGCCTCCTAAGGGCGAAGAGGAGAGGGCCCCACCCTCCGTATCGGTTGAAGGGGGCGGCCTTTTTCTCCCAGGAGGGAGGATTTGACCCGCCCGCTCCGCCATCTCTAAGAGAGGACGGAGACGGGCGAGCACCCTCGCCTCCACTGCCTCCGCCACCCGATCCGCCATCCCCTCTCCGTTCTCCGAGGAGGGCGGAGGGGGGACGTCCGGGGGCGGGGGACTTTATCGGGAGAGGTCCGCGGTGAGGCCCTGGAAGAAATCGGAGTCGGTATCCTCCTCCGGTCCTCCAGGGCCCCGTGGTCTCAGCGCCACGCTGGGGGTCTTTTTTATAGACCCCGATGTTGATGCCCCTCCTCTCCGAGATGTATGTGGAGTAAAGACCCCCCTCCCCCGCCCCGCTGCAATGAGGGTCGCAATTTGCGCCTCTAAGGCCTCGTTTTTTGCCTTTAACTCCGCCACTGCCACCTCCAAGTCCCGTTCCCGGGAAGAGGAGGCGGCCCGCTGCGCGTGCTCCGTGGCGACGCATCTTACCAGCTGCGCCGCCTCCCGCAACCTCCGGACGTAGGTCCCATGGAGGTTGCGGGATGTGGAGGCGACCTTCTCGATCCGCGCGGCCTCCTCTATCGCCCGCGCGGATAAGTCCGCTGCGGGGGCGTGACGGAGCTCCGCGAGAAGCTCCGCCTCGTCCCGCAGCGGAATCGCCGACTTGGATGGTGGCCTAGCTTTGACGGTCGGGTCATCCAAGTCCCTGATGGCGTCCGCTTCGTCCGCCATCAGGACCGCTTCTGTGTGGGCTCGCTTTGGTTTCGCGAGCCCAACGTACTCCCCGGTTGTTGGGGGGCGGCCTCTCTTACGCCTATCGGCGCCTCCGGAGGTGCCAGCAACGCTGGAGGTGTCGCTGGCACCCTCCTCGAGTTCGCTCATGGCGAGCGAACTCTCTCTCCTACGTCCCTCTGCAGGGACCTCTCCCTTCTAATCGCGGAGACGGCCGAGCTCACCCCCAAGCTCGCTCGCCGCTCCTGCGCCTCCTCGTCCGTCTTTTTATATAAGTTTCTCGGTTCCATAATTGTTCCCACGAGTAGGGTCGGAAGGGGTGGTCCACCCGGGCAGAGCCGCCATACCCGGGTAAGCCTAATACACCCTGGGGTTCGGCAGGTGCCCCAGGGGAGTTTGGTCGCTAAAGACTGGCCAACCTCCCAGCCATGCATCCTATCGGCGCGCACCATACCTTAGGATTGAGGGTAATTTTTTATAGAGGTTTTCTTCCTCGCAGGCCGGCCGGTGAAGGCAGGCCCTCCGGGTCCCTTGACGGCAACGTTCCACCACTACGCCCTGTGATGGTCGTTGAAGCCGCCAAGAGACTTACGGAATTAGGAGATGGATGGCGTTCATCCATCCCCAGCTCAGGCACCCCGGGTTCGCCAGACCCGTACCGCCGACCTTGCGGCCGACAGCCCCTGGGGTACCCCGGACCTAACCCAGACCTAACCAAGACTTTTTTTTTTTTTTTTTTTTTTTTTTTTTTTTACGAGGACGGTGAAATACGTTTACTGCACACAAGTGTGCAGTCCGGGTTACCCGGGCGAAGAATTCGCCCCATACCCACTAAAAACCTCCTCGGACCGTTCCCCTATCCGCAACCCGGGGACGCTCGTAGCCAGGCCCCAGGAACCGCGTTTGCATTTTCTTCATGGGGCGTTGGCTTATCAGGCAATGGTGGTCCTTCTTGCCACTCCTCTACCGTTTATTCCGGTATGTTGGGCACCCGGGGACGCAGCCACGTGCTGTGCCTTCTTCCCCGTGACCCCCACACTTTCACATAAGGTGCACCCAGCGCTCAGACTCACCGATTTTATGACTCTCCGCACCTCCGACACTTTTCTTCTCGGCTTCACCACGGGGCGGGGCAACGTGCCCTATTCCGTGGCAACGGAAACACCTTATAGCCCTGGGCAGTACTTTAGGGTGAAACCCGTTTTATTTTTATATTCTCTACGTTACGCGGGCACTGGTTCGCAGCCATTTCCCGACTGCGAGCTGTCACAGTGTCAGCGCCCTCTGCGTTCGGCAACACCTTAACGAAGGTGACCGCCGACGGTTCCTTTCCAATTGATTTGGCAAAGTCCCGATTAAATCCTCCTTGGTTTCGAGGGGATCTATGTTGCGGATTTCCTTCGGCGCATCTCTCCTGTAATGCAGGCTGCGTCGTTTCAGGCCTCGCTCAATTCACTGGCCATTTCTGTGGTGTCACAATTCTTGCCACATTCGATGAGCACGTGGCCACTCATTTCGCACCCTCCTGGACCCAGTGAGGACGTTCCACCCACCCCCTCGGCCATCCCTTTGTAGGTGTCAGAAAGGTTTGACCTCCTTTACAGGATCAGGAGGGCAAGGATCTGGGCTTGCCGAGGATTTCGCCTTTTACAACCTCCCCAGGGTTTGGTGGGGGATCGCTTTTTCCCCTTGCGGTACCGAGACCGGACTTCCCCAGAGCCTTACTCTTCCGCTGTTACCCCGCTACTCGTAGGAGTCGATGTCCCTTTCCCCGAGGGTTTCTTAGCCGCAGCAGCCGCGTATGACGTATTTGGCCTTTTGCTGCGGTTCTCCTCACCTCTTTGCTTTTACGGCTGTGGATGGGGCTGGGGGGATATTAAGTCCCTTCTGAGTCCCTTCCGTTTCAGCCACCACAATATCCGTTTGTGTGCCAACGGCTTTGGTCTCCACCAGTTCCCGTGGCACCGGGGTCGTCGCTGTCACTTCCTCCTTTCGAGAGACCCTCTTGAAGTGTCTGGTCCCTCGGTGACCCCAACGATGTTGGGGTTTTCGGGGACAGGCTTTTGGCGATCTTTCCCCACCTCCCATTTACGGCAGGACGCCCTCTGAGCCCGGATTGTGTCCTGGACCACTTTGCTGCCGCATCTGCGGAGCAGCCTTGGCCCCTTTTGCGCATAACGCCAGGGTCCACAGTTTCATTTTCCCTCAACGCCTTGGCGACTAAGCCTGCCGTACTCTGCATTCTGGCCAGGGTCCCCCGAGCTTGGCATGCTCGGGAGAGGGTGGGTCCTTGGAAGTTTGGGGTTCTGGTGTTGTCCCCTTAGGCGTCATGAAAACATCCTCTCTCGGGGATGCTGGTCCGAATTCCCACGTTGGGGAGGGGGGGGGTATCGTCCTCCAGAGTGCCTCGCTTGTCCTTGTTTGCGAGGCTGCCCTTTCCTTCCCCTTCTTACTCGGTGGTGGCCATGGCTTCCGAGTCAATACCTTTTGCGGTCGACCGTGTCGATCCATTCCAACTTCGAGTCCCGGCTGTCCGAAGACTCCTCACCAGACCGGGTAGTGGTGGGGTCTTTTGCGTCCGAAGCGTGTTTTAAAGGAGTTTCCATATTTCATATACGGCAGGGTCCGGCCGAAGCCTCGCCCCCAGCCTCCGATTTAAATGGGGAAAAGGGGAGTCCACCCGGGGTCACAGCCCCACCCCGGGCAAGCCTACTACACCCTGGGGGTCGGCATTTCCCCAGGGGTTGGTCTCTAGGCGGCCAACTAACCCATGGCCCCGTATGCGTCACTTACGATCATCCGCATGCGCCCCTACTAGGCGAGCACCATACCGTTCAGGGAGGGGTAATTTTTTATAGAGGTTTTCTTCCTCGCAGGCCGGCCGGTGAAGGCAAGCCCTCCGGGTCCCTTGACGGCAACGTTCCACCACTACGCCCTGTGATGGTCGTTGAAGCCGCCAAGGAACTTTCGGAATTAGGAGGTGGATGGCGTTCATCCACCCCCAGCTAGGGCACCCCGGGTTCGCCAAACCCGTACCGCGGACCACGACGGATCCACGGCCCCTGGGGTTGTGTCCTTTTTGGTGACCGGGGTGGAACCTCCCCGGAGACGGCACCTGACACCAGGCTTACGGTTCCGTCCAAACCGGCGTGCTGTCCGCGGCTGCTTATTCGACGGGCTTACCCCCGCTTATATCGCAGCTACCCTTCAAAGAACCATGACAATGAAGGGCGTTCCCCTATCCGCAACCCGGGGACGCGCTCGGTGGCCCACGCAAGATTCCGCAGGACCTCTGGGATGTCCTCCCACGCCCGATCAGGTAGGTATAATTCATGCTTTTTCAGGAACGATGTCCGCTCCATCCCGCCGATGGATCCTCGCTTCCCACAGCGGAAAAGGTAAGTACACCCACTCGGACTCGAACGCCGTACCGGGTCGCTGGGCAAGCCCAGCCACCCGGGGACCGTTACGAGGGGATGGGGTTCCTTACATTTTGTTTCAGGTACCAAGGACCCATCAGAAGGAAGAACTACGTTGCTGCCCGGAGAATGTCACACTTCCCATACAAAAAGAAAGGTAAGTACGGCACACCCGGACTCGATCGGCGGGTAAGACCGATACGAGGGGGGTGGCTTTCCTCACTTCTTTTTGCAGGTTGCGACATCCACCAGAAAGCAGAGCAGCCATCGCTCCCGAAGAAAACAGAGGACTTTCCTCTACCTGACCAGGCGTGTTCAGACACCCCTGCTCGGCACTGCGGACCGAGAGACCTTTTTTTTTTTTTTTTTTTTTTTTTTTTTTTTTTAACGAGGAGGAGGGGAAATCCCTTCGGACACCCGGCCAAAGGTGTTGTGTGACCGGGTAGTGTGGTGTTCTCCACTAAAACCTAACTCCTCCTCACAGGCGCGTTACTAGCAACCCCAAACTGCCTATCCAGCACTTAGTCCAGGATTGCTAGTAGCGAACTAGTTATATATATCTTAATAACTATTCCTCTATTTGAGCCCTAAGGCTTCCCTATTTCTTTCTTTGCGTTCTTTCGCCTTCATAACATCCGTAATATATGTTGTGATATTGTTCCAATTTGTTTCAGAGACCAGCATGGACTCCACCAAATTGCAGTCATTCAACTGGACGCCCACCTGCTGATACAGCCTGGACCGCCAAACGCTCCACTCAGGACATTCAAAAAGGGTATGTTTCACATTATCATATGAGATGGGACAAAACCAGCAGCCAGGTGATTGCAGTTTGCCGAATCTATGGAGGTATTCACCAAAACACCCATGGCCAGTGAGTGCTTGAACCAAGTGAAAGGTCAGAAGACCATGTTTTCTATTTACCCATTTACCAATTTCAGGTATAAGGATGAAGGTCCACCTCCCCTGAGGCTCCCTTTGCCAGGAGAGCTGCCATTCTACATCCGGAGGCTTCTGCATGCCAGTAACAGCAGCAATTTGTTCTGGCGAGTCACCAAGGCCCAACACCGAACATCGAGATCCGTACTTCAGGCTCATGGCAAGTGCACGTAACGATAATGGCATCAAGCCACCAAGAACCAACAATGCCGCAGTCGACACCGTTCTATAGGCCATAGTAACTCTTAAGGCATAAATTCGCTGAAGTTGAGCTAATTTCCTCATGTTATGCCCTTTCTGTATTGCAGGTAACCACACAGGACAAGCGTACAGAACGATCGACTCGGCAACCGTGAACAAAAGCCGCCTCCTGGATGAATTAGGACCACCCATGTTGGGCATTAGCCGGCTCAGATTGAGAGCTACTTTGTGTGCTTTGTCCCGAACTTTGTCGATATGCTCGCCAAAAGATCTGCGTTCGTCAATTATGACTCCAAGATATTTAAGGGAACTGGTGACCTCTACAATGTGTTCACTAAATGACACTGATTTAAGACGAGCTTTGCGTCTCCCAGTAAGCTGAACTATTTCTGTTTTTTGGTGGGCCAGCTTCAGTCCATTTTGGGTCATCCACTCATCCACTTCATTCAAGGTGTTCCGTATTTTGATTTCTAAGGTTTTCAGATCATAGGCTGCCACCGTAATTGCCAAATCATCAGCGTAGGCCGTAAAAGATATATCGCCACTCACATGTTTGGATACAAGACCATCGTAAACAACGTTCCATATCCACGGACCCAACACCGAGCCTTGAGGTACACCAGCAAAAATATCAATATAACATTCTTCGTTGCCTGACCGAATGTGTAATTTCCTATTATTCAGGTAATCCGCAATTATCTTACGTAAATAAAACGGAAATCTGCGCTTTTCGAGGACATCATTAACTACAGACCACTTTAATGTGTTAAACGCATTTTGTACGTCGATAGTAATAAGCACCGACAGCTTGCTAAGGCGACTGGCTTTTCTAGCGATCTCTAGTACATTCCGGATTGCATCCGTTGTCGTACGCCCTTTTGTAAAACCATATTGATTCGGGGCTAAACCCCCTACCTCTCTCAGCGCAATATCCATTCTGCGCAGTAGCAGATGTTCATACAGTTTAGCACCGATATTGATCAGACTTATAGGTCGGTAGGCCGGAACTTGCTTTTGATTTCCGTTTTTTACTGCCCTTCGGTACTAATATTAATTCTTGAATTTTCCAGATGTTCGGGAAGACTTTTTCACGAAGACAGCAGTTGTATAAATCGAGCAGATCAGTTGGAGCAAAACAAAATAATAATTTAACAGCTTCAGTGGGAATACAATCGGGCCCAGGAGCTTTGCCAGACTTTAATTTACCAACGGCCATGGATAATTCATCGAGTGTAAATAGGTTTATGGGTTCACCTACACCCGTCACCACCGGAAGCGTTGCAGGTGGACTAACCACAAATAGCTGATTAACTATGTTGATCTTGGTGTCTAGAGGTAAGTCAGCCATATTTATTTTACCTTTTAGAGCACGTAAAACAGTTTTATACGGTCTACCCCACGGTTCGGCATTCACCAGTTCACAGAACTCTTTCCATTTACTATTTTTACTAATAGCGATTTGCTTCTTCAGCTCCTTGCGTTGCTGCCGAAAGTTATCCCGGTATATTTCGTTTCTGGGGGATCGTCTGAGCTTTTTACGTGCTCTCTTAGCTAATTTCCAAACATTAGCAACGTGTTCATTCCACCAGTATTTTTCTTTTTCAGGTCTACGCGGGCGATTACGCGGCATTGCCTTATCACAGGCCTTTGTGATATGTGCTGTAAACTGGAGTGCAGCATCTTCTGCTGTTGTTACTCCTGCAACACGTAGCTCATCTAGGCCAGGCCACAGGGTAATAATAAAAGCTAAGCCATCAAGACATCGCGAATTCCATCCTGGTTTACGATGGGCCGGTGTACGCACAGTGCTTGATCCAATAGTGTGCCACAAATATTGATGGTCAGATCCATTATAGTCCTCTAAAACCTCTGACTTTATGACGTGCTGCATCAAATCAGGACTAACAACAGCAAAATCAATAACAGAACTCGTGTTACCTTTATAATAGGTGGGTACTCCAGAACATGAAGTGGGGTAGAGGTCCCATCGAGCAAGAAGATCTGCCAATTTACTTCCCCGTAAATCTTCCATTTTAGAGCCCCATAATCTCGATTTTGAATTAAAATCTCCTGCCAGGAGAACGGGCAAAGTACTGGAGGAAATAACTTGCTCAAGTTCCATGAGGGCAGCAGTATATGCATCAAGCGTTATATTTGGGGAAATGTAAACGCTGATAGCCCGAATGTTGTTGACTTGTACTGCAGCACAATATAGACCCATAAATCTATAATTATCCATTAGGATCCCGGGTTTAGGCCTAACCCAGATCGCTGCCCTACCTCCAGTCGATGTAACCCAACTAAGCTCAGAATGGTTGTATTCGGATACTAGTACAATATCTGCATCTCTACGGACAGCCATTTGGTGTAGGAGATTTTGTGCCAAACGAGAATTATTTAAATTAACCTGTAGGATGTTAAGGCACAGGGTCATTTTGTACCATATTGACTAACTATGGCTTTATACTGAGGGCAGCGAACTGAGCCCGCTAGATGTCCTAGCCGCGTGTCCGCAAGACCCTTCTCATAACAAAGCAGGCATCTGTAGACGGAAGTACAATCACGTAGATTATGTCCCTCCAAACCACACTTTCTACAGAGCTCTGTGCCCTCAATGTGCCTGATACACCTGTTAGCCAAGTGACCAAAGTGATGGCACCGGTAACATCTAGTTACACGCGGGACTAACTTGACCCTGCAGTTAACAAAGCCAATCTTTACCCTGTTAAGGCCCTCAACTAAATTAGCACTTTTTGCAGGAATTAATAGGTGGGCTATCCTAGTGTGTCCAAAGGCCACCCGAAGGGACTTTACTTCTACCCTAGTTCCCGAAGGAAGGACATTTGCTAGGGCGTCTCTAACTTCGTCTTTGGTCGTCAATTCATCCAGATCGCAGACTTCAACGTCAATCATCTGCTCCATTACCCGAATGTCCTGGGATTGCCCAAGGGCACTAACCAGCTGTTCATGGGCCCGTGTAACCCCACCATTCTCGCGGTCAACCTCTAGTAGTAAGTCACCGGCAATAGTTTTACGGTGACCAATAATTTTAATATCCGTAAGTGCGGCACTGTCCCTTACGGCACGCAAGACATCAACAAAAGTTTTACCTTGGGGGACTTTGAGTGAAATAGCGTCCTGCCTAACTCTCACCGGTCGTCGCTTCACAGCACCCTGATCTTTACTGGGTGTCACAGTTGGTCGTCTGGGTTTTCTGGCCGCAACAACACTCCACGGTATGTCCAGGTGGTCAGGCCCCTCCTGAGCAGCAGGTTCCGAGGATTTACCAGATGTTTTAACCGGAGTGGATACAGACGCAACGCGCCTCTTCGCCCTTCGGCCACTTTGAGGTTCTTCAGGGGAAATAATCTTCCTCTTATGACGTCTCCTATTGGTATCGGACTCAGGGCGGACCGAGAGACCTAACCCAGACCTAACCCAGACCTAACCCATTTTTTTTTTTTTTTTTTTTTTTTTTTTTTTTAACGTGGGGGAAATCTTCAAAAGACACCCGCCGCCGTTGGGGCGGCGGCGGGTAGTGCCGGATTTTTACCGGCTAAAACCCCCACGGTGACCACCATCTCGCCCGACTTCGGCGGCGGTCCGGGAACGACCAAACTAGGTCACACTACCGGACCGCCGCCTCGGGGAGGTCCTCTTCCCCGACTGGGAAGAGTGGACCTCCTCCCAGGAGTGGGAAGAGGAATCCGTGCTCGCGGGGGAGCAGTCAAACGACTCCAAGAGCGCCGACCTAGTCGGCGCTCCTGACTCCGCCGCATGGAAGGGTCACACTTCCATGCGGCAAACGTGGGCTATAACAAGGGGAGGGCGCGGCCCCAACCGCGGTCCTCCCCAAGCCCTCGGTGCCGCTCCCGACCGGCCAGGACCGAAGTCCCGGCACACGACGCCGGGGCGGCACCTACCTCCTCACTCGGGCGGAGCCCGGCACCAAAAAATTGGTGCCGGGTCCGCCCGCTTACGTCACGGTGGCGGGCCTCTTGGAGGGGGCCGCCTAAAACGGAGCCCCCTCCTGGCCCGCCTTCTCTCTTGCCGAGCGGGATCGGAGGACTCCCGATCCCGCTCGGCGGCCTCCTTCTGCGAAATAACGGTTTCGCAGAAGGAGGCCACCGCTTCCAGACCTCTCGCTCGCCAGCATTGCCGTGACAAGTGCTGGCGGCGAGAGGTCCGGGCCAATAACGGCCCGCACATCTTCACGTGCCCAGCCAAAGGCTGGGCACTCCTCTATCGTGTGGCTGGGGGTGTCGACCACCCCCACGCCACACGACAGGCACTCTGGTGTGGCCTCCGCTCCGATTTTGTGCAGGTACTCTCCGAAACATCCATGTCCGGAGAGCACCTGCGTCGTCCGGTAGGTAAGCCTACCGTGCCGACGATCCACCCACTCCTCCAAATGTGGGAGGATCGCGCCGACAGCTCGCTGGCGGGCGGCTCGATAATTTTCGAGCTCCGCCCGCCATTTTCTAAGTGCGAGCTGCCGGGCCTGACGCCTCAGGTCACCGACCGACAGTCCTGCCGGATCCCCTTCGCCCCGGCGGAGTG
This sequence comes from Cryptocheilus praepositus, assembly GCA_033815515.1. NCBI lineage: Eukaryota > Metazoa > Arthropoda > Insecta > Hymenoptera > Pompilidae > Cryptocheilus > Cryptocheilus praepositus. Next base: position 111,450 of record JAWWQZ010000219.1, on the reverse strand, counting down.
ACCGGACCCGTCGAAAGACGCGGGCCTCGGCCTCCGCCTGCAGGTCGAAGGGGATTACCCCCGACAGGACTGCCGCCGCCTCATGGGAGATAGTGCGGTAACCACGTGCCACCCTGACGGCCATTCGCCGATATACGCGGCGCAGCAATTCTCGGCTGCGCCGCCCGGCCGCCAGGGACGGGGCCCAGACTGGGCACCCGTAGAGGCACATGGCCCGCACCACCCCCGTGTAGAGGCGGCGGACCCTCTCCTCTGGTCCCCCGATATTGGGCAGTAGCCGACCCAACAGGGCGGCTACCCCCTCTACTCGGGGGACGAGTCGGTCAAAGTGACCCTCGAAGCGCCAGCGGCTGTCAATGTCCAGGCCGAGGTACTTAATTCGTTCCTCGACCCGGACAAAGACCGGCCCTACTCGGACGACCGACTGGGGCGGTCTCCGGGTCAGAGGCAGCCCATGGAACCAGGCTGCCTCCGTTTTCTCCGGAGACACTTGCAGCCCCAGCCGACGGACGGAGGCCACTACCGAGGCCACCCCGGCCTCGGCAAGGCCCAGCAGCCTCTCCCATTCCTCCCCCACGGCTATCACAAGTGTGTCGTCTGCATAGCAGACGACTGTGACGCCGTGAGGGAGCGCGGTGAGGAGAACCCGGTTGTACCCCAGGTTCCACAACAACGGTCCTAACACGGACCCCTGGGGTACACCGCGGTTCACCTCCCGCGTTACCACCCCGTACCGACCCGGGTATATCACCCGTCTGTCCCGGAGGTAGTCTGCCAGGACTCTCCTCAGGTACGGGGGCACCTGATGGTCGACTAGTGCCCCCGCAATCCTGTCCCAGGGCAGGGAGTTGAAGGCGTTGGCGATGTCAAGAGACACCGCCAACGCCATCCCACCCCGGGAGACAGACTCATCCACGAGGGCCTTGACGTGATCGAAGGCATCTATGGTCGATCGGCCCTCGCGGAAGCCGAACTGGCACGGTGCCAAGTTCGGACCTACCCGGGACATATGCCCCCAGAGGCGGGAAGCTATGATTCGCTCAAAGAGCTTTCCCGCCTCATCAAGGAGGCATATGGGCCGGTACGCCTTGGGAGAGGCTGCCGACCTGCCACCCCCCTTTGGAAGCAGGACCATCGTGGCCTGCTTCCACAAGAGGGGGACCCGCCCCGCCTGAAGGCAGCTGTCGAACAGCCACCTCAGGCGGGGCCCGAGGACGCGTAAGGCCAAGGCTAATGCCCTGCCTGGGACGCCGTCTGGACCGGGGGCGGTATTTCGCCCCCTTAACTTGGCGACGGCGTCCCGGAACTCCTCGTCGCTGACCGCGCATGGTGGCAGCGCGGTCAGCGCCGCCTCGAGCGGCTCCGGTGGTGGGCTGCCCCCCTCATCGGGGGGAAACAGTTTATTCACCACCGACCGGAGCACGGCGGGTTCTAGGCTCTCCGTGACGGAAGGACCGGCGGGGCGTAGGCGGCCCAGTACCAGTCGGTACGGGCGACCCCACGGGTCGGCGTCTAGAGAGCCTAGGAGTTCCTCCCAGGCCGATGCCTTGGCCTCCCTGATGGCTCTCCGCAAGGCATTCGATGCGTCTCGATATGCCTCGCGGAGTGTGGCCTCCACCGCATCGTCGCGGACTGCACGGCGGCGGGCCCTTGTCCACCGGCGTCGGGCTGCCACACTCTCTTCTCTGAGTGTGGCTATCTGGCCCGACCACCAGTAGACCGCCCGCCGCTGCACCCTCCTGACCCGGGGCATGGCGGCGTCACAAATTGCCGCCATTTGCCCCCGGAGCCAGGAGGCCTCCTCGTCTATGTCCGCGACTGGCTCTGGCCCGTAAGAGGGCCAGGCCGCGGCATAGGAGGCCGCCATCAGCGCGTCCTCGTCCAGGTGCGTAAGCGCCCACCTCCTACGGGGGGTGGGCCCCCAATTGGGGCCACCCCCTACATCAAACATGATGTAGAGGTGGTCGCTGAGGGTCGCGAGGTCATCTGCGACCCTCCACGCTCCAACTCGTCGTGCGGCCGACGGAGAAGCCCAGGACAAGTCCACTATGGACTCCCCCTGTGGCCGCACGCACGTGCTGGCGGATCCCCGGTTGAGGATCCGAAGATCCAGACCGGAGGACCAATCTACCAGCACATCCCCCCGTGGGTCGGCCCTAGGGGATCCCCAAGTTGGGGATTTGGCGTTAAAATCCCCTAGGACCAACACTGGACGGGACAGGAGAGGGGTCAGAACCCTCCCCAGCCCATCCAGCAGCGACTCGAACTCCACGAGGGTCAGGCTGGGCGAGGCATACACCCCGGCCAGCGTGACGCACCTGGACTCCACCACCACGAACCCGACACCCCTTCCGATCACCCGGAGGGTGCCGAGTTCGTTGCGATCGCGACGGAGCCGCCCCGATCCGCCGCCCAGTCGGGGCGATCGGGAACTCTGTACGGCTCCGCCGCGACCGCCAGGCCAATCTCCCACTCGGCCAGGGTTTGGACAAACAAGTCCTGGGCCCCAGCCGAGTGGTTGAGATTGGCCTGCAGCACCCTAACTGGAGGAGGAGGAGCCATTATCGATTGGCCTTCCCCTCCTCCTCCAGGTTGGCGGCCGGTTCAGCCTCCACCTCGGAGCTGCCAGGGCGGGTATTTCCCGCCCTTGTCAGCACCACCCTCGGTTGCCTAGACCCGAGGATGTCCGCCAGCGCCACCTTCGGGTCCGCCAACCGCCGCCAATAGTCCTCCCCCTCAAGGGGGGATCGGCGGCGGAGACGGACGACGCCCGCGGACGCAGACATTCCTCGGGGTGGCCGAGGGTGGTCCCTTCTCGGGGGAGGGCCGGGCCCTCTCCCTCGGAGACTGCTCCCCCGCCCATCTTCTTGGACTTGGGGCGGGGGAGGGTCAATGGTCCTCCTCTTTCCACGGGCCTGGAGGGGCCCGCTACCGGAGGAGGGGGGGGTGGACGTGGACTTTTGTGGTGGGGCAACCGGCTCCACCTCGTCCACGTCCATCGCCACCGTCGCCGAGGGAGAGGCGGGGGATGGTACGGGGGGGCGCTGCGGGGCGGCACTCCCGGCCGACGCCGCCGCACCCCCGGCAGGCCCCGCCTGCCTCTTCTTCTCCCCCTCCTCTTCCTTTTGGAGGGGGAGGAGCACAACCCTGGGCGCCCAGCACATGATTGGCTGGGCGACCCAGGTCGACACAGACCGGGCACCTCGGGGGTGCCCGGCATGCGCGCGAAACGTGACCGGTGCCACCACAGCGGTAGCACCGGCCACCCCTATCTGCCCCCCCAGGGCATCGGGACTGGAGGTGTCCCACCTCCAGGCACCGATGGCACCTGGGAGGGCGTGCCGCCAGGACCTCCACCCGGGGTGAGCACCACCCCAGGCGGAGGCGGCCCGCCGCGGCCAGTTTACGCGCGGCCGCGAGCGGGCACCTGACCCATATGGTGCCAAGTCCATTGGGGGAGGTCCGGATTGGGCCAGTAGTGACCTGGCCCGCCGGACACTCCCCCACCTTGGCCACCGCCTCCACCACCTGTTGGGTGGTGGTGGATTCATGAAGACCGCTGAGGCGAACCTCAGCGGTCTTCATGGGGCGGGCCACCCTGACGCCGTCCCCGCCGAAGAGTTCGGCGAGGCGTTCCGCCAGGGCGTCCGCCTTCTCGGTACCGGAAGGGCCCGGGATCTCTATGATGGACGATCCCGATTGGCCCTTCCGGTACCTGACCTCCTCAATGCCGACCTCCTTGAGGTCGACATTTGCCACCGCCTTCCGCATGACCTCCGCATAGGAGGTCTTGCTCCCCGGGGCGACCGTTAGAGATACGGCCGCCCTCTTGGGAGAACGCGGAAGGTGGGGCTTCTCCTTCCCCTTGGGTTTTGGGGTGGGAGGGGGAGGGGAGACAGGTGCCAAGGCACCCGTCTTCCCCTTTTTCTTCTTTCCCCCACCGTTTCCCGTCTTCTGGCCCCCCTGGGGGCGAGAAGGGCCCGCCGCAGCACCGGTGGCGGGCCCCACCCCCCTCCGAGAGGGAGGTTGTGGGGCCACAGCCACCCGGCGCTGCGCCCTCTTGGCCTTCCTCCCCAGGACCGCCACCCATTCCCCCGTGGCCGACGGAACGTCCCTCCCTGAGGAGGGGCGAGCGGGCCTGGTAGGGGGAGGGGCGCCGGCCCCCGAGGCGGAAGAGCCGCGGGTCCCGCCCGCGCCTTTCCCCGTCCTGGCCGAAGGAACGTCCTCTTTAAAAGGAGGACGAGCTGGCCCGGTGGACGGGGGAGGCGGGGCAGGGGCCCGCACCTTCTTTCCCCTCCTCAGCCTCCTAAGGGCGGCAGAGGAGGGGGCCCCACCCTCCGTATCGGTGGAAGGGGGGGCCCTTTTCTCCCAGGAGGGAGGATTTCACCCGCCCGCTCCGCCATCTCCAAGAGAGGACGGAGACGGGCAAGCACCCTCGCCTCCACTGCCTCCGCCACCCGATCCGCCAACCCCTCTCCGTTCTCCGAGGAGGGCGGAGGGGGGGACGTCCGGGGGCGGGGGACTTTACGTGGAGAGGTCCGCGGGGACCTCTCCACGAGGCCCTGGAAGAAATCGGAGTCGGTGTCTTCCTCCGGTCCTCCAGGGCCTCGTGGCCTCACCGCCACGCCGGGGGTCTTTTTCATAGACCCCGACGTTGATGCCCCTCCTCTCCGGGATGCAAGTGGAGAGGAGGGGTCGCCTCCTTTGATCTGACGGGAGGGGGAGGGGTAAAGGCCCCCTTCCACGCCCCGCTGCGATGAGGGTCGCAATTTGCGCCTCCAGGGCCTCGTTCCTTGCCCTCAGCCCCGCCACTGCCACCTCCAAGTCCCGTTCCCGGGACGAGGAGGCGGCCCGCTGCGCGTGCTCGGTGGCGACGCACCTTATAAGCTGCGCGGCCTCCCGCAACCTCCGGACGTAAGTCCCATGGAGGTTGCGGGATGTGGAGGCGACCTTCTCGATCCGCGCGGCCTCCTCTATCGCCCGCGCGGATAAGTCCGCTGCGGGGGCGTGACGGAGCTCCGCCAGAAGCTCCGCCTCGTCCCGCAGCGGAATCGCCGACTTCGATGGTGGCCTAGGTTTAACGGTCGGGTCATCCAAGTCCCTGATGGCGTCTGCTTCGTCCGCCATCAGGACTGCTTCTGCGTGGGCTCTTTTTGCACTCGCGAGCCCAGCGTACTCCCCGGTTGTTGGGGGGCGGCCTCTCTTGCGCTTAACAGCGCCTCCGGAGGTGCCAGCAACGCTGGAGGTGTCACTGGCACCCTCCTCGAGTTCGCTCATGGCGAGCGAACTCTCGTCTCCTACGTCCCTCTGCAGGGACCTCTCCCTTCTAATCGCGGAGACGGCCGAGCTCACCCCCAAGCTCGCTCGCCGCTCCTGCGCCTCCTCGTCCGTCTTTTTATATAAATGTCTCGGTTCCATAATTGTTCCCACGAGTAGGGTCGGAAGGGGTGGTCCACCCGGGCAGAGCCGCCATACCCGGGTAAGCCTAATACACCCTGGGGTTCGGCAGGTGCCCCAGGGGAGTTTGGTCGCTAAAGACTGGCCAACCTCCCAGCCATGCATCCTCTCGGCGCGCACCATACCTTAGGATTGAGGGTAATTTTTTATAGAGGTTTTCTTCCTCGCAGGCCGGCCGGTGAAGGCAGGCCCTCCGGGTCCCTTGACGGCAACGTTCCACCACTACGCCCTGTGATGGTCGTTGAAGCCGCCAAGAGACTTACGGAATTAGGAGATGGATGGCGTTCATCCATCCCCAGCTCAGGCACCCCGGGTTCGCCAAACCCGTACTGCCGACCTTGCAGCCGACAGTCCCTGGGGTTGTGTGTTTGATGACCGCGGGGCACCTCCCCGGAGACTATTTTATTTCACTCCTGACACCAGGCTTACCTGGGGACGCGCCACGTAGGGGTTCACCTCCCCTCCCATCTGGACAACCAGACAGGTCCGTGGAAACCCAGACCTTTTTTTTTTTTTTTTTTTTTTTTTTACGTGGGGGAAATCTTCCAAACACACCCGCCGCCGTTGGGGCGGCGACGGGTAGTGCCGGATTTTTACCGGCTAAAACCCCACGGTGACCACCATCTCGTCCGACTTCGGCGGCGGTCCGGGAACGACCAAACTAGGTCACACTACCGGACCGCCGCCTCGGGAGGTCCTCTTCCCCGACTGGGAAGAGTGGACCTCCTCCCAGTAGTGGGAAGAGGAATCCGTGCTCGCGGGGGAGCAGTCAAACGACTGCTCCCCACAGAGCGCCGACCTAGTCGGCGCTCCTGACTCCGCCGCATGGAAGGGTCACACTTCCATGCGGCAAACGTGGGCTATAACAAGGGGAGGGCGCGGCCCCAACCGCGGTCCTCCCCAAGCCCTCGGTGCCGCTCCCGACCGGCCAGGACCGAAGTCCCGGCACACGACGCCGGGGCGGCACCTACCTCCTCACTCGGGCGGAGCCCGGCACCAAATAACCTGGTGCCGGGTCCGCCCGCCTAACACGGTGGCGGGCCTCTTGGAGGGGGCCGCCTAAAACGGAGCCCCCTCCTGGCCCGCCTTCTCTCCTGCCGAGCGGGATCGGAAAACTTTTTTTCCCGCTCGGCGGCCTCCTTCTGCGAAATAACGGTTTCGCAGAAGGAGGCCACCGCTTCCAGGACCTCTCGCTCGCCAGCATTGCCGTAACAAGTGCTGGCGGCGAGAGGTTGGGGCCCGCAGACCTTCACGTGCCAAACCAAAGGCTGGGCACTCCTCTACCGTGTGGCTGGAGGTGTCAACCACCCCCACGCCACACGACAGGCACTCTGGAGTGGCCTCCGCTCCGATTTTGTGCAGGTACTCTCCGAAACAACCATGTCCGGAGAGCACCTGCGTCGTCCGGTAGGTGAGCCTACCGTGCCGACGATCCACCCACTCCTCCAAATGTGGGAGGATCGCGCCGACAGCTCGGGCGGCTCGATAATTTTTTCCGCCCGCCATTTTCTAAGTGCAGCTCGCTGGCGGGCGGCTCGATAATTTTCGAGCTCCGCCCGCCAAACCCAGACCTAACCCAGACCTAACCCATTTTTTTTTTTTTTTTTTTTTTTTTTAACGTGGGGGAAATCTTCCAAAGACACCCGCCGCCGTTGGGGCGACGGCGGGTAGTGTCATTTTTACCGATAAAACCCCCACGGTGACCACTATCTCGCCCGACTTCGGCGGCGGTCCGGTAACGACCAAGCTAGGTCACACTACCGGACCGCCGCCTCGGGGAGGTCCTCTTCCCCGACTGGGAAGAGGAATCCTTGCTCGCGGGGGAGCAACTGCTCCCCCACGGAGCGCCGACTAAGTCGGCGCTCCTGACTCCGCCGCATGGAAGGGTCACACTTCCATGCGGCCAACGTGGGCTATAACAAGGGAAGGGCGCGGCCCCAACCGCGGTCCTCCCCAAGCCCTCGGTGCCGCTCCCGACCGGCCAGGACCGAAGTCCCGGCACACGACGCCGGAGCGGCACCTACCTCCTCACTCGGGCGGAGCCCGGCACCAAATGAATGACTGGTGCCGGGTCCGCCCGCTTATATTACGGTGGCGGGCCTCTTGGAGGGGGTCGCCTAAAGCGGAGCCCCCTCCTGGCCCGCCTTCTCTCCTGCCGAGCGGGATCGGAAGACTCCCGATCCCGCTCGGCGGCCTCCTTCTGCGAAATAACGGTTTCGCAGAAGGAGGCCACCGCTCTCCAAGACCTCTCGCTCGCCAGCATTGCCGTGACAAGTGCTGGCGGCGAGAGGTCTGGGCCAATAACGGCCCGCACATCTTCCCTTGCCCAGCCAAAGGCTGGGCTCCTCTATCGTGTGGCTGGGGGTGTCAACCACCCCCACGCCACACGACAGGCACTCTGGTGTGGCCTCCGCTCCGATTTTGTGCAGGTACTCTCCGAAACATCCATGTCCGGAGAGCACCTGCGTCGTCCGGTAGGTAAGCCTACCGTGCCGACGATCCACCCACTCCTCCAAATGTGGGAGGATCGCGCCGACAGCTCGCTGGCGGGCGGCTCGATAATTTTCGAGCTCCGCCCGCCATTTTCTAAGTGCGAGCTGCCGGGCCTGACGCCTCAGGTCACCGACCGACAGTCCTGCCGGATCCCCTTCGCCCCGGCGGAGTGACCGGACCCGTCGAAAGACGCGGGCCTCGGCCTCCGCCTGCAGGTCGAAGGGGATTAACCCCGACAGGACTGCCGCCGCCTCATGGGAGATAGTGCGGTAACCACGTGCCACCCTGACGGCCATTCGCCGATATACGCGGCGCAGCAATAGACGGCTGCGCCGCCCGGCCGCCAGGGACGGGGCCCAGACTGGGCACCCGTAGAGGCACATGGCCCGCACCACCCCCGTGTAGAGGCGGCGGACCCTCTCCTCTGGTCCCCCGATATTGGGCAGTAGCCGGCCCAACAGGGCGGCTACCCCCTCTACTCGGGGGACGAGTCGGTCAAAGTGACCCTCGAAGCGCCAGCGGCTGTCAATGTCCAGGCCGAGGTACTTAATTCGTTCCTCGACCCGGACAAAGACCGGCCCTACTCGGACGACCGACTGGGGCGGTCTCCGGGTCAGAGGCAGCCCATGGAACCAGGCTGCCTCCGTTTTCTCCGGAGACACTTGCAGCCCCAGCCGACGGACGGAGGCCACTACCGAGGCCACCCCGGCCTCGGCAAGGCCCAGCAGCCTCTCCCACTCCTCCCCCACGGCTATCACAAGTGTGTCGTCTGCATAGCAGACGACTGTGACGCCGTGAGGGAGCGCGGTGAGGAGAACCCGGTTGTACCCCAGGTTCCACAACAACGGTCCTAACACGGACCCCTGGGGTACACCGCGGTTCACCTCCCGCGTTACCACCCCGTACCGACCCGGGTATATCACCCGTCTGTCCCGGAGGTAGTCTGCCAGGACTCTCCTCAGGTACGGGGGCACCTGATGGTCGACTAGTGCCCCCGCAATCCTGTCCCAGGGCAGGGAGTTGAAGGCGTTGGCGATGTCAAGAGACACCGCCAACGCCATCCCACCCCGGGAGACAGACTCATCCACGAGGGCCTTGACGTGATCGACAGCATCTATGGTCGATCGGCCCTCGCGGAAGACCGAGAGACCTAACCCAGACCTAACCCAGACCTTTTTTTTTTTTTTTTTTTTTTTAATAAAGCCCTCCGATCCACCGCTCACCTGTTCCCCATGGACCCGCTTACGCATTACAACCGGGGAACAGAGCTGTGCCTCCACCAGCTTCGCGACCACCTCAGTTATAACAGAAGGTCATAACTGGGGGGTATATTTTTACCGCGCCGAGTGGGTCGAATTCTCATATGCCGCAATCATATGAGTATTCGGCCCGTGCCTACGTCTATTTGCAGCTACGAAAATGCAGGTGAATGATATGAAAGGCTCAATGATAATGATCAGAAACGATGAATTTTACCGTGAAAAATGTGTGAAATGTGCTCTATGTCTATTGGTTTCTCTATTTGGCATGACTACTAATGTCCCCTGCAGGATTCTCAATCCTGAAATGAATAAAAATGACTTAATGTGTATGATTGTAGGTTAGTCCGGTCGATAAACGTAGACATCTACGTTTACCCCGGAACGTAACCTGTGCATTTTCGCTTCGCAAATTACATCTAGGCCGCCACCGTTTTCCACTCGGGTGAAAACTAACCCATGTGAGATGACATGCGGACACATCCATACACCATAACACACCATACACATGCACGCAAGGCTCAATAAACCCAGGCATTCACTACAATGTTAATAGTGAGCCTCTAGCAGGATTTTGGCGTACATGGAGTGCAGTAAATCCATGATTAACCCAAAAACCATGGTTTATGGGAAAAGCATGGTATTTAAAGCACTCCCAGCACTGCCAATTCCTACTAGAGGCCACAACACACACATTCGGGGGGGGGGGTATACGGGGGTATTCAAAATTTCGAAAAACCCCATAGTTTCATGGGAAATTGACTTTCACCATGGAAATATGGGGTTTTTCGAAATTTCCGAAACGCCACCGTATACTACCCATTACCCTCTATACAGTCATACCGAAAGTTCCATGCCTTACACAAAGACTCAATTTCAAAAAGTTTTTGGAGAACTTTTTGAGTATGATTTTTCTTCATGTATGTCACGGATGTCTTCCGGCACGCTGTATACAACCTCCCATAGATACATCGAGCAACTAACTCCTCATAAAAACCCCCGAAGACCATGATCTTGACAAAATCTCCAAAATTTTGGCAAAACCATGGAATCTTAGGAGTTTTTGGAATTTTTTGCAAGTTTTCTCTATGGGAGGTTGTTATACCCGCAAAACAGGGGTACAAAAGGGGGCGAGCCACTGAAATTCCATTCATACCGCACTAACTCATGCATTTGAAGCCATAAACCATGGAAAAAACCATGGCTTATGGTCATCGCCTGCATGGCATTACCGTGTGTCGAGCCAAAATTACGACACACTAAGTTGTCGCAAGTTTGGCTCGATGCTCATTTTCGCATAAAACCCATGCATACTACACGTATCTCGTACGTTTGATGTCCCAAACCATGAAAAAGATCATGGTTTGGGATCATCGCCATACGGAATTACCGTGTATCAGGCCAAAATCACGACAAGATTAGTTGTCGCAATTTTGGCCTGCTCATTCACTGTTTTCTCTCTTCCAGGAGTACGTATTTTCCCTGTACTAGGTGTACCACCCTGCTCCCGCCGTTCCTATAGGTACACAACTTTGCTCCCGCCGCTTTTTCCCTTTCGTCCAATGCAAAAATCGGCGGGAGCAAAGTTATACACCATTGGTGCGAGTATCCATAATTACCATGTGCCACACGCTTATGATGCCCCAAATTGCGAAAAAGTTACCAATTTCACAGTTCGAGGTCGTCGCGGCGTGGATGCATCATGTATCATATCAAAATTACGTCAAGTAAATTGACGTCGTTTTGGTATGATCTTACAGCATACTCGCACCAATTTCCCTTGAGAAGGTCACATTACATGTACATATTACTTTATGTACAAGAATGTGACTCATTCCGCATTTGCCGCATACGTTTGATACCTTAAAGCACAAAAATATGTGTCATAAGGACATCGCGGTATGGAAACATAAATGCGACAAGCCAAAATCCCGACAAAATTGGCGTTATTTTGGCTTGTTTTCCCAAATATCCAGAGATACTCACACACACACATACGAACTTCAGTGATCACTTTTGAGGGATCCCCGTTTTGCGGGCATTCCCTGTGTTTTACGCAGTGTTCCACACCACGAGCGCCGCGAACTGATTGTACATACCGAGATGCCACGAATCAGCCCACGGACGTCGTAGTGCGGAATAACTGGCGCAACTCCGTATTTGCTTCGGTTTCGGTGCCAAGCAAACGGTTTGGGGATTCGGTCATTCCACGGAGTTAGATCGAATGACCGAAAAAGGATTTGGATATGGGTCTGGGTTAGGAAAAGTAATTTGTTTGTTAACACCGAAACCGAATACATATAGGATTATTAATAAAAATCATTCATGCAATGACCGAAGTCATTTTCACTTATACAGGCATACTTATCATATGTACCATGCATACAGACATACATAAGTACATACATACGCCATACATACATAAGCACATTCACTCGTGACATGAAAAATCACTTTTTCCAATAATCTATGAGTGATGATACATGAGGCACGTGGAGACCTTTTTTTTTTTTTTTTTTTTTTTTTTTTAGCGAGGAGGGGAAAATGCATTACGCACACCCGGCTAAGATGTTGTTCGCCGGGTAGTGTTGGACTCCCTGTATCCACAGGTATACCAACTAAAAACCCCTCCTCGGTTTCTTGTCAAGGGGGGACCTGACCCGACCCCCGGTAAAGTCGGCGGACCATTTCGTCAGGGGTGGTCAGTAAGGGTCCCTTAATCACTTATTACGTCTGTGTAGATATTACGTGGATAACTAAGGTGGTGGATTGCAGGCTGCGGGCCGATTCCTTCCATTCTGGGGTAAGACTACCCTCTCCGTGTCCCTCTCATGGTTCTCTTTAGTTCTCATCACCTCTCCTACGAATTTCATGACGACATCCCTGCTGTCCGCATTCCGTAGGAGTGGAATGAAATTTTCGGCTGAAAACTGTCCCGTGGTCGCCATCAGGTTCTCCCTTTCTTGCCGGAACTGGTGACAGACAAAAAGGGTGTGCTCGGGGTTATCACTGGTATCGCACCCATACCAACATAAGGGGTTGTCCCGTTTATTGATTCTGCATAGGTACTCAGAGAAGCAGCCATGCCCTGTAATGACTTGGGTAAGGTGATAGTTCAAAATTTTTGGGCCCCAGTTCAGCCATGCTTTAATACATGGGATCAATCTATAGGTCCATCTCCCTGCTTCAGATCTGTCCCATCTCTCTTGCCATTGTACCATTGATTTTTCTCTTTCCTCTCGTTTTATTCTTTTCAGTCCTTCCTTCGTACAGTCCGAGGTACGCAAGCTCATAAAAATTTTGCGACGCTCGGCCGCAAGCATAGTGGTAGGTAGGCAACCTGAAAGTACGCATAGTGCATCTAGCGAGACGGTTCTATATGCCCTTACTACTTTCGCGAGAGCTGTTCTCTGTGCTCTGTTAATGTCTTTGGTGTTATGGTACAGACACATGTCAGTTGCCCAAATTGGGGCAGCGTACAGAATGATTGACTCGCTAGTTTTATAATGCAGGAGCCTACTGAGATAACCTCCACCATCAATGTTGGGACTGATCCGTGATAGGGCTCCAGTAACCCTAAGGGATCGTTCGCAGGCATTGGTCAGGTGGCTACGAAATCGCTGATTGCCTTCTACGTATAGGCCAAGGTATCTTAGGGTTTTTCCAGCCTGGATGATGCTGCCCTCGTGCTCAATTCTTATTGGCTCTTTGATTTTCCTACCTGTGAGTAGGACCATTTCCGTTTTTTCGGACGCCATTTCCATTTTCTGATCTCTGAACCAGGCACTAATGCTGGACAGGGTGGTACTGAGTTTTTCTTTCAGGATCTCTAGGTTTTTATCAACAGCCACAATGGCAACATCATCGGCGTAGCCTACCAGTTGTATGCCCTTGGGAGTAGCCATTTGAAGGAGGGAGTCGTAGACCATGTTCCATAATGTCGGGCCTAAGACAGACCCCTGAGGTACACCAGAGAAGACATCGTACAGGACCTCTTTATCCATTGCCTCGTACTTTATTTTCCGTGCCTTGAGGTAGGATCTCAGTATACGGGTAATTTTCTCAGGGAGTAGACGTTTTATTGCCGTTTTAATTATGCTATCCCAGGTAATTGTATTGAACGCATTTCGGACGTCAATCGTGGCAATAAGGCAATGTTTACCACTTTTTTTAGCCCCGTTCCACGCTTCCATGACCTCAGAGATGGCTCCAACAGTGCTTTTACCTTGGCAGAAGCCATGCTGGTTTTGCGCAAAGTTAATTGTATTCATAATTTTAATTTTAATGACATGCTCGAACAATTTCGCCCAGTTCGACAAAATGCAGAGCGGGCGCCATCCCTGTTTTTTATTATTAGACGGTGGTTTTTTCGGTATAAGGATTAGGCGTCCCACTTTCCAGTCGTCTGGGAAGTGCCCTACCTCTAAAAGCCCCTCAAGAACCTTAAGAATCGATCCCATATCGTTTTCCGCAATCCATTTGAGGGCTGCCACAGGTATCTTATCCAAGCCGGGGGCCTTTTCCTGCATGTTTTTTAGAGCGTCTCGCACGTCTTTTTCGTTAATGACCGTGACAGTGTCATTTATGCTCACCATGTCTTCTCCAAGGTAACCGACATTGCACACAGGTTTGGTGACGAACAGATCCTCGATGGTCTTACTGGCCTGGTCCGAGTTTAATCGGGGCGCGCTAATCTTGCCTTTTAATGCCCTGATTACCATCTTGTACGGTCGTCCCCATGGATCCGTATCTAAGGTCTGTAGGTATTTCGCCCAGCCCCGGATTTTAGCTTCTCTTATAGCCTTTTTAAGTTTTCTCCTCGCAGCCTTAAAGGTGTGGTTTAGGCTCTCAGTTTGACTATTGGGCTTTTTATGTTTATAGGCCCTCTGTAAAGCCCTTCGGGTTTTCTGGGCCTCCTTCCGTAATTGGGCTATATCCCTGTTCCACCACCATACAGTGTTCTTCCCTATTAAGGCAGGATGCGCAGGTCTTCTTGCGTCCATTGCACAGCTATTAACTGCTTGCACGTATTGGAGGATGTCGCCTATATTGCCATGCGTCTTGTTCCCCAAGTACTCAGTCCTTTGCAACATCTTGTACCGGGCAGCAAATTGATCCGTCACAAATTTCCCTGATTGCACCACAAACCCTCTTGTAGGTATTGGGGTTTTAGCATCTCGAGGTGCAAACGTATGAACAAGATATTTGTGATCAGATGCGTTATATTCATCCAGGATCTGACTGGAGGTTACACGCCGGTACAAAGTAGGGGAGCAAATAGCGATATCAATGAGGGAAGTTATCCCTCGTCGTTCGAATGTAGCATTCCCTTTGCTCCTGATCGGGATAAGGCCGAGTTTCGCACAGAAGGCGGCAACTTCATCACCTCTGCTATTTTGTTTTTTAGACCCCCATAAAGGGGAGCTGGCGTTAAAATCCCCGGCCAGGAGAAGATCTTGCCTGGCATACGTTGCAGCTATATCTTCGAGCTCTTGAAGCCGCCTTTCGAATACTGCCCATGGATCATTAGGCGAGAGGTACACACTGACATATATCGTACCACCCATCCTGACAGCCACAATGCCATCACCTTGCGTTAGGAGAGTTGGGGGCTCCATAATGTCCAAAGTGCGGGGGTTAAACCACAAAGATGCCTTTTTTCCCAGGTCATGGAACCATCCTTCAGAATTTCTGTACTTAATGGGTTCGGAGATGACCGCTACATCGACACTTTTAGATGTTAATGAATGCTCCAGGAGCGTATCAGCCTCCCAACACCGGTTAAGGTTCACTTGTAGGATCTTATGCACCGCCATTATGCAGCCCTATTCTGTTTGGGGCGTGACTTTGCAGCGACTGCCTCCCTATATGTAGGACAGCGCATTGATGCTGCAACGTGTCCTAGCTGTGCGGTAGCAAGACCTTTCCCTGCGCACAGGCAGCATCTCGCCTCCGAGGTACATTTGCCCATGGTGTGACCTTCTGCGCCACATTTCCGGCACACCACCTTGTCACCCTGTACCTTCGTACAGGACCGGGCCATGTGCCCAAGGTTGTGGCACTTAAAGCATCGAGTGATGTCAGGTACTATGCGTGCCCTGCACATCACCCAACCTATCTTTATGCGACCTGTCTTATTTACGGCCTCAGCGACTTTGGACGGGGCCTCCACCACAGCCAGCATTGTCGCCCTGGGGCCTTCCCTGAGCACTCTGCATTTTATCTCATCATTCGGTCCAATATTCTCTATTTGTTTAACCGCCCTGACGACGTCTTCTTTTTCGGTCAGTGGTTCTATGTCCCGAATCTCGATAACAGCTCTTTCTTGTAATCTTCTGATCGGGAAATCGTCTCCAAAGGCTCCTTTAATCTGCTGCATGTACACGGTTGTTTCTGCTTTAGGGTTGAATTCCAGCAGAAGGTGTCCCGCGGCGGTTCTCCGTACTGTTTTAATGCCGGTAACATTAGGTCCCAGATGTTCCTTAACCTTTTTAAGCGCCTCTGCGAAAGTGCACTTCTCGCTGGTATGGACCGCGATGGCCTCGCCAAGTGCTCGCTTTCTCTGCGGCTTCGGGGTGTTTTTGGGAAGCTCCCTCTTTCCGGGCATGGTACCTTCCTCCGAGTTCTTATTCTTTTTCCTCCTGGACACGACCTCGGTCCATGCATTTGGATTTGTCAGGAGTTGTTCCGACTGGCTCCTGGTCGTTAAGGGCATGCTGTCTTCATTGTTGCCACCCTGGTCTTCACTAGATCGCCGGAGGGCTTGGTACAAAATCTGGTCAGCGATATCTACCGCTTTCCCGTTGGTCGCTTTTAGGAAGCTTTCAAGGTCCAGGATGCCCGCCGAGATTGGTGATAGGTCTGCTCCACTATCGGGCACTCTGTTTCTAGTGCCAGGTCGCCCATTCGCTGGGAGGCTGCCGGCAGGTAACTTTTTGCCTGTAGTCCTCTTTTCCTGCGGGTCAGCAGTTGCCATTGTATGCGCGACTTGACGCCCTAGCTGTGGTCGGAGCATCTCACCTAGGACCTCCCGAATGTCCTCTTTGATGTCCGTGCTGCTTTCCCGTTTGGCTTGCAGCGCTTCTTGTAGCAGAGCCCGGAGTTCCTCGAGCTGCTTGCTCAATGATGTTATATGGGCCTGCAGCTGGAGGCGCTCATTTCGAGCCTCCATAATTTCAGCCCTGAGGTTCGCATTGATCCGGCGCTCTTCCTCCAGGAGGCATCGGAGCTGCTCACTACTTGCTACGCCCGCCCCGTTATCACTATTAGAAGGGAGGGGCTCGCTTCTTGAGGGACTCTGTTTCTTCCAGGTCTCCTCCAGGTCTTGCGGGGCTTCCTCGTCGCCATCGGGTCCCGCCAATTCACCGCTTAAAGATTTTTTTTGAAGTTTGCGCCCCGAGTGCGACTGTGGGGGTGTCCCTGGACTGGGGCGAAGCCTTTTCGGCCTTTCAGTAGGCGTGTAGAAGTGCTCTTCGCCCTCTTCACCTTCCTGCGTCACTACGTTACGCGGTTCTTGGCGCGTATCCTGCCGAATGTCGACAAGGCTAACTGAGCATCGCGCCGCAGCTAGTAAAGCAGCAGAATTTGCTTTCTTCGCAGCGATTCCCAACTTTGCTCGGCGAGACCTGTATGCGGTGTCAGACTCGCCCTCGAGCCTCTCCACTCTGAGACCCCCTCTGCTGTTACGTGTGGGGTGTTCCAATTCCTGCTTAGGGCTGGAGATCGCAGACGATCCCAATGCTGGTCTGGGCATCGCTGTCCTGCCTTCTTTCTTTCCCTCCTCACCGTCAGATTGTTTGTTATTGTATTTGGAGCTCATCATTTCATATTCGGCAGGGTTCGGCCGAAGCCTAGCCCCGCCAACCATTACTATGGGGAAACGAAACGTCGACCCGGGCCCTCAGCCCCGACCCGGGCAAGCCTTATACACCCCGAGGTTCGGCCGGTCCTCGGGGGTTGGCCTGTAATCGGTCCACTTTCCCAGGACCCCGCATGGGTCAATTACTCTCATCCCCATGCGCCCTTACTAGGCCAGCACCGTACCGTTCAGGGAGGGGTAATTTTTTATAGAGGTTTTCTTCCTCGCAGACCAGCCGGTTAAGGCGAGTCCTCCGGGTCCCGTGACGACAACGTTCCACCACTACGCCCTGTGATGGTCGTTGAAGCCGCCAAGGAACTTACGGAATTAGGAGGTGGATGGCGTTCATCCACCCCCAGCTCGGGTCCCCCGGGTTCGCCAGACCCGTACCGCGGAAAGCATTCCACGGCCCCTGGGGAAGTAGCTCGGGTAGCCCCGGGTTCGCTAAACCCGTACCGCGTGCAGGACCAAAAGGTCCGCGGTCCCTGGGGGGAGGGGGAAAGGGGGCAGGTAAGTATAAAAAGGAAGACAGCTCGGGTAACCCCGGGTTCACACCACACACACACAAAAAGGTCCGCACACACACACAGGGATGGGGGCAGGTAAGTATAAAGAGGAGGACACAGCTCGGGTAACCCCGGGTTCGCTAGACCCGTACCGCGTGCAAGGACCAAAAGGTCCGCGGTCCCTGGGAGGAGGGGATGAGGGCAGGTACAGCACACACACACACACACACCCTGGGAGGAGGGGGATGAGGGCAGGTAAGTATAAAGAGGAAGGAAGACAGCTCGGGTAACCCCGGGTGCGCTAAACCCGTACCGCGTGCAAGGACCAAAAGGTCCACGGTCCCTGGGGGGAGGGGGAAAGGGGGCAGGTAAGTATAAAGAGGAAGACAGCTCGGGTAACCCCGGGTTCGCTAGACCCGTACCGCGTGCAAGGACCAAAAGGTCCGCGGTCCCTGGGGGCGGAGGGGGAAGAAGGGCAGGTAAGTATGAAAAGGAGGACAGCTCGGGTAACCCCGGGTTCGCTAGACCCGTACCGCGTGCAAAGGACCAAAGAGGACCGCGGTCCCAGGGGAGGAAAGGGAAAAAAAAAAAAAAAAAAAAAAAGAGAGAAAACACGCACACACACACACACACTCACACACACACACAGCTCGGGTACCCCGGGTTCGCTAAACCCGTACCGTGGAGACATATTTCTATGGCCCCACGGCCCCTGGGGGGGGGAAAGAGGGAAAAGGTTGCTCGGGTAACCCCGGGTTCGCTAGGCCCGTACCGCGTGCAATGTACAAAAGAGGACCGCGGTCCCTGGGGATAGGAAAGGGAAAAGAACGCCACACACACACACACACACACACACACACACACAGACAGCTCGGGTAACCCCGGGTTCGCTAAACCCGTACCGTGGGGACATATTCCTATGGCCCCACGGCCCCTGGGGGTGGGGAAGGAGGTGGGAAAAGGTTGCTCGGGTAACCCCGGGTTCGCTAGGCCCGTACCGCGTGCAATGGACCAAAGGTCCGCGGTCCCTGGGGATAGGAGGACACACACACACACACACTCACACACAGCTCGAAAACCCGGCCGCAGGTAAGGCCCCTAAAAGGGGACACACACACACACACACACACACACACACACACACACGCTCGGGGACCCCGGGTTCGCTAACCCGTACCGCGTGCAAGGACCCAAAGGTCCGCGGCCCCTGAGGAAGAAAAGAGTGTTTGGTCCGCCGGAGCTATTTTATTTCCTCCCTCTGCTCCCCTTGGGCCCGAAGGGTACGAGCCCGAGCATTCCCCTATCCGTATAAACCACGACATTCACACACTCAACACACACGCCTAACCCAGGTAACCCAGACCGGGGACCTTTTTTTTTTTTTTTTAACGTGGGGGAAATACTTCGACACCCGCCGCCGTTGGGGACCGGCGGGTAGTGTCGGATTTTTACCGGCTAAAACCCCCACGGTGACCACCATCTCGCCCGACTTCGGCGGCGGTCCGGGAACGACCAAGCTAGGTCACACTACCGGACCGCCGCCTCGGGGAGGTCCTCTTCCCCGACTGGGAAGAGTGGACCACTTACCAGTCGTGGGAAGAGGAATACAAACACGCGGGGGAGCAGGGCAACCCAGACGCCGACTAAGTCGGCGCCCTGACTCCGCCGCATGGAAGGGTCACACTTCCATGCGGCCAACGTTTTGGCTATAACAAGGGGAGGGCGCGGCCCCAACCGCGGTCCTCCCCCAGCCCTCGGTGCCGCTCCCGACCGGCCAGGACCGAAGTCCCGGCACACGACGCCGGAGCGGCACCTACCGGGCGGAAGGCACCCAGAAAACCCAGTGCCGGGTCCGCTACCCCGGTGGCCTAACCCAGGGGAGGGGGTCGCCTAAAACGGAACCCCCCAGACCTAACCCGCCTTCTCTCCTGCCGAGCGGGATCGAGAAGACAGACCGACCCGCTCGGCGGCCTAGACCTGCGAAATAACGGTTTCGCACCCAACCTAACCGCTCAGACCAAAGCATTGCCGTAACAAGTGCTGGCAGAGGACCAAAAGGTCCCGCACCTCCCTCTCTTGCCCAGCCAAAGGCTGGGCCCAGACCTATCGTGTGGCTGGGGGTGTCGACCAGACCTAACCCACACGACAGGCTCCCAGACCTCCCTCCGATTTTGTGCCTCCCAGAAACCCATGTCCTAGCACCTTCAGTCGTCCTAACCCAGACCTAACCCAGACCTAACCCCGACCTAACCCAGACCTAACTCCAGGGTAACCCCGGACCTGGGAGGACGCTAACCCAGCCTAACCCGTACCGCCTGCAATGGACCGACCCAGAGCCTCCGCCTAACCTGGGGAGAGGAGAAGACCTAACCCAGACCTAACCCAGACAGACCTAAAGACCTCCTGCCGACCTAATCCCCTTCGACACACACCTAACCCAGACCTAACACACACACACCTAACCCACACAGCTCCAGACACACACCTAACCCAGACCTAACCCAGACCTAACCCAGATTAGAGTGGCCACGTGCCCTACGTACCGTAACCCGGCGCCTAACCTGCGCCGCCTATGGCCCCCGGGCACCCGTACCTAACCCAGACCTAACCCAGACCTAAGACCTAACCCAGACCAGCAACCCAGACCTAGGTCCCCCCTAATATTGGGCCTAGCCTAACCCAGCCTGCAGGCGGACCTAACCCAGACCTAACCCACGGCCCCTGGGCCGTTGGATGGCCGGTAGAAAAAGGATTTTTACCGGCTAAAACCCCCACACCATCTCACACACACACTCCAGGTCACACTACCGGACCGCCGCCTCGTCTCCCCGACTGGGAAGAGTGGACCTCTCCCCAGTCGTGGGAAGAGGAATCCGTGCTTCGCGGGGGAGCAGTCAGAGATGACTTGAATGGCCGCATGGAAGGGTCACACTTCCATGCGGCCAACCAGGCTGCCTCCGGCCCCTCCGCGAGACCTTGCCAGCCCTCAGCCGACGGACGGACCGGCCAACCGAAGTTGCCACACGACGCCGGAAGCCCAGCTAGCCTCTCCCAGGCGGAGCCCCGGCCAAAGAGGGTCGCCGGGTCCGCAGACTCTGGGGGCCTCTTGGAGGGCGGTCGCCTAGGAGAACCCCTGGCCCGCCTTCTCTCCCCGAGGGGATCGGACAGGTCCTAACTCGGCGGACCTCCTTCTGCGGTAACGGTTTCGCAGAAGGAGGCCACCGCGGTTCACACACACACACACACACACCCACACCAGGTATCGGCCCAGCCAAAGGCTGGGCCCTCGTGTTCGCTGTCCCGTACTCTGGTGTGGCCTGCAAGGACTCTCCGAAACATCCATGTCCACACCGGCCCCTGAGATCCACCCACTCCTCCAAATGAAGGATCGCCCGACATCGCTGGCGGGCGGCTCGATAATTCTCGGTGCTCCGCCCGCCATTTTCGGGAAGCAATTTTTTACGCCTCAGGTCACCGACCGACAGTCCTGCCAGATCCCCCGCCCCGGCGGAAACCGACCCGTCGAAGGCCTCGGCCTCCGAGGAAGGGGATTACCCCCCAGGACGCCGCCGCCTCGTGGGAGATAGTGCGGTAACCACGTCCACCCCGACGGCCATCCGCCACCTCGCGGCGCGTCCACGGCTGCCCGCCCGAGCTCCCAGCTGGGCACCCGTAGAGGCACATGGCCCGCACCACCCCCGTGTAGAGGCGGCGGACCCTCTCGACCCAGACCTAACCCATTTTTTTTTTTTTTTTTTTTTTTTAACGTGGGGGAAATCTTCCAAAGACACCCGCCGCCGTTGGGGCGACGGCGGGTAGTGTCGGATTTTTACCGACTAAAACCCCCACGGTGACCACCATCTCGCCCGACTTCGGCGGCGGTCCGGGAACGACCAAGCTAGGTCACACTACCGGACCGCCGCCTCGACTGGGAAGGTCCTCTTCCCAGTCGTGGAAGAGGAATCCGTGCTCGCGGGGGAGCAAGTCAGAAATGACTGCTCCCCCACGGAGCGCCGACTAAGCGCTCCTGACTCCGCCGCATGGAAGGGTCACACTTCCATGCGGCCAACGTGGGCTATAACAAGGGGAGGGCGCGGCCCCAACCGCGGTCCTCCCCAAGCCCTCGGTGCCGCTCCGACCGGCCAGGACCGAAGTCCCGGCACACGACGCCGGAGCGGCACCTACCTCCTCACTCGGGCGGAGCCCGGCACCAAGAGAATCACTGGTGCCGGGTCCGCCCGCCTACATTACGGTGGCGGGCCTCTTGGAGGGGGTCGCCTAAAGCGGAGCCCCCTCCTGGCCCGCCTTCTCTCCTGCCGAGCGGGATCGGAAGACTCCCGATCCCGCTCGGCGGCCTCCTTCTGCGAAATAACGGTTTCGCAGAAGGAGGCCACCGCTCTCCAAGACCTCTCGCTCGCCAGCATTGCCGTGACAAGTGCTGGCGGCGAGAGGTCCGGGCCAATGACGGCCCGCACATCTTCTCTTGCCCAGCCAAAGGCTGGGCACTCCTCTATCGTGTGGCTGGGGGTGTCGACCACCCCCACGCCACACGACAGGCACTCTGGTGTGGCCTCCGCTCCGATTTTATGCAGGTACTCTCCGAAACAACCATGTCCGGAGAGCACCTGCGTCGTCCGGTAGGTAAGCCTACCGTGCCGACGATCCACCCACTCCTCCAAATGTGGGAGGATCGCGCCGACAGCTCGCTGGCGGGCGGCTCGATAATTTTCGAGCTCCGCCCGCCATTTTCTAAGTGCGAGCTGCCGGGCCTGACGCCTCAGGTCACCGACCGACAGTCCTGCCGGATCCCCTTCGCCCCGGCGGAGTGACCGGACCCGTCGAAAGACGCGGGCCTCGGCCTCCGCCTGCAGGTCGAAGGGGATTACCCCCGACAGGACTGCCGCCGCCTCATGGGAGATAGTGCGGTAACCACGTGCCACCCTGACGGCCATTCGCCGGTATACGCGGCGCAGCATTAGACGGCTGCGCCGCCCGGCCGCCAGGGACGGGGCCCAGACTGGGCACCCGTAGAGGCACATGGCCCGCACCACCCCGTGTAGAGGCGGCGGACCCTCTCTTCTGGTCCCCCGATATTGGGCAGTAGCCGACCCAACAGGGCGGCTACCCCCTCTACTCGGGGGACGAGTCGGTCAAAGTGACCCTCGAAGCGCCAGCGGCTGTCAATGTCCAGGCCGAGGTACTTAATTCGTTCCTCGACCCGGACAAAGACCGGCCCTACTCGGACGACCGACTGGGGCGGTCTCCGGGTCAGAGGCAGCCCATGGAACCAGGCTGCCTCCGTTTTCTCCGGAGACACTTGCAGCCCCAGCCGACGGACGGAGGCCACTACCGAGGCCACCCCGGCCTCGGCAAGGCCCAGCAGCCTCTCCCATTCCTCCCCCACGGCTATCACAAGTGTGTCGTCTGCATAGCAGACGACTGTGACGCCGTGAGGGAGCGCGGTGAGGAGAACCCGGTTGTACCCCAGGTTCCACAACAACGGTCCTAACACGGACCCCTGGGGTACACCGCGGTTCACCTCCCGCGTTACCACCCCGTACCGACCCGGGTATATCACCCGTCTGTCCCGGAGGTAGTCTGCCAGGACTCTCCTCAGGTACGGGGGCACCTGATGGTCGACTAGTGCCCCCGCAATCCTGTCCCAGGGCAGGGAGTTGAAGGCGTTGGCGATGTCAAGAGACACCGCCAACGCCATCCCACCCCGGGAGACAGACTCATCCACGAGGGCCTTGACGTGATCGACAGCATCTATGGTCGATCGGCCCTCGCGGAAGCCGAACTGGCACGGTGCCAAGTTCGGACCTACCCGGGACATATGCCCCCAGAGGCGGGAAGCTATGATTCGCTCAAAGAGCTTTCCCGCCTCATCAAGGAGGCATATGGGTCGGTACGCCTTGGGAGAGGCTGCCGACCTGCCACCCCCTTTGGAAGCAGGACCATCGTGGCCTGCTTCCATAAGAGGGGGACCCGCCCCGCCTGAAGGCAGCTGTCGAACAGCCACCTCAGGCGGGGCCCGAGGACGCGTAAGGCCAAGGCTAATGCCCTGCCTGGGACGCCGTCTGGACCGGGGGCGGTATTTCGCCCCCTTAACTTGGCGACGGCGTCCCGGAACTCCTCGTCGCTGACCGCGCATGGTGGCCGCGCGGTCAGCGCCGCCTCGAGCGGCTCCGGTGGTGGTCTGCCCCCCTCATCGAGGGGAAACAGTTTATTCACCACCGACCGGAGCACGGCTGGTTCTAGGCTCTCCGTGACGGAAGGACCCGCGGGGCGTAGGCGGCCCAGTACCAATCGGTACGGGCGACCCCACGGGTCGGCGTCCAGAGAGCCCAGGAGTTCCTCCCAGGCCGATGCCTTGGCCTCCCTGATGGCTCTCCGCAAGGCATTCGATGCGTCTCGATATGCCTCGCGGAGTGTGGCCTCCACCGCATGGTCGCGGACTGCTCGGCGGCGGGCCCTTGTCCACCGGCGTCGGGCCGCCACACTCTCTTCTCTGAGTGTGGCTATCTGGCCCGACCACCAGTAGACCGCCCGCCGCTGCACCCTCCTGACCCGGGGCATGGCGGCGTCACAAATTGCCGCCATTTGCCCCCGGAGCCAGGAGGCCTCCTCGTCTATGTCCGCGACTGGCTCTGGCCCGTACGAGGGCCAGGCCGCGGCATAGGAGGCCGCCATCAGCGCGTCCTCGTCCAGGTGCGTAAGCGCCCACCTCCTACGGGGGGGTGGGCCCCCAATTGGGGCCACCCCCCCCTACATCAAACATGATGTAGAGGTGGTCGCTGAGGGTCGCGAGGTCATCTGCGACCCTCCACGCTCCAACTCGTCGTGCGGCCGACGGAGAAGCCCAGGACAAGTCCACTATGGACTCCCCCTGTGGCCGCACGCACGTGCTGGCAGATCCCCGGTTGAGGATCCGGAGATCCAGACCGGAGGACCAATCTACCAGCACATCCCCCCGTGGGTCGGCCCTAGGGGATCCCCAAGTTGGGGATTTGGCGTTAAAGTCCCCTAGGACCAACACTGGACGGGACAGGAGAGGGGTCAGAACCCTCCCCAGCCCATCCAGCAGCGACTCGAACTCCACGAGGGTCAGGCTGGGCGAGGCATACACCCCGGCCAGCGTGACGCACCTGGACTCCACCACCACGAACCCGACACCCCTTCCGATCACCCGGAGGGGTGCCGAGTTCGTTGCGATCGCGACGGAGCCGCCCCGATCCGCCGCCCAGGCGGGGCGATCGGGAACTCTGTACGGCTCCGCCGCGACCGCCAGGCCAATCTCCCACTCGGCCAGGGTTTGGACAAACAAGTCCTGGGCCCCAGCCGAGTGGTTGAGATTGGCCTGCAGCACCCTAACTGGAGGAGGAGGAGGAGGCATTATCGATTAGCCTTCCCCTCCTCCTCCAGGTTGGCGGCCGGTCCGGCCTCCTTCTCGGGGCTGACAGGGCGGGTATTTCCCGCCCTTGTCAGCACCACCCTCGGTTGCCTACCACCCGAGGATGTCCGCCAGCGCCACCTTCGGGTCCGCCAACCGCCGCCAATAGTCCTCCCCTCTCAAGGGGGATCGGCGGCGGAGACGGACGACGCCCGCGGACGCAGACGTTCCTCGGGGTGGCCGAGGGTGGTCCCTTCTCGGGGGAGGGCCGGGCCCTCTCCCTCGGAGACTGCTCCCCCGCCCTTCTTCTGGGACTTGGGGCGGGGGAGGGGCGACGACCCCCTCTTTCCCCGGGCCTGGCGGGGCCCGCTACCGGAGGAGGGGGGGTGGACGTGGACTTTTGTGGTGGAGCAACCGGCTCCACCTCGTCCACGTCCATCGCCACCGTCGCCGAAGGAGAGGCGGGGGATGGTACGGGGGGGCGCTGCGGGGCGGCACTCCCGGCCGACGCCGCCGCACCCCCGGCAGGCCCCGCCTGCCTCTTCTTCTCCCCCCTCCTCTTCCTTTTGGAGGGGGGTGGAGCACAACCCTGGGCGCCCAGCACATGATTGGCTGGGCGACCCAGGTCGACACAGACCGGGCACCTCGGGGGTGCCCGGCATGCGCGCGACACGTGACCGGTGCCACCACAGCGGTAGCACCGGCCACCCCTATCTGCCCCCCAGGGCATCGGGACTGGAGGTGTCCCACCTCCAGGCACCGATGGCACCTGGGAGGGCGTGCCGCCAGGACCTCCACCCGGGGTGAGCACCACCCCAGGCGGAGGCGGCCCGCCGCGGCCAGTTTACGCGCGGCCGCGAGCGGGCACCTGACCCAAATGGTGCCAAGTCCATTGGGGGAGGTCCGGATTGGGCCAGTAGTGACCTGGCCCGCCGGACACTCCCCCACCTTGGCCACCGCCTCCACCACCTGTTGGGTGGTGGTGGATTCATGAAGACCGCGGAGGCGCACCGCCGCGGGGGGCAAGGGGGGGGCCCCCCAGCCGCCGTCCCCGCCGAAGAGTTCGGCGAGGCGTTCCGCCAGGGCGTCCGCCTTCTCGGTACCGGAAGGGCCCGGGATCTCTATGATGGACGATCCCGATTGGCCCTTCCGGTACCTAACCTCCTCAATGCCGACCTCCTTGAGGTCGACATTGCCCACCGCCTTCCGCATGACCTCCGCATAGGAGGTCTTGCTCCCCGGGGCGACCGTTAGCGATACGGCCGCCCTCTTGGGAGAACGCGGAAGGCGGGGCTTCTCCTTCCCGTCTTGGTTTTGGGGTGGGAGGGGAGGGGAGACAGGTGCCAAGGCACCCGTCTTCCCCTTTTTCTTCTTCCCCCCCCTTTCCCGTCTTCTGGCCCCCCTGGGGGCCAGAAGGTGCCGCCGCAGCACCGGTGGCGGGCCCCGCCCCCTCCGAGAGGGAGGTTGTGGGGCCACAGCCACCCGGCGCTGCGCCCTCTTGGCCTTCCTCCCCAGGACCGCCACCCACTCCCCCGTGGCCGACGGAACGTCCCTCCCTGAGGAGGGGCGAGCTGGCCTGGTAGGGGGAGGGGCGCCGGTTCCCGGGGCGGAAGAGCCGCGGGTCCCGCCCGCGCCTTTCCCCGTCCTGGCCGAAGGAACGTCCCCCTTGGAGGGAGGACGAGCTGACCGGGTGGACGGGGTAGGCGGGGCAGGGACCCGCACCTTCTTCTTCCTCCTCAGCCGCCTAAGGGCGGAAGAGGAGAGGGCCCCACCCTCCGTATCAGTGGAAGGGGGGGGGCCCTTTTCTCGTAGGAGGGAGGATTTGACCCGCCCGCTCCGCCATCTCCAAGAGAGGACGGAGACGGGCGAGCACCCTCGCCTCCACTGCCTCCGCCACCCGATCCGCCATCCCCTCTCCGTTCTCCGAGGAGGGCGGAGGGGGGGACGTCCGGGGGCGGGGGACTTTACGTGGAGAGGTCCGCGGGGACCTCTCCACGAGGCCCTGGAAGAAATCGGAGTCGGTGTCTTCCTCCGGTCCTCCCGGGCCTCGTGGCCTCACCGCCACGCTGGGGGTCTTTTTCATAGACCCCGACGTTGATGCCCCTCCTCTGGGAGATGCAAGTGGAGAGGAGGGGTCGCCTCCTTTGATCTGTTGGGGAGGGGAGGGGTAAAGACCCCCTCCCACGCCCCGCTGCAATGAGGGTCGCAACTTGCGCCTCCAGGGCCTCGTTTTTGCCCTCAATTCCGCCACTGCCACCTCCAAGTCCCGTTCCCGGGACGAGGAGGCGGCCCGCTGCGCGTGCTCCGTGGCGACGCACCTTATAAGCTGCGCCGCCTCCCGCAACTTCCGGACGTAAGTCCCATGGAGGTTGCGGGATGTGGAGGCGACCTTCTCGATCCGCGCGGCCTCCTCGATCGCCCGCGCGGATAAGTCCGCTGCGGGGGCGTGACGGAGCTCCGCGAGAAGCTCCGCCTCGTCCCGCAGCGGAATCGCCGACTTGGATGGTGGCCTAGCCTTAACGGTCGGGTCATCCAAGTCCCTGATGGCGTCTGCTTCGTCCGCCATCAGGACCGCTTCTGTGTGGGCTCGCTTTGCACTTCGCGAGCCCAACGTACTCCCCGGTGTGTTGGGGGGCGGCCTCTCTTACGCCTAACGGCGCCTCCGGAGGTGCCAGCAACGCTGGAGGTGTCGCTGGCACCCTCCTCGAGTTCGCTCATGGCGAGCGAACTCTCTCTCCTACGTCCCTCTGCAGGGACCTCTCCCTTCTAATCGCGGAGACGGCCGAGCTCACCCCAAGCTCGCTCGCCGCTCCTGCGCCTCCTCGTCCGTCTTTTTATTTATAAATTTGTCGGTTCCATAATTGTTCCCACGAGTAGGGTCGGAAGGGGTGGTCCACCCGGGCAGAGCCGCCATACCCGGGTAAGCCTAATACACCCTGGGGTTCGGCAGGTGCCCCAGGGGAGTTTGGTCGCTAAAGACTGGCCAACCTCCCAGCCATGCATCCTATCGGCGCGCACCATACCTTAGGATTGAGGGTAATTTTTTATAGAGGTTTTCTTCCTCGCAGGCCGGCCGGTGAAGGCAGGCCCTCCGGGTCCCTTGACGGCAACGTTCCACCACTACGCCCTGTGATGGTCGTTGAAGCCGCCAAGAGACTTACGGAATTAGGAGATGGATGGCGTTCATCCATCCCCAGCTCAGGCACCCCGGGTTCGCCAGACCCGTACCGCCGACCTTGCGGCCGACAGCCCCTGGGGTTGTGCCCTTTTTGATGACCGGGGTGGCACCTCCCCGGAGACGGCACCTGACACCAGGCTTACGGTTCCGTCCAAACCGGCGTGCTGTCCGCGGCTGCTTATTCGTCGGGGTTACCCCCGCTTATTTCGCAGCTACCCTTCAAAGAACCATGACAATGAAGGGCGTTCCCCTATCCGCAACCCGGGGACGCGCTCGGTTGCCCACGCAAGGCCTCCGCCGAAGCGGACCGAGAACCCAGACCTAACCCAGACCTAACCCATTTTTTTTTTTTTTTTTTTTTTTTTTTTTTTTTTTTTTTTTTTTTTTTTTTTTTTGTGGGGGAAATCTTCCAAAGACACCCGCCGCCGTTGGGGCGACGGCGGGTAGTGTCGGATTTTTACCGACTAAAACCCCCACGGTGACCACCATCTCGCCCGACTTCGGCGGCGGTCCGGGAACGACCAAACTAGGTCACACAACCGGACCGCCGCCTCGGGAGGTCCTCTCCCCGACTGGGAAGAGTCCCTCTCCCAGGTGGGAAGAGGAATCCGCTCGCGGGGGAGCAGTCGGGAGCGCCGACTAAGTCGGCGCTCCTGACTCCGCCGCATGGAAGGGTCACACTTCCATGCGGCCAACGTGGGCTATAACAAGGAGGGCGCGGCCCCAACCGCGGTCCTCCCCACGCCCTCGGTGCCGCTCCCGCCCGGCCAGGACCGAAGTCCCGGCCCACGACGCCGGAGCGGCACCTACCTCCTCCCTCGGGCGGAGCCGGCACCAAAAATTGGTGCCGGGTCCGCCCGCTTACATCACGGTGGCGGGCCTCTTGGAGGGGGCCAAAGCGGAGCCCCCTCCTGGCCCGCCTTCTCTCCTGCCGAGCGGGATCGGAGGACCCATGCGAAATAACGGTTTCGCAGAAGGAGGCACCTGGGACCTCTCGCTCGCCAGCATTGCCGTAACATTTGCTGGGGGCGAGAGGTCCGGGCCAATAACGGCCCGCAGCCTCTCTTGCCCAGCCAAAGGCTGGGCACTCCTCTATCGTGTGGCTGGGGGTGTCGCCCACCCCCACGCCCCACGACAGGCACTCTGGTGTGGCCTCCGCTCCGATTTTGTGCAGGTACTCTCCGAAACAACCATGTCCGGAGAGCACCTGCGTCGTCCGGTAGGTAAGCGGGCCGACGATCCACCCACTCCTCCAAATGTGGGAGGATCGCGCCGACAGCTCGCTGGCGGGCGGCTCGATAATTTTCGAGCTCCGCCCGCCATTTTCTAAGTGCGAGCTGCCGGGCCTGACGCCTCAGGTCACCGACCGACAGTCCTCCCGGATCCCCTTCGCCCCGGCGGAGTGACCGGACCCGTCGAAAGACGCGGGCCTCGGCCTCCGCCTGCAGGTCGAAGGGGATTACCCCCGACCCGCCGCCTCATGGGAGATAGTGCGGTAACCACGTGCCACCCTGACGGCCATTCCGGTATACGCGGCGCAGCATTATTCGGCTGCGCCGCCCGGCCGCCAGGGACGGGGCCCAGACTGGGCACCCGTAGAGGCACATGGCCCGCACCACCCCCGTGTAGAGGCGGCGGACCCTCTCTTCTGGTCCCCCGATATTGGGCAGTAGCCGACCCAACAGGGCGGCTACCCCCTCTACTCGGGGGACGAGTCGGTCAAAGTGACCCTCGAAGCGCCAGCGGCTGTCAATGTCCAGGCCGAGGTACTTAATTCGTTCCTCGACCCGGACAAAGACCGGCCCTACTCGGACGACCGACTGGGGCGGTCTCCACAGAGGCAGCCCATGGAACCAGGCGCTTGCAGCCCCAGCCGACGGACGGAGGCCACTGGCCACCCCGGCCTCGGCAAGGCCCAGCAGCCTTCTCCCATTTTTCCCCCACGGCTATCACAGGTGTCGTCTGCATAGCAGACGACTGTGACGCCGTGAGGGAGCGCGGTGAGGAGAACCCCGTTGTACCCCAGGTTCCACAACAACGGTCCTAACACGGACCCCAGGGGTACACCGCGGTTCACCTCCCCTTACCACCCCGTACCGACCCGGGTATATCACCCGTCTGTCCCGGAGGTAGTCTGCCAGGCCTCTCCTCAGGTACGGGGGCACCTGATGGTCGACTAGTGCCCCCGCAATCCTGTCCCAGGGCAGGGAGTTGAAGGCGTTGGCGATGTCAAGAGACACCGCCAACGCCATCCCACCCCGGGAGACAGACTCATCCACGAGGGCCTTGACGTGATCGACCGCATCTATGGTCGATCGGCCCTCGCGGAAGCCGAACTGGCACGGTGCCAAGTTCGGACCTACACGGGACATATGCCCCCAGAGGCCGGAAGCTACGCTCGAAGAGCTTTCCCGCCTCATCAAGGAGGCCGGTACGCCTTGGGAGAGGCGCCACCCAGGACCATGTTCGTCCCTCCACAAGAGGGGGAGGCCTGAAGGCAGCTGTCGAACAGCCACCTGGCGGGGCCCGAGGACGCGTAAGGCGGAACGCCTTGCCTGGGACGCCGTCTGGACCGGGGGCTGGCGGCTTGGCGACGGCGTCCCGGAACTTCGTCGCTGACCGCGCATGGTGGCAGCTGCGGTCAGCGCCGCCTCGAGCGGCTCCGGTGGTGGTCTGCCCCCCTCATCGAGGGGGAACAGGCACCGACCGGAGCACCGCCAGGCTCTGCTCTCTCTTCCACGGAAGGACCCGCGGGGCTGGCTCGCGGCCCAGTGACAGCCACCTCCCCACGGGTCGGCTCCGAGATCCCCTCCCAGGCCGATCCTAGCCCCCTCTCTGCGTCCGTCTCGGGCCCGCGGGTGTCCTCCCCGGCGGACTGCTCCGGAGCCCCCTGGCACGAGTGGCCGCCGCCGCCGCGCCTCGAGTGGCATGGGCACTGCCCGGCCAGCGCCGCTGCCAAGGTTCCTCTTGGCCTTCGCAGGTTCCTTCCTATTGCTTTAGGCCGCCAGTGGGGTCTGCCCCCCCCACATTCAGGAGGCCACCCTGGAACATGGCCCCATACCGGAGCACGGGGAGGATTCCGCCAGGGATAAGTCACCCGGCTCTCACGTGGGGCTCCCGGTCGGCCACCGACCCAGTCCAAAGCCTTGGCAGTCTCGCTGCATTTGGCGGTCCGGGCCTCCCCACACAAGATCAGCGATCCAGAGAGCCTCAGTTAATGTAACCCGACCGCCATGGAAATCTGGCCACCCGTGGTAGGATTTCTCTTATTCTCGACGGACCGCATTGCATGCGCCCCTCAGTGGTCCGTGCCGGCGCCGATGGTGGCCTTCGATCTACCAGCCGGACTGAGTGGCGCGGAGCGGCTAACCGGCGTGGAGCGGCTGAGGGGCTCGGCCCCAACCATGTGGCCTATCCGGCCCCCACTCGGTTCTGCTCCGCTGGCAGGTTGAGGTCCGCCCTCCGTTCTCCGTCTCTCTGACCAACGGCCCAGTGGGGGATCCGTCGAGCTGACCCGGAACCCCGGGGCCGCCAAACCGGGGCTCCTCCTGGCCTCCTGGGCCGCAGGCTCGTGCTCCCCGACGCCGGGAATGGTTCTCTAGTCGGTTAACTAACCCGGGATCCACACACGGTCACTTACCGACTCTCCGGGTGTCCCATAAGGGTCGACACCATACCAATGTCCATGGCTTTCGGCTAGAGGTCCTGCCCCCCCTTCCCCGCAGTCCAGCCGGCAAACCCCGGGCCCCTCGACGACACGGTTCCGAGGTCGACCAAACATCCAAGACTGTCTATCTTGACGGACCGCTCGTTCCAGGGTCTTCGCCTTCCGCTCGGTGGTTTCGGTCCAGCCAAAACGGCAAGTACCCTCCCACGCAACAAGAGCGCTTACGGTATTAGGAGGGCCCCCTAGATGGTCGATGGCATCCACCCCCGGCGAGAGCCTCAGGACCCCCTCGCTAATCCCAGCCTGCCGCGGACCCGACGGATCCACGGCCCCTGGGGTTGTGTCCTTTTTGGTGACCGGCGGAACCTCCCCGCGGCACCTGGGCATCGGATCCCGATGAGGTTACGGTTCCGTCCAAACCGGCCTGGCGCGGCTGCGGGATTCGGAGGGTTTCCCCCGCCATTATTTCGCCACTGCCACCCGATGGTCATAAGAACCACGAATTACGATCCCGCGTGACCCCCTATCCGCCCCGGGGACGCGCTCGGGCCCGCAAGGCCCCGGCGAAGCGGGCCGAAGACCCTAACCCAGACCTAACCCATTTTTTTTTTTTTTTTTTTTTTTTTTTTTTAACGTGGGGGAAATCTTCAAAAGACACCCGCCGCCGTTGGGGCGGCGACGGGTAGTGCCGGATTTTTACCGGCTAAAACCCCCACGGTGACCACCATCTCGCCCGACTTCGGCGGCGGTCCGGGAACGACCAAACTAGGTCACACTACCGGACCGCCGCCTCGGGAGGTCCTCTTCCCCGACTGGGAAGAGTGGACCTCCTCCCAGTAGTGGGAAGAGGAATCCGTGCTCGCGGGGGAGCAGTCAAACGACTGCTCCCCCACAGAGCGCCGACCTAGTCGGCGCTCCTGACTCCGCCGCATGGAAGGGTCACACTTCCATGCGGCAAACGTGGGCTATAACAAAGGGAGGGCGCGGCCCCAACCGCGGTCCTCCCCAAGCCCTCGGTGCCGCTCCCGACCGGCCAGGACCGAAGTCCCGGCACACGACGCCGGGGCGGCACCTACCTCCTCACTCGGGCGGAGCCCGGCACCAAAAAAAATGGTGCCGGGTCCGCCCGCTTACATCACGGTGGCGGGCCTCTTGGAGGGGGCCGCCTAAAACGGAGCCCCCTCCTGGCCCGCCTTCTCTCCTGCCGAGCGGGATCGGAGACTCCCGATCCCGCTCGGCGGCCTCCTTCTGCGAAATAACGGTTTCGCAGAAGGAGGCCACCGCTTTCCAAGGACCTCTCGCTCGCCAGCATTGCCGTAACAAGTGCTGGCGGCGAGAGGTCCGGGCCAATAACGGCCCGCACATCTTCTCGTGCCCAGCCAAAGGCTGGGCACTCCTCTATCGTGTGGCTGGGGGTGTCGACCACCCCCACGCCACACGACAGGCACTCTGGTGTGGCCTCCGCTCCGATTTTATGCAGGTACTCTCCGAAACAACCATGTCCGGAGAGCACCTGCGTCGTCCGGTAGGTAAGCCTACCGTGCCGACGATCCACCCACTCCTCCAAATGTGGGAGGATCGCGCCGACAGCTCGCTGGCGGGCGGCTCGATAATTTTCGAGCTCCGCCCGCCATTTTCTAAGTGCGAGCTGCCGGGCCTGACGCCTCAGGTCACCGACCGACAGTCCTGCCGGATCCCCTTCGCCCCGGCGGAGTGACCGGACCCGTCGAAAGACGCGGGCCTCGGCCTCCGCCTGCAGGTCGAAGGGGATTACCCCCGACAGGACTGCCGCCGCCTCATGGGAGATAGTGCGGTAACCACGTGCCACCCTGACGGCCATACGCCGGTATACGCGGCGCAGCATTATTCGGCTGCGCCGCCCGGCCGCCAGGGACGGGGCCCAGACTGGGCACCCGTAGAGGCACATGGCCCGCACCACCCCCGTGTAGAGGCGGCGGACCCTCTCTCTGGTCCCCCGATATTGGGCAGTAGCCGACCCAACAGGGCGGCTACCCCCTCTACTCGGGGGACGAGTCGGTCAAAGTGACCCTCGAAGCGCCAGCGGCTGTCAATGTCCAGGCCGAGGTACTTAATACGTTCCTCGACCCGGACAAAGACCGGCCCTACTCGGACGACCGACTGGGGCGGTCTCCGGGTCAGAGGCAGCCCATGAAACCAGGCTGCCTCCGTTTTCTCCGGAGACACTTGCAGCCCCAGCCGACGGACGGAGGCCACTACCGAGGCCACCCCGCCTCGGCAAGGCCCAGCAGCCTCTCCCATTCCTCCCCCACGGCTATCACCAGAGTGTCGTCTGCATAGCAGACGACTGTGACGCCGCGAGGGAGCGCGGTGAGGAGAACCCGGTTGTACCCCAGGTTCCACAACAACGGTCCTAACACGGACCCCTGGGGTACACCGCGGTTCACCTCCCGCGTTACAACCACGTACCGACCCGGGTATATTACCCGTCTGTCCCGGAGGTAGTCTGCCAGGACTCTCCTCAGGTACGGGGGCACCTGATGGTCGACCAGTGCCCCCGCAATCCTGTCCCAGGGCAGGGAGTTGAAGGCGTTGGCGATGTCAAGAGACACCGCCAACGCCATCCCACCCCGGGAGACAGACTCATCCACGAGGGCCTTGACGTGATCGACCGCATCTATGGTCGATCGGCCCTCGCGGAAGCCGAACTGGCACGGTGCCAAGTTCGGAGCTACACGGGACATATGCCCCCAGAGGCGGGAAGCTACGATTCTCTCGAAGAGCTTTCCCGCCTCATCAAGGAGGCATATGGGTCGGTACGCCTTGGGAGAGGCTGCCGGCCTGCCACCCCCTTGGGAAGCAGGACCATCGTGGCCTGCTTCCACAAGAGGGGGACCCGCCCCGCCTGAAGGCAGCTGTCGAACAGCCACCTCAGGCGGGGCCCGAGGACGCGTAAGGCCAAGGCTAACGCCTTGCCTGGGACGCCGTCTGGACCGGGGGCGGTGTTCCGCCCTCTTAACTTGGCGACGGCGTCCCGGAACTCCTCGTCGCTGAACGCGCATGGTGGCAGCGCGGTCAGCGCCGCCTCGAGCGGCTCCGGTGGTGGTCTGCCCCCTCATCGAGGGGGAACAGTTTATTTACCACCGACCGGAGCACGGCGGGTTCTAGGCTCTCTGTGACGGAAGGACCCGCGGGGCGTAGGCGGCCCAGTACCAACCGGTACGGGCGTCCCCACGGGTCTGCGTCCAGAGAGCCCAGGAGTTCCTCCCAGGCCGATGCCTTGGCCTCCCTGATGGCTCTCCGCAAGGCATTCGATGCGTCTCGATATGCCTCGCGGAGTGTGGCCTCCACCGCATGGTCGCGGACTGCTCGGCGGCGGGCCCTTGTCCACCGGCGTCGGGCCGCCACACTCTCTTCTCTGAGTGTGGCTATCTGGCCCGACCACCAGTAGACCGCCCGCCGCTGCACCCTCCTGACCCGGGGCATGGCGGCGTCACAAATTGCCGCCATTTGCCCCCGGAGCCAGGAGGCCTCCTCGTCTATGTCCGCGACTGGCTCTGGCCCGTACGAGGGCCAGGCCGCGGTATAGGAGGCCGCCATCAGCGCGTCCTCGTCCAGGTGCGTAAGCGCCCACCTCCTACGGGGGGGGGGGCCCCCAATTGGGGCCACCCCCCCTACATCAAACATGATGTAGAGGTGGTCGCTGAGGGTCGCGAGGTCATCTGCGACCCTCCACGCTCCAACACGCCGTGCGGCCGCCGGAGAAGCCCAGGACAAGTCCACAATGGACTCCCCCTGCGGCCGCACGCACGTGCTGGCAGATCCCCGGTTGAGGATCCGGAGATCCAGACCGGAGGACCAGTCTACCAGCACATCCCCCCGTGGGTCGGCCCTAGGGGATCCCCAAGTTGGGGATTTGGCATTAAAGTCCCCTAGGACCAACACTGGACGGGACAGGAGAGGGTTCAGTACCCTCCCCAGCCCATCCAGCAGCGACTCGAACTCCACGAGGGTCAGGCTGGGCGAGGCATACACCCCGGCCAGCGTGACGCACCTGGACTCCACCACCACGAACCCGGCACCCCTTCCGATCACCCGGAGGGGTGCCGAGTTCGCCGCGATCGCGACGGAGCCGCACAGATCCGCCGCCCAGTCAGGGCGGTCGGGAACTCTGTACGGCTCCGCCGCGACCGCCAGGCCAATCCCCCACTCGGCCAGGGTTTGGACAAACAAGTCCTGTGCCCCAGCCGAGTGGTTGAGATTGGCCTGCAGCACCCTAACTGGAGGAGGAGGGGGCATTATCGGTTAGCCTTCCCCTCCTCCTCCAGGTTGGCGGCCGATCCGGCCTCCGTCTCTGTGCTGACAGGGCGGGTATTGCCCGCCCTTGTCAGCACCACCCTCGGTTGCCTACCACCGAGGATGTCCGCGAGCGACACCTTGGGGTCCGCCAACCGCCGCCAATAGTCCTCCCCTCTCAAGGGGGGATCGGCGGCGGAGACGGACGACGCCCGCGGACGCAGACCCTCCTCGGGGTGGCCGAGGGTGGTCCCTTCTCGGGGGAGGGCTGGGCCCTCTCCCTCGGAGACTGCTCCCCCGCCCTTCTTCTGGGACTTGGGGCGGGGGAGGGTCGATACTCCTCCTCTTTCCACGGGCCTGGATGGGCCCGCTACCGGAGGAGGGGGGATGGACGTGGACTTCTGCGGTGGAGCAACCGGCTCCACCTCGTCCACGTCCATCACCAGCGTCGCCGCCGGAGGGGCGGGGGATGGTACGGGGGGGCGCTGCGGCTCGGCACTCCCGGCCGACGCCGTCGCACCCCCGGCAGGCCCCGCCTGCTTCTTCTTCCCCCCCCTCCTCTTCCTTTTAGAGGGGGAGGAGCACAACCCGGGGCGCCCAGCACATGGTTGGCTGGGCGACCCAGGTCGACGCAGACCGGGCACCTCGGGGGTGCCCGGCATGCTCGCGACACGTGACCGGTGCCACCACAGCGGTAGCACCGGCCACCCCTATCTGCCCCCCAGGGCATCGGGACTGGAGGTGTCCCACCTCCAGGCACCGATGGCACCTGGGAGGGCGTGCCGCCAGGACCTCCACCCGGGGTGAGCACCACCCCAGGCGGAGGCGGCCCGCCGCGGCCAGTTGCGCACGGCCGCGAGCGGGCACCTAATCCATATGGTGCCAAGTCCATTGGGGGAGGTCCGGATTGGGCCAGTAGTGACCTGGCCCGCCGGACACCCCCCCCCCCTGGCCACCGCCTCCACCACCTGTTGGGTGGTGGTGGCTTCGTCAAGACCGCTGAGGCGAGCCTCAGCGGTCTTCATGGGGCGGGCCACCCTGACGCCGTCCCCGCCGAAGAGTTCGGCGAGGCGTTGCGCCAGGGCGTCCGCCTTCTCGGTACCGGAAGGGCCCGGGATCTCTATGATGGAGGATCCCGATTGGCCCTTCCGGTACCTGACCTCCTGAATGCCGACCTCCTTGAGGTCGACATTGGCCACCGCCTTCCTCATGACCTCCGCGTAGGAGGTCTTGCTCCCCGGGGCGACCGTTAGCGATACGGCCGCCCTCTTGGGGGAACGCGGAAGGCGGGGCTTCTCCTTCGCCGTCTTGGTGGGGTTGGGAGGGGGAGGGGAGACAGGTGCCGAGGCACCCGTCTTCCCCTTCCCCCTCTTCCCCCCCCCCCTTTCCCGTCTTCTGGCCCCCCTGGGGGCCAGAGGGTGCCGCCGCAGCACCGGTGGCGGGCCCCGCCCCCCTCCGAGAGGGAGGTTGTGGGGCCACAGCCACCCGGCGCTGCGCCCTCTTGGCCTTCCTCCCCAGGACCGATACCCACTCCCCCTGGGCCGACGGAACGTCCCTCCCTGAGGAGGGGCGAGCTGGCCTGGTAGGGGGAGGGGCACCGGTTCCCGGGGCGGAAGAGCCGCGGGTCCCGCCCGCGCCTTTCCCCGTCCTGGTCGAAGGAACGTCCTCCTGGGAGGGAGGACGATCTGACCGGGTGGACGGGGGAGGCGGGGCAGGGGTCCGCACCTTCTTTCCCCTCTTCCGCCTCCTAAGGGCGGAAGAGGAGAGGGCCCCACCCTCCGTATCGGTGGAAGGAGGGGGCCCTTTCCTCCTAGGAGGGAGGATTTCACCCGCCCGCTCCGCCATCTCTAAGAGAGGACGGAGACGGGCGAGTATCCTCGCCTCCACTGCCTCCGCCACCCGATCCGCCATCCCCTCTCCGTTCTCCGAGGAGGGCGGAGGGGGGGACGTCCGGGGGCGGGGGACTTTACGTGGAGAGGTCCGCGGGGACCTCTCCACGAGGCCCTGGAGGAAATCGGAGTCTGTATCCTCCTCCGGTCCTCCAGGGCCACGTGGCCTCAGCGCCACGCTGGGGGTCTTCCGAAGAGACCCCGACGTTGATGCCCCTCCTCTACGAGATGTAGGTGGAGAGGAGGGCGTCGCCTCCTTTAATGGGTTGGGGCGGGGAGGGGTAAAGGCCCCCTTCCCACGCCCCGCTGCAATCAGGGTCGCAACTTGGGCCTCCAGCGCCTCGTTCCTGGCCCTCAGCTCCGCCACTGCCACCTCCAACTCCCGTTCCCGGGTCGAGGAGGCGGCCCGCTGTGCGTGCTCCGTCGCGACGCATCTGATAAGCTGCGCCGCCTCCCGCAACTTCCGGACGTATGTCCCATGGAGGTTGCGGGATGTGGAGGCGACCTTCTCTATCCGCGCGGCCTCCTCGATCGCACGCGCGGATAAGTCCGCTGCGGGGGCGTGACGGAGCTCCGCGAGAAGCTCCGCCTCGTCCCGCAGCGGAATCGCCGACTTGGACGGCGGCCTAGCCTTAACGGCCGGGTCATCCAAGGCCCTGATGGCGTCGGCTTCGTCCGCCATCAGGACCGCTTCTGCGTGGGCTCGTTTGGCTTTTGCGAGCCCAGCGTACTCCCCAGTTGTTGGGGGGCGGCCTCTTTTCCGTTTTACGGCGCCTCCGGAGGTGCCAGCAACACTAGAGGTCTCGCTGGCACCATCCTCGAGTTCGCTCATAACGAGCGGACTCTCTTCTCCCATGTCCCTCTGCAGGGACCTCTCCCTTCTACTCACGGAGATGGCCGAGCTCACCCCACAGCTCGCTCGCCGCTCCTGCTCCTCCTCGTCCGTCTTTTTATTTTTGTATAAATTTGCGGTTTCCATATTTGTTCCCACGAGAATGGTCGGAAGGGGTGGTCCACCCGGGCAGAGCCGCCATACCCGGGTAAGCCTAATACACCCTGGGGTTCGGCAGGTGCCCCAGGGGAGTTTGGTCGCTAAAGACTGGCCAACCTCCCAGCCATGCATCCTATCGGCGCGCACCATACCTTAGGATTGAGGGTAATTTTTTATAGAGGTTTTCTTCCTCGCAGGCCGGCCGGTGAAGGCAGGCCCTCCGGGTCCCTTGACGGCAACGTTCCACCACTACGCCCTGTGATGGTCGTTGAAGCCGCCAAGAGACTTACGGAATTAGGAGATGGATGGCGTTCATCCATCCCCAGCTCAGGCACCCCGGGTTCGCCAGACCCGTACCGCCGACCTTGCGGCCGACAGCCCCTGGGGTTGTGCCCTTTTTGATGACCGGGGTGGCACCTCCCCGGAGACGGCACCTGACCCAGGCTTTTTTTTTTTTTTTTTTTTTTTTTTTAACGTGGGGGTCTTCAAAAGACACCCGCCGCCGTTGGGGCGGCGGCGGTTAGTGCCGGATTTTTACCGGCTAAAACCCCCACGGTGACCACCATCTCGCCCGACTTCGGCGGCGGTCAAAGAACCCATGACTATCACACTTCCGGACCGCCGCCTCGGGGACGCCTCTTCCCCGACTGGGAAGAGTGGACCTTTCCCCAGTCGTGGGAAGAGGAATCCGTGCTCGCGGGGGAGCAGTCAGAAAACGACTGCTCCCCCGGACCGCCGCCTCGGGGAGGTCCTCTTCCCCGACTGGGACTAAAGCCGGCGCTCCTGACTCCGCCGCATGGAAGGGTCACACTTCCATGCGGCCAACGTGGGCTATAACAGGGGGAGGGCGCGGCCCCAACCGCGGTCCTCCCCCAGCCCTCGGTGCCGCTCCCGACCGGCCAGGACCGAAGTCCCGGCACACGACGCCGGGGCGGCACCTACCTCCTCAATCGGGCGGAGCCCGGCACCGAATAACTGGTGCCGGGTCCGCCCGCCTATCCTATGGTGGCGGGCCACTTGGAGGGGGCCGCCTAAAACGGAGCCCCCTCCTGGCCCGCCTTCTCTCCTGCCGAGCGGGATCGAGAGACTCCCGATCCCGCTCGGCGGCCTCCTTCTGCGAAATAACGGTTTCGCAGAAGGAGGCCACCGCTCTCCAGGACCTCTCGCTCGCCAGCATTGCCGTAACAAGTGCTGGCGGCGAGAGGTCCTGGCCAACAACGGCCCGCAAGCCCTCTCTTGCCCAGCCAAAGGCTGGGCACTCCTCTATCGTGTGGGTGGGGGTGTCGACCACCCCCACGCCACACGATTGGCACTCTGGTGTGGCCTCCGCTCCGATTTTGTGCAGGTACTCTCCGAAACAACCATGTCCGGAGAGCACCTGCGTCGTCCGGTAGGTAAGCCTACCATGCCGACGATCCACCCACTCCTCCAAATGTGGGAGGATCGCGCCGACAGCTCGCTGGCGGGCGGCTCGATAATTTTCGAGCTCCGCCCGCCATTTTCTAAGTGCGAGCTGCCGGGCCTGACGCCTCAGGTCACCGACCGACAGTCCTGCCGGATCCCCCTCGACCCGGCGGAGTGACCGAAACACACGGGCCTCGGCCTCCGCCTGCAGGTCGAAGGGGATTACCCCCGACAGGACTGCCGCCGCCTCATGGGAGATGGTGCGGTAACCACGTGCCACCCTGACGGCCATACGCCGGTATACGCGGCGCAGCATTTGTCGGCTGCGCCGCCCGGCCGCCAGGGACGGGGCCCAGACTGGGCACCCGTAAAGGCACATGGCCCGCACCACCCCCGTATAGAGGCGGCGGACCCTCTCTTCCGGTCCCCCGATATTGGGCAGTAGCCGACCCAACAGGGCGGCTACCCCCTCTACTCGGGGGACGAGTCGGTCAAAGTGACCTTCGAAGCGCCAGCGGCTGTCAATGTCCAGGCCGAGGTACTTAATACGTTCCTCGACCCGGACAAAGACCGGTCCTACTCGGACGACCGACTGGGGCGGTCTCCGGGTCAGAGGCAGCCCATGAAACCAGGCTGCCTCCGTTTTCTCCGGAGACACTTGCAGCCCCAGCCGACGGACGGAGGCCACCACCAGGGCCACGCCTGTCTCGGCAAGGCCCAGCAGCCTCTCCCATTCCTCCCCCACGGCTATCACTAGAGTGTCGTCTGCGTAGCAGA
Organism: Cryptocheilus praepositus; assembly: GCA_033815515.1. Taxonomy (NCBI): domain Eukaryota; kingdom Metazoa; phylum Arthropoda; class Insecta; order Hymenoptera; family Pompilidae; genus Cryptocheilus; species Cryptocheilus praepositus. Next base: position 70,303 of record JAWWQZ010000219.1, on the reverse strand, counting down.
CGACTGTGACGCCGTGAGGGAGCGCGGTGAGGAGAACCCGGTTGTACCCCAGGTTCCACAACAACGGGCCTAACACGGACCCCTGGGGTACACCGCGGTTCACCTCCCGCGTTACCACCCCGTACCGACCCGGGTATATCACCCTTCTGTCCCGGAGGTAGTCTGCCAGAACCCTCCTCAGGTACGGGGGCACCTGGTGGTCGACCAGTGCCCCCGCAATCCTGTCCCAGGGCAGGGAGTTGAAGGCGTTGGCGATGTCGAGAGACACCGCCAACGCCATCCCACCCCGGGAGACAGACTCATCCACGAGGGCCTTGACGTGATCGACCGCATCTACGGTCGATCGGCCCTCGCGGAAGCCGAACTGGCACGGTGCCAAGTTCGGACCTACACGGGACAGATGCCCCCAGAGGCGGGAAGCTACGATTCTCTCGAAGAGCTTTCCCGCCTCGTCAAGGAGGCATATGGGTCGGTACGCCTTGGGAGAGGCTGCCGGCCTGCCACCCCCCTTGGGAAGCAGGACCATCGTGGCCTGCTTCCACAAGAGGGGGACCCGCCCCGCCAGAAGGCAGCTGTCGAACAGCCACCACAGGCGGGGCCCGAGGACGCGTAAGGCCAAGGCGAACCCCATGCCAGGGACGCCGTCTGGGCCGGGGGCGGTATTCCGCCCCCTTAGCTTGGCGACGGCGTCCCGGAACTCCTCGTCGCTGACCGCGCATGGTGGCAGCGCGGCCAGCGCCGCCTCGAGCGGCTCCGGTGGTGGTCTGCCCCCCTCATCGAGGGGGAACAGTTTATTCACCACCGACCGGAGCACGGCGGGTTCCAGGCTCTCCGTGACGGAAGGACCCGCGGGGCGTAGGCGGCCCAGTACCAAACGGTACGGGCGACCCCACGGGTCAGCGTCCAGAGAGCCCAGGAGTTCCTCCCAGGCAGATGCCTTGGCCTCCCTGATGGCTCTCCGCAAGGCATTCGATGCGTCTCGATATGCCTCGCGGAGTGTGGCCTCCACCGCATCGTCGCGGACTACTCGGCGGCGGGCCCTTGTCCACCGGCGTCGGGCCGCCACACTCTCTTGTCTGAGTGTGGCTATCTGGCCCGACCACCAGTAGACCGCCCGCCGCTGCACCCTCCTGACCCGGGGCATGGCGGCATCACAAATTGCCGCCATTTGCCCCCGGAGCCAGGAGGCCTCCTCGTCTACGTCCGCGACTGGCTCTGGCCCGTACGAGGGCCAGGCCGCGGCATAGGAGGCCGCCATCAGCGCGTCCTCGTCCAGGTGCGTAAGCGCCCACCTCCTACGGGGGGTGGGCCCCCAATTGGGGCCACCCCGCCTACATCAAACATGATGTAGAGGTGGTCGCTGAGGGTCGCGAGGTCATCTGCGACCCTCCACGCTCCAACACGTCGTGCGGCCGACGGAGAAGCCCAGGACAAGTCCACTATGGACTCCCCCTGTGGCCGCACGCACGTGCTGGCAGATCCCCGGTTGAGGATCCGGAGATCCAGACCGGAGGACCAATCCACCAGCACATCCCCCGTGGGTCGGCCCTAGGGGATCCCCAAGTTGGGGATTTGGCGTTAAAGTCCCCTAGGACCAACACTGGACGGGACAGGAGAGGGTTCAGAACCCTCCCCAGCCCATCCAGCAGCGACTCAAACTCCACGAGGGTCAGGCTGGGGGAGGCATACACTCCGGCCAGCGTGACGCACCTGGACTCCACCACCACGAACCCGGCACCCCTTCCGATCACCCGGAGGGGTGCCGAGTTCGTTGCGATCGCGACGGAGCCGCACAGATCCGCCGCCCAGTCAGGGCGGTCGGGAACTCTGTACGGCTCCGCCGCGACCGCCAGGCCAATCCGCCACACGGCCCGGGCTTGGACAAACAAGTCCTGAGCCCCAGCCGAGTGGTTCAGATTGGCCTGCAGCACCCTAACTGGAGGAGGAGGGGGCATTATCGGTTAGCCTTCCCCTCCTCCTCCAGGTTGGCGGCCGGTTCGGCCTCCACCTCGGAGCTGACAGGGCGGGTATTGCCCGCCCTTGTCAGCACCACCCTCGGTTGCCTACCCCCGAGGATGTCCGCGAGCGACACCGACGACGCCCGCGGACGCAGACGTTCCTCGGGGTGGCCGAGGGTTCCCTTCTCGGGGAGAGCTGGGCCCTCTCCCTCGGAGACTGCTCCCCCGCCCTGCTTCTTGGACTTGGGGCGGGGAACCCAGACCTAACCCAGACCTTTTTTTTTTTTTTTTTTTTTTTTTTTTTTTTTTTTTTTTTTTTCTTGACTGGGGAGGGGAAATGCTTTTTACGCACACCCGACGCATGTCCGCACCCGCGAACGAGTGCGGCCATGCGCCGGGTAGTTGGGACTCGGGCGCGAACGCCCCATACCCACTAAAACCCCCCCGTACGACCCTCTTAGGTCGCTACGCCCCCCGGTATCACCGTTAGGCATTGCTTCAAGGGGACGCCGCCTTTTACTCACTTTTTAGCGACCTCGCCACCTCGCGAGGATCTCCTTATATGCAGGACATCTAGCTGACCCCGCGAGGTGGTCAGACGCCTTCCCTTCTTTAGCACATATTGTGCACTTGTATTTGGCAGTACAAGTGCCCATCTTGTGGCCTGCGGTTCCGCAGCGCCTACACAATCCTCCTCGACAGAGCATCGTGCCGCCTGGTGCCCAAAGTGATGGCACTTAAAACATCTTAAGATTTGGGGGACCATGACGACCTTGCCATAAACAAAGCCGACACGGACCCGCCCAATCTTTTCCAGTATTTCGGCATACTGGGCCGAAACGACCCCGTGAGCGATCTTACTCCCACCAAAGCCCAGGCGCATAGTCTTTATATCCACGTGGGCAGACTCGTGTAGTAGGGCAGCGACAGCGTCCCTGACCTCTTCCTTTTCAGAGAGGGCATCAAGCCCTTTAATCTCGAAATCCCTCATCTCTTTGAGGACTCTAGTTTGGCTAGACTCCCCAAGCACTCGCCTCAATTCTTCCTGCGCCTTCTCGGCTTGGCCCTCTTTACCTTCGACCTCAATAAGGAGGTCGCCAGCCCGAGTTTTCCTATGGCCTGTCACCTGCCCTCCGTGAGGACGCCCTTGCTCCTAATGTCCTTTAGGACCTCCAGATATGTGCGGTCGGTTGTAACTTTTACAACCACCGCATCTGGCCTCCTCCTAGGTGGTCTCGGAGCCTTCTTCCTCTCCTTCGGTGCTCCCTTCTCCGGTGCACTACGTTTCGCCGCCACAGGTGCGCTTGCAGGGCTACTCCGTTGAAGGAGACGCCTAGCCCTCTTAGTGGTGACCTCCACCCAGGCCTCCTGCGCTGGCTTCGTACGCGGTGGTGGCGGTGGTGGGGGCGGCATCAACTCATCATCAGTGGCAGTACACGTGCATGTACTGCCACTATGAGGGATACCGGGACACCGCAGCCGCCGCCTCTTCCTCGAGGTCTTCTCACTTGGGGGTATATGGCCCGTGCCTGGGGTGGCAGTCCGAAAACCTGCCATTTCCGGCGAACCCAAAACCTCCTTAATTATCTCCGTAATGATGGTCCTAAGACCATCATTACTAACGGGAAATGGGGCAGAAACGACCGGCACGGGTGCCTCTTTAGTTGCCGAGCGGGAAGCAGTCAGCGACTCTATCTGTTCAGATAAACAGAGCAGCTGCTGCCTACACGTCTCAAGCTCGACCTTCATCGTTTCCAGTTCCGCTTTGAGAAGCTTGTTCTCTCTAGACTTATCAAAGTCATAGAAAGAAGCCGCCCCAGACGACATATCAACATCATAATCGGACGTGTCCGTCATTGAGTCCGACACCTCCGGCACCTCCGGGCTTGCGCTGCTCCTGAGCCGCTTGGCAGCAAGGCCAAGCCATTGCGCGATCGATACGCCTTCACCGATTCGCCCGGCAGGCGATCGACTTTGATGCCCCCTCTACGGTTTGACGGCATCAGGAAGACTCCTGATGCCGCCTCATCAACCGAACTAGCGCCAGATGTTCCGGCTCCAGTGGTTGGTTTTTTCCCCGGCAGCTGTTGGCCTTGCCACACGGGTCTCCTCATCAGACTTTCGATTTGTTTTTATGCTGTCATCCATAACTAAATCCCACGAGTATGGTCGGAAAGGGTGTCCACCCTGGCAGAGCCGCCATACCAGGGTAAGCCTAGATACAACTGGGGTTCGGCAGGTGCCCCAGAGGTTGATCGCTAGCGACCGGTTAACCCACCGGCCATTCATCCCCTCGGCGCGCATCATACCTTGGGATTGGGGTAATTTTTATAGAGGTTTTCTTCCTCGCGGTCCGGCCGGTTAAGGCAAGACCCCCGGGCCTCTTGACGGCAACGTTCCCCCACCACGCCCTGTGGGGGTCGTTGAAGCCGCCAAGAGGCTTACGGTATGGATGGCCTCATCCGCCCCCAGCTCAGGCACCCCGGTTCGCCAAACCCGTACTGCCGACCTTGCGGCCGACAGCCCCTGGGGTTGTAACCTTTTTGATAACCGGGGTGGAAACCTCCCCGGGGACGGCACCTGACACCAGGCTTACGGTTCCGTCCAAACCGGCGTGCTGTCCGCGGCTGCTTATTCGTCGGGGTTACCCCCGCTTATTTCGCAGCTACCCTTCAAAGAACCATGACCGGGGCGTCCCCCTATCCGCAACCCGGGGACGCGCTCGGTTGCCCACGCAAGGCCTCCGCCGAAGCGGACCGAGAGACCCAGACCTAACCCAGCCCTAACCCAGACCTAACCCAGACCTAACCCATTTTTTTTTTTTTTTTTTTTTTTTTTTTTTTTTTTTTTTTTTTTTTTTTTTTTTTTTTTTTTTTTTTTTTTTTTTTTTTTTTTTTTTTTAACGTGGGGGAAATCTTCCAAAGACACCCGCCGCCGTTGGGGCGACGGCGGGTAGTGCCGGATTTTTACCGACTAAAACCCCCAGGGTGACCACCATCTCGCCCGACTTCGGCGGCGGTCCGGGAACGACCAAGCTAGGTCACACTACCGGACCGCCGCCTCGGGGAGGTCCTCTTACCAGTGGGAAGAGGAATCCGTGCTCGCGGGGGAGCAAGTCGCCGACTGCTCCCCCCCCGAGCGCCGACCTAGTCGGCGCTCCAGACTCCGCCGCAAGGAGGGGTCACACTACCATGCGGCCAACGTGGGCTATAACAAGGGACCTAACCCCAACCGCGGTCCTAACCCAGGCCTCGGTGCCGCTCCCGACCGGCCAGGACCGAAGTCCCGGCACACGACGCCGGAGCGGCACCTACCTCCTCACTCGGGCGGAGCCCGGCACCAAATGAATGACCGGTGCCGGGTCCGCCCGCCTCTTATTAGGGTGGCGGGCCTCCCAGAGGGGGTCGCCTAAAGCGGAGCCCCTCCTGGCCCGCCTTCTCACCGCCGAGCGGGATCGGAGGATTCCCGATCCCGCTCGGCTTTCTGCGAAATAACGGTTTCGCAGAAGGAGGCCTAACCCAGAAGACCCTCGCCGCCAGCATTGCCGTAACAAGTGCTGGCGGCGAGAGGTCTAACCCAATAACGGCCCGCACATCTTCGCGTGCCCAGCCAAACGAACCCACTCCTCTATCGTGTGGCTGGGGGTGTCGACCACCCCCACGCCACACGACAGGCACTCTGGTGTGGCCCGCCCGATTTTGTGCAGGTACCTCCGAAACAACCATGTCCGGAGAGCACCTGCGTCGTCCGGTAGGTAAGCCTGACCGTGCCGACGATCCACCCACTCCTCCAAATGTGGGAGGATCGCGCCGACAGCCCGCTGGCGGGCGGCTCGATAATTTTCGAGCTCCGCCCGCCATTTTCTAAGTGCGAGCTGCCTGGCCTGACGCCTCAGGTCACCGACCGACAGTCCTGCCGGATCCCCTTCGCCCCGGCGGAGTGACCGGACCCGTCGATAACGTGGGCCTCGGCCTCCGCCTGCAGGTCGAAGGGGATTACCCCCACAGGGACTGCCGCCGCCTCATGGGAGATAGTGCGGTAACCACGTGCCACCCTGACGGCCATACGCCGGTATACGCGGCGCAGCATTGTCATTTGCCCGCCCGGCCGCCAGGGACGGGGCCCAGACTGGGCACCCGTAGAGGCACATGGCCCGCACCACCCCCGTGTAGAGGCGGCGGAAACCCAGACCTAACCCAGACCTAACCCAGACCTAACCCAGACCTAACCCAGACCTTTTTTTTTTTTTTTTTTTTTTTTTTTTTTTAAGAGGGGGGAAAATGCATTACGCACACCCGGCTAAGTTGTTATGTGCCGGGTAGTGTTGGACTCCCTATAATACTAGGTCTACCAACTAAAAACCCCACCTCTGAGCTCAAAAAGGGGGATCGGGGATGTAGTCTCCGGGACAATCCGTGGACCACTTCTTCAGAGACTTCCCGCTGGATCTCCAGGTAAGTATAGGTAAGTATATACGTTATTTTCCTTGTGCTATTAATTTAATTTATTTATATATATTTCGTTTCTTTTCAGTTTATATTTTCACTCCGCTCTATTTTGCAGGTTCTCCCGCTCCCATTGCCGCTCATGTTCTTCTTTTTCTCTCATTACTTTTTCCACAAAAATTATAATATGTTTCCTTTTTTCCTCATTTTTATATTCTTTCAGGAAGTTGGCTGTACCCAGGTGTCCGATGCTGTTGTTCATCTCATTCCTTTCAGGGTCCCATTTTATGCACTCAAACAAGGTATGTTCCGCGTCGTCTATTTTTTCACATCCGAACCAGCAAAAAGGTGTTTCTCGTTTGCCAATTTTGTGCAGGTAAGCCGCAAAACATCCGTGTCCGGTAAACACCTGAGTAAGGTGATAATTCAGGGTTTTGGGGCCCCAAGTGAGCCACTCTCGTATCTCCGGTATAAGTTTTTTCGTCCATATTCCGTGGGCTGCAGTTTCCCATCTTGATTGCCATTTGGTTAACGACACATATCTCTCTTCTTTAAAGATTTTACTCTTTGTAACCATATTCATATCCTTTTTTTCTAATTTCAGGTATATTCGGCGTCGTTCAGAAGCCATAATGTCAATGGGCAAACATCCTGCGAGTACGCAGACTGCGGAAATGGACACAGTACGGTAGGCCCGTACAACTCTGGACAAGGCTGCTCTTTGCATACTGAATAAGTTTTTAATATTATTATTTACTGCAAGGCAGGTGTCGGTAGCCCACGCAGGTGCCGCGTATAGAACCACGGCTTCTGCAGTTCTGTAGTGAAGGAGCCTGCTTTGATATCCTCCACCCCCAAGATTAGGCGAGATCCGGGCCAGGGCACCGACCACGTTTATGGCCTTCCTACAGGTGCTATCTATGTGTGCTTTGAACATTTGGTTTCCTTCTATGGCCACGCCTAGATAACGGATAGCCTTTTTTGCAATAATATGGCATCCCTCATGTAAGACCCTTACTGGTTCCTTTATTTTCCGCCCTGTTAGTAGTAATACTTCGGTTTTTTCAGACGCTATTTTCATGTTCTGTTCCTTGAACCAGTTGCTTGTTTGTTCTAAAGTTACTTTCAATTTCTCTTTCAGCTTTTCAAGATCAGAGCCCACACAAACGATGAGAACATCGTCCGCGTAACCGATTAAGTGTACTCCTTCCGGCGTTGCCATTTTCAGAAGAGAATCGTACACAATATTCCACAAAGTGGGGCCCAAGACCGAACCCTGGGGAACTCCTGCGAACACCTGGACTTCAAGGATATCACCCGTCGATTGGTAGCCTATCTTCCGTTCATGTAAGTATGATCTTAATATTTTTTGAATTTTTTCAGGTATCTTCCGTCTGTGGACTTCGTTAATTATGCTTGGCCATGTGACCGTGTTAAAGGCATTTCTAACATCAATGGCGGCAAGGAGGCAGTGTTTTCCTGCCCTCTTTGCTCCATTCCATCTACTTATCATATCTAAAATCGCTCCAACTGTGCTCTTGCCCTTGCAAAATCCGTATTGGTTTTCTGCGAACTGTACTACTTTCATGATTTTTGCTTTAATAATATGTTCAAACAGCTTTGCCCAGTTAGATAATATACATAAAGGGCGCCACCCCTGTGCCTTGTCAGGAGACTTTTCTTTGGGATGAGGACTAATCTACCCACCTTCCATTGTTTCGGGAACAAGCCCTTGTCAAGTAAAGTATTAAAAACGTTTAGTAAATAGTCAGGAGTTTTCTCGTTAATCCATTTAAGAGCCGCCACAGGTGCTTTGTCAAATCCAGGGGCTTTCTCTTTCATTTTAGAAATCGCTGTTACGACGTCCTCTTTCGATACTATAATTTCAGTGTCCCTATAAGTATACAGCCCAGGGGTGTCACAGTTCGCATTTTCTACTCTTCTAGTTACAAATAAGTCCTTAATTATAGCGAACGCCGCGTCCTTGTCTAACAATGGTGGGCTAGCCTTTCCCCGCAGGGTTTTTAGCACAGTTTTATAAGGACGGCCCCAAGGGTCGCTGTCAAGAGTTCCAAGGAAATGTTTCCAACCTTCAGTTTTTGCGGTTTTAATTTCTTTTTTAAGCTTCCTTCTATCTTCCTTTGCCTTTTCACGTAGTGTATTGAGCTCGTCATCAGGCACCCGTCGTTTATATGCCCGCTGCAGCTTCCTACGCGACTGGAGCGCCTTGTAGCGTAATTTGGCGATGTCCTTAGACCACCACCAGGCGGCTTTTTTGCCTCGGAGTGCCGGGTGAGGGGGTCTTCTAGCGAGTTTAGCGCATTGGTTGACGAACTTTACATAATCCATCACCGACTTTGTGGTGGGGGATGAAAAGTGATGTAAGGAGCTGTAGTCACTTTCATACCTTTTAACAAAAGTGCTTAGGAAAAAGGTCCCATCACCAACTGAGGGGCTACTTCTGCGACCAGGGCAGCGATTTCCTGGATGGTCAAATATATGTAAAAGGTACCTATGATCAGACCCATTGTAATCGGGTAGTATTTCGCTAGATAGTAAATTCCTGAATAACCTAGGGCTACATAAAATTATATCGATAAGCGAGGTTTTACCCTGCCTTTCGAAAGTAGCCGTGCCTGAGCTACGGGCAGGTATTAGTCCAAACTTGGCACATAACCCGGCGACCTCATCCCCGCGCCGGTCGCACCGTTTAGACCCCCACAGAGGGGAGCTAGCGTTAAAATCTCCTGCTAAGGCTAGGTATCCACCGCCATATGAGGCCACAATAGCTTCCAGTTCTTCTAGGCTATGCATAAACACGTCCCATGTAGCATTAGGGGATAGATAAACGCTAACCAAGGTCATGCCATCTACCTCTATGGCGATGAACCCGTCTCCCCTTCGCTGTAGTTGGGGGGGTTGCTTAGCGCCCATAGTCCGCGAATTTACCCATAGGGATGTCTTCTTATTGATGTCGTGGTACCACCCGTCATTTCTTTTAAAATTAATAGGTTCGCTGATGATAGCGATGTCAATTTCTTTTTCTATTAAGGACTGTTCTAAAAGTGAGTCAGCCTCCCAGCATCTATTCAAGTTCACTTGTAGTATTTTAACCCCCTCCATTTTTATTTATATATGCTCCCTGCCCTTATTTTGGCAGCAGCATATTCTTTGTAAACGTGGCATCTCGTAGAGGCCGCGATGTGTGCTGCCTCCGTTTCGGGAATGCCACGGGCAACACATAGTCGACATTTTGCTGTATGGCTACAATTTTCAATTTTGTGGCCATATTCCCCACACCTGCGGCACACGAACTTGTCATTTGGGATGCTAGAGCAGTTTCTTGCGAAATGTCCTAGGTCGTGACACTTGAAACATCTAGTGATGTCGGGTATCTCCCTAGCTCTACAAGAAACCCACCCGATTCGGATTCTTCCCGTTTTGTGTATCATTTCAGCCACCTGGCGCGGAGCTTCCACTACGGCAACCTTGGTGGCTCGTGGTCCCTCTCGTAGTGACCTACAGCGGATCTCGTCGATATTTTGTTCTTGGCTGCAAGTCTTAGCCACAGCTCCACAGATCTCGTCCCGTTCCGTTAATGGTTCGATATCTCTAATTTCAATAACGGAGCGCGGCTGGAGTCGCCTAACAGTGGCATCGTCACCAAGCGCCCCTTTGATTTGGGCTAGAAAATCGCTCGAGTCTGTTTTCGGGTAAAATTCTAGTAAAAGATTACCAGTGGCCGTTTTCCTGACAGCCTTTACCCCCTCCACTGTAGGGCCTAATTTTCCTTTTACCCGTTTCAGGGCCTCCGCGAACGTTGCCTTTTCTGTGACCTGAATTGCAATAGCGTCACCTTGAGGCCGTCTTCTAGGGGGGGCGGTCTGCTTTATGGGAGGTCCAGCTCTCTCTGTCGTAGGAGTCCCCTTCCCCTCGGTACTGGATTTTTTCTTCCTTCTCTCCACGGTGATCCATTCTTCAGGGTCTCTATGTCCTTCGCCGTCGACGGGGCGTGAGTACTGCCCGGTGCTGCGCTCAGCCGCTTCGCAGTGTTGCCAGAGTTCATCACTTCGTGTGGTAAGTCCTCAGCGGCTGCAGCCATATCCACACATTTTTCTAATATATGGACGACCCCTGTCATATTCAGGATTTCCGCGGAAACGGGGGACAAATCCTTTCCCTGTGTTTGTGCGGTGTCATCCTCCTTTCTGGGGCGCATTATTTCAGCTGCTTGCGCCCTCAGTACAGAGCTGACTATGGAGGCAACAGTCTTCTCCAGATCCCCCTTGGTGACAAAAGTGTTATCTTTATCACCTTTGGCCATGGATTCGAGTTGCCTCTTAAGCCCGCGAGATTTCCTTTCCAAGCTCGGAAATGAGGGATTGGAGCTTCCTCCTTTCCGTCTTGGCCTCCTCCAGTTCCGCTAATAACTTCGCGTTAGCTTTTCTTTCTTCCAGGAGCTGCCGTTTCAGGGTTTCATTTCTGAGTCCCTCTTGTGCTTCGATGGTGACATTTGGGGGCAGGATCCCACCGGAGGTCCCGAAAGTGCTGCTAGCTGTGGAGCCTTCATCTCCTATGGGCGTCCCGTACAGCTCACCAACGATCTCATCTTCTGACGAGGTATCATTTTCTCTTTCTTTCGCAGCCCTCTTGTTTTGTTTCAGATTAGGAGGGGTGTCCGAGCTTGCTCTAAGGCGTTTGGTGCTCTCCGGGGGCGGCTTCGGAATCCTCTTCCTCTGGGGCGCTGCTGGTCCGCTCTTCTATGTGTTTTGTGGTGTCTCGTGCTGTGCTGCCTGCTGATAGGTTGCGCCGTTTATTCGTGGCCTCGGCTCTCGAGCTGGCTTTCTTCGCAGCGATCCCAACTTTCGCTCTACGCGACCTATAGGCGGAGTCGGTTTCCCCTGGGAGTCTTTCGACGCGGATTCCTCCCCCTTTTGTTATACTTTTGGGTCGCCTCGTCCTCGAACACGCTCTCGCCGCTGTCCACGTTGTCCAATCGGTTTCCGGTCCGTGTACGCGTTGCCATGGTCAAATCCGTGTGTCCGTCCTTTTCAGTATTTGTCTTTTTGTAAGTTGTGTCCATTTTCATATACGGCAGGGTTCCGCCGAGCGTAGCCCCGCCTCCAATACAAAAGGGGGAAACGGAGAGTCACCCCGGCCCTCAGCCCCGACCCGGGGTAAGCCTTATACACCCCGAGGTTCGGCCGGTCCTCGGGGGTTGGCCTGTAATCGGTCCACTTTCCCAGGACCCCGCATGGGTCAATTACTCTCATCCCCATGCGCCCTTACTAGGCCAGCACCGTACCGTTCGGGAGGGGTAATTTTTTATAGAGGTTTTCTTCCTCGCAGACCGGCTGTTTAAGGCAAGTCCTCCGGGTCCCGTGACGACAACGTTCCACCACTACGCCCTGTGATGGTCGTTGAAGCCGCCAAGGAACTTACGGAATTAGGAGGTGGGTGGCGTTCATCCACCCCCAGCTCGGGTCCCCCGGGTTCGCCAGGCCCGTACCGCGGAAGGCATTCCACGGCCCCTGGGGAGGTAGCTCGGGTACCCCGGGTTCGCTAAACCCGTACCGTGGAGGCACAAAACTATGCCCCACGGCCCCTGGGGTGGACACATGCGTATCCCCCCAAACACACACTCACACACACACACACACACACACACACACAGCTCGGGTAACCCCGGGTTCGCTAAACCCGTACCGTGGGGACATATTCCTATGGCCCCACGGCCCCTGGGGGTGGGAAAGGAGGTGGGAAAAGGTTGCTCAGGTAACCCCGGGTTCGCTAGGCCCGTACCGCGTGCAATGGACCGATCAAGGTCCGCGGTCCCTGGGGATAGGAGGGGAAAAAACACACGCACACACACACACACACACAAGCTCGGGTACCCCGGGTTCGCAACCCGTACCGCGGGGCCATATTCCTATGGCCCCGCGGCCCTGGGGGAGGAAAAAGGGACAGACGGCTCGGGGCCCCCGGGTTCCGAAGCGCGTGCAATGGACCGAGAGCCCGTACCGCGTGCAAAGACCAAGGAGGTCCACGGTCCCTGGGGGGATAAGAAGGGGGGAGAGACAGCTCGGGTACCCCGGGTTCGCTCTTGGGTGCCCGTACCGCGGAGCCATATCCCGGTCACCGGGCCCAACGACAAACCCGCCACACACACACCTCACACAAGGGGTGGGAATCGAAAGGAAGTGGGAAAAAGACCACCAGTAACGCCCGAACAGGTCTCGGGTAACCCGGGTGCAATGGACCATCAAGGTCCGCGGTCCCTGGGGATAGGAAGGGAAAAACACACTCACTCACAGACTCACACACACACACACACACACACAGCTCGGGTAACCCCGGGTTCGCTAAACCCGTACCGTGGGGACATATTCCTATGGCCCCACGGCCCCTGGGGGTGGGAAAGGAGGTGGGAAAAGGTTGCTCGGGTAACCCCGGGTTCGCTAGGCCCGTACCGCGTGCAATGGACCGATCAAGGTCCGCGGTCCCTGGGGATAGGAAGGGAAAAACCCACTCACGCACATAATCACCCACCCACACACACACACACAGCTCGGGGACCTCGGGTTCGCTAAGCCCGTACCGCGGCAAGGACCCGAAGGTCCCCAGACCTAACCCCTGGCGAAGAAAATAGTGTTTGAGGGGTCGCCGGTGAAAAGACCCCCGGGCCAGACCTCCCAACGTTCCCCCACCTACGCCCTGTGATGGTCCTTGGGCCCGAAGGCCCAAGTACGAGCAGCGAGCGGCTGCTTATTCCCCCTTCTGCCGCCACCTGGGGACGCGCCACGTAACCCAGCCTAACCCAGACCCGAACACCTCCCTTATTCCGTCGGCACCTACGCCAGTCCCATCTATTTCGCAACCAGCCGACCAGGTCCGTGGAGACCTAAGCCACACAGACCTAACCCAGACCTTTTTTTTTTTTTTTTTTTTTTTTTTTTTTTTTTAACGTGGGGGAAATCTTCAAAAGACACCCGCCGCCGTTGGGGCGGCGACGGGTAGTGCCGGATTTTTACCGGCTAAAACCCCCACGGTGACCACCATCTCGCCCGACTTCGGCGGCGGTCCGGGAACGACCAAACTAGGTCACACTACCGGACCGCCGCCTCGGGGAGGTCCTCTTCCCCGACTGGGAAGAGTGGACCTCCTCCCAGTAGTGGGAAGAGGAATCCGTGCTCGCGGGGGAGCAGTCGACGACTGCTCCCCCACAGAGCGCCGACCTAGTCGGCGCTCCTGACTCCGCCGCATGGAAGGGTCACACTTCCATGCGGCAAACGTGGGCTATAACAAGGGGAGGGCGCGGCCCCAACCGCGGTCCTCCCCAAGCCCTCGGTGCCGCTCCCGACCGGCCAGGACCGAAGTCCCGGCACACGACGCCGGGGCGGCACCTACCTCCTCACTCGGGCGGAGCCCGGCCCCAAAAAATTGGTGCCGGGTCCGCCCGCTTACATCACGGTGGCGGGCCTCTTGGAGGGGGCCGCCTAAAACGGAGCCCCCTCCTGGCCCGCCTTCTCTCCTGCCGAGCGGGATCGGAGGACTCCCGATCCCGCTCGGCGGGCCTCCTTCTGCGAAATAACGGTTTCGCAGAAGGAGGCCACCGTTTTCCAGGACCTCTCGCTCGCCAGCATTGCCGTAACAAGTGCTGGCGGCGCGAGGTCCTGGCCCACCACGGCCCGCAAGCCCGCTCTTGCCCCGCCCAAGGCTGGGCACTCCTCTATCGTGTGGCTGGGGGTGTCGACCACCCCCACGCCACACGACAGGCACTGTGGTGTGGCCTCCGCTCCGATTTTATGCAGGTACTCTCCGAAACAACCATGTCCGGAGAGCACCTGCGTCGTCCGGTAGGTAAGCCTACCGTGCCGACGATCCACCCACTCCTCCAAATGTGGGAGGATCGCGCCGACAGCTCGCTGGCGGGCGGCTCGATAATTTTCGAGCTCCGCCCGCCATTTTCTAAGTGCGAGCTGCCGGGCCTGACGCCTCAGGTCACCGACCGACAGTCCTGCCGGATCCCCTTCGCCCCGGCGGAGTGACCGGACCCGTCGAAAGACGCGGGCCTCGGCCTCCGCCTGCAGGTCGAAGGGGATTACCCCCGACAGGACTGCCGCCGCCTCATGGGAGATAGTGCGGTAACCACGTGCCACCCTGACGGCCATACGCCGGTATACGCGGCGCAGCATTTTACGGCTGCGCCGCCCGGCCGCCAGGGACGGGGCCCAGACTGGGCACCCGTAGAGGCACATGGCCCGCACCACCCCCGTGTAGAGGCGGCGGACCCTCTCTCTGGTCCCCCGATATTGGGCAGTAGCCGACCCAACAGGGCGGCTACCCCCTCTACTCGGGGGACGAGTCGGTCAAAGTGACCCTCGAAGCGCCAGCGGCTGTCAATGTCCAGGCCGAGGTACTTAATACGTTCCTCGACCCGGACAAAGACCGGCCCTACTCGGACGACCGACTGGGGCGGTCTCCGGGTCAGAGGCAGCCCATGGAACCAGGCTGCCTCCGTTTTCTCCGGAGACACTTGCAGCCCCAGCCGACGGACGGAGGCCACCCCGGCCTCGGCAAGGCCCAGCAGCCTCTCCCACTCCTCCCCCACGGCTATCACAGAGTGTCGTCTGCATAGCAGACGACTGTGACGCCGTGAGGGAGCGCGGTGAGGAGAACCCGGTTGTACCCCAGGTTCCACAACAACGGTCCTAACACGGACCCCTGGGGTACACCGCGGTTCACCTCCCGCGTTACCACCCCGTACCGACCCGGGTATATCACCCGTCTGTCCCGGAGGTAGTCTGCCAGGACTCTCCTCAGGTACGGGGGCACCTGATGGTCGACTAGTGCCCCCGCAATCCTGTCCCAGGGCAGGGAGTTGAAGGCGTTGGCGATGTCAAGAGACACCGCCAACGCCATCCCACCCCGGGAGACAGACTCATCCACGAGGGCCTTGACATGATCGACCGCGTCTATGGTCGATCGGCCCTCGCGGAAGCCGAACTGGCACGGTGCCAAGTTCGGACCTACACGGGACATATGCCCCCAGAGGCGGGAAGCTACTGATTCTCTCGAAGAGCTTTCCCGCCTCATCAAGGAGGCATATGGGTCGGTACGCCTTGGGCGAGGCTGCCGGCCTGCCCCCCCCCTTGGGAAGCAGGACCATCGTGGCCTGCTTCCACAAGAGGGGGACCCGCCCCGCCTGAAGGCAGCTGTCGAACAGCCACCTCAGGCGGGGCCCGAGGACGCGTAAGGCCAAGGCTAACGCCTTGCCTGGGACGCCGTCTGGACCGGGGGCGGTGTTCCGCCCCTTAACTTGGCGACGGCGTCCCGGAACTCCTCGTCGCTGACCGCGCATGGTGGCAGCGCGGTCAGCGCCGCCTCGAGCGGCTCCGGTGGTGGTCTGCCCCCCTCATCGAGGGGGAACAGTTTATTCACCACCGACCGGAGCACGGCGGGTTCCAGGCTCTCTGTGACGGAAGGACCCGCGGGGCGTAGGCGGCCCAGTACCAACCGGTACGGGCGTCCCCACGGGTCTGCGTCCAGAGAGCCCAGGAGTTCCTCCCAGGCCGATGCCTTGGCCTCCCTGATGGCTCTCCGCAAGGCATTCGATGCGTCTCGATATGCCTCGCGGAGTGTGGCCTCCACCGCATGGTCGCGGACTGCTCGGCGGCGGGCCCTTGTCCACCGGCGTCGGGCCGCCACACTCTCTTCTCTGAGTGTGGCTATCTGGCCCGACCACCAGTAGACCGCCCGCCGCTGCACCCTCCTGACCCGGGGCATGGCGGCGTCACAAATTGCCGCCATTTGCCCCCGGAGCCAGGAGGCCTCCTCGTCTATGTCCGCGACTGGCTCTGGCCCGTACGAGGGCCAGGCCGCGGCATAGGAGGCCGCCATCAGCGCGTCCTCGTCCAGGTGCGTAAGCGCCCACCTCCTACGGGGGGTGGGCCCCCAATTGGGGCCACCCCCCTACATCAAACATGATGTAGAGGTGGTCGCTGAGGGTCGCGAGGTCATCTGCGACCCTCCACGCTCCAACACGTCGCGCGGCCGCCGGAGAAGCCCAGGACAAGTCCACAATGGACTCCCCCTGCGGCCGCACGCACGTGCTGGCAGATCCCCGGTTGAGGATCCGGAGATCCAGACCGGAGGACCAATCCACCAGCACATCCCCCCGTGGGTCGGCCCTAGGGGATCCCCAAGTTGGGGATTTGGCATTAAAGTCCCCTAGGACCAACACTGGACGGGACAGGAGAGGGTTCAGTACCCTCCCCAGCCCATCCAGCAGCGACTCGAACTCCACGAGGGTCAGGCTGGGTGAGGCATACACCCCGGCCAGCGTGACGCACCTGGACTCCACCACCACGAACCCGGCACCCCTTCCGATCACCCGGAGGGGTGCCGAGTTCGTCGCGATCGCGACGGAGCCGCACAGATCCGCCGCCCAGTCAGGGCGATCGGGAACTCTGTACGGCTCCGCCGCGACCGCCAGGCCAATCCCCCACTCGGCCAGGGTTTGGACAAACAAGTCCTGTGCCCCAGCCGAGTGGTTGAGATTGGCCTGCAGCACCCTAACTGGAGGAGGAGGGGGCATTATCGGTTAGCCTTCCCCTCCTCCTCCAGGTTGGCGGCCGGTTCGGCCTCCTCTCGGAGCTGACAGGGCGGGTATTTCCCGCCCTTGTCAGCACCACCCTCGGTTGCCTACCCCCGAGGATGTCCGCGAGCGACACCGACGACGCCCGCGGACGCAGGCGTTCCTCGGGGTGGCCGAGGGTGGTCCCTTCTCGGGGGAGAGCTGGGCCCTCTCCCTCGGAGACTGCTCCCCCGCCCTTCTTCTTGGACTTGGGGCGGGGGAGGGTCGACGATCCTCCTCCCTCAACGGGCCCAGAGGGGCCCGCGACCGGAGGAGGGGCGGTGGACGTGGACTTTTTTGGTGGAGCAACCGGCTCCACCTCGTCCACGTCCATCGCCACCGTCGCCGCCGGAGAGGCGGCGGATGGTACGGGGGGGCGCTGCGGGGCGGCACTCCCGGCCGACGCCGCCGCACCCCCGGCAGGCCCCGCCTGCCGCTTCTTCTCCCCCCTCCTCTTCCTTTTGGAGGGGGGAGGAGCACAACCCTGGGCGCCCAGCACATGATTGGCTGGGCGACCCAGGTCGACACAGACCGGGCACCTCGGGGGTGCCCGGCATGCGCGCGACACGTGACCGGTGCCCCCGCAACGGTAGCACCGGCCACCCCTATCTGCCCCCCCAGGGCATCGGGACTGGAGGTGTCCCACCTCCAGGCACCGATGGCACCTGGGAGGGCGTGCCGCCAGGACCTCCACCCGGGGTGAGCACCACCCCAGGCGGAGGCGGCCCGCCGCGGCCAGTTTGCGAACGGCCGCGAGCGGGCACCTACCCATATGGTGCCAAGTCCATTGGGGAGGTCCGATTGGGCCAGTAGTGACCTGGCCCGCCGGACACTCCCCACCTTGGCCACCGCCTCCACCACCTGTTGGGTGTGGTGGCCTTCGTCAAGACCGCTGAGGCGAGCCTCAGCGGTCTTCACGGGGCGGGCCACCCTGACGCCGTCCCCGCCGAAGAGTTCGGCGAGGCGTTGCGCCAGGGCGTCCGCCTTCTCGGTACCGGAAGGGCCCGGGATCTCTATGATGGAGGATCCCGATTGGCCCTTCCGGTACCTGACCTCCTGAATGCCGACCTCGTTGAGGTCGACATTGGCCACCGCCTACCTCATTAACTCCGCGTAGGAGGTCTTGCTCCCCGGGGCGACCGTTAGCGATACGGCCGCCCGCTTGGGAGGACGCGGATGGCGGGGCTTCTCCTTCCCAACGGGTTTTGGGATGGGAGGGGGAGGGGAGACAGGTGCCAAGGCACCCGTCTTCCCCTTTTTCTTCTTCCCCCCCCTTTCCCGTCTTCTGGCCCCCTGGGGGCCATTACAGCACCGGTGGCGGGCCCCGCCCCCCTCCGAGAGGGAGGTTGTGGGGCCACAGCCACCCGGCGCTGCGCCCTCTTGGCCTTCCTCCCCAGGACCGATACCCACGCCGACGGAACGTCCCTCCCTGAGGAGGGGCGAGCTGGCCTGGTAGGGGAGGGGCCCGGAATCGAGGTAGGGGGAGGGGCTGACCGGGTCTCCCGGCCTTTCCCCGATTGGCCGAAGGAATCCCTACCCATTCTCCCCTCTTCCGTCCTAAGGGCGGAAGAGGAGAGGGCCCCACCCTCCGTATCGGTGGAAGGGGGGGCCTTTCCTCCTTGAGGGAGGACACCCGCCCGCTCCGCCATCTCTGGGAGAGGACGGAGACGGGCAGGGGCCTCCACCCGCCATCCCCTCTCCGTTCTCCGAGGAGGGCGGAGGGGACGCCCGGGACTTTACGTGGAGAGGTCCGCGGGGACCTCTCCACGACCGGCCCTCTCCCCCGACGTTGATGTCCTCTCCCCAGTGGGGAGAGGAGGGGGTCGCCTCGTTCGATCTGCCGGGTCCCCCACAGAAAATGCCCCACGATGAATGGAGGGTCGCATATGGCCTTCACTACCTCGCGGTGCTCCGTGGCGACGCATCTCACAGCCTGCGCCGCCTCCCGAACTTCCGGAAAGTCCCGGAGGTGCGTATGGGAGGTGATCCGCGGGCGGACGTATCCGCGCGGCCTCCTCTCTCGTGGCCTCACCCGCGCGGATAAAAATGACGGTCCGCGAGAAGCTGTCCCGCAACGGAGTTTGGGGGCCCTGGGGGAGTCATCCAAGGCCCTGATGGCGTCCGCTTCGTCCGCCATCAGAGACCGCTTCTGGTGGGCTCGCTTGGCCTTTGCGAGCCCAACGGGCCCTCTCTTATGAAGCAACATGTCGCTGGCCTCTTTCGTCTCCTTGCCCTTTCTCCCTTCTACTCGCGGGGACGGCCGAGCTCACCCCAAGCTCGCCGCCGCTCCTGCGCCTCCTCGTCCGTTTTTATATAAATTGTCGGGTTCTATGGTCCTCCGCCTTGTCATGGGGCGGCACCCCAGGGGAGTTTGGTCGCTATTCCCTCCCAGCCATGCATCCTCTCGCGCGCACCATACTTTAGGATTGGGGTAGAGGTTTCTTCCTCGCAAGCCGGCCGGTGAAGGCCCCCTCCCCGGCAACGTTCCACCATGCCCTGTTTGGTCGTTGAAGCCGCCAAGAGACTTACGGAATTAGGAAATGGATGGCGTTCATCCATCCCCAGCTCAGAGGGTTCGCCAGACCCGTACGCCCGCTTGCGGCCGACAGCCCCTGGGGTTGTGCCCTTTTTGATGACCGGGGTGTGGAGGGCACCCACCAGGCTTACGGTTCCGTCCAAACCGGCGTGCTGTCCGCGGCTGCTTATTCGTCGGGGTTGCCCCCGCTTATTTCGCAGCTACCCTTCAAAGAACCATGACAATGAAGGGCGTTCCCCTATCCGCAACCCGGGGACGCGCCCGGCCTCCGCCGAAGGCCGAGACGCCGGGGCGGCACCAGACCTAACCCAGACCTAACCCAATTTTTTTTTTTTTTTGGAGGTGGGAAATGGCCGACCCGGATTATGGGATATGCGGACCTCCCGGAACATAACCCCCCTGTGAGGAGGGCACGCATTTTCGGAGCATGGAAGGACTTCCTCCGAGCCATCCAATGGGAGCCGAGAGTATTCTAGCCGGAGTCCCTCCCGGTCCTTTGTTTTTCCACCTCTTCCTTAGTTTTGAGCACCTTTTCGTTTTTTTCCGTGCCCAGAATGCTGGGCCTCCTCGTCAGGTCTGATTTTGCAGACCCCAACCCAGTTCCGTGACGCTCGGCAAGGCCACCGTGGACAATGAAAAACCGATGGTTCCATTTGGCTCCCAGGCCTCCAAAGCACCCATGCCCATACCTAAGCCCAGACCTACCACCCCTGTACCCAGACCTAACCCAGACCTTATTTTTTTTTTTTTTTTGCTGTTGGGGGAACTCCAAAGTGCATCTCGTCGGCCGCATGGACCCGCTTACGCATTACAACAGGGGAACAGACACACCTCCAGACGCCTCAGTTACGACAGAAGGTCATGCGTGGGGGACAGGATATCTACCGTTCGCCGTGTGGGTCGAAAATCAGTCGCGTCAAAACGCCTTATGCCGCACTTATGGGTGATCGACCCAAGCCTACGTAATTTGCAGCCACGAAAATGATATGATGTGAAAGTGACCCATGATCATAAGTGAAATAAATGTAAAAAATGCTTAAAAATATCCTCTCAGTGATTTATAGTTCGGATTGTGGGATGAATAGTTGCCCATGCTGGGTTCATGACCCGTGAAATGATTTAAGATGTTTTAAATGAGATGTTTGCAGGTTAGGCCGGTCGATAAACGTAGGGCACTACGTTTACCCCGTGCCTAACTCAGCGCATGTTCGTATCGCAAATTACATGTAGGCCGCCACCGTTTTCCTCTCAGGCGAAAACTTAACCCGTGTATGTGATATGCGGACACATTCTGCACCCCATATCACACCAAGGGCGGTACACGTATCTACCATACCCAGTCATACCATACAGCAAAATCTCCGGACCCGTAGAAGGCACTTGGCGCATATAGACACCATGTTTTATGGGAAAACCATGGTGTTTTTCGTCTTCTCCATGCAGCCAACTCCTACTAGGGGCCACTCACACATTCTCGTGTGTGGACACGGGGGTAGTCAAAATTTCGAAAAACCCCATAGTTTCATGGGAAATGGACTTTCACCATGGAAATATGGGGTTTTTCGAAATTTCCGAAACGCCACCGTGTACTACCCTTTACCCTCTATACAGACATACCAAAAGTTCCATGCCTTACATGTAGACTCAGTGCCGAAAAATTTTTGGAGAATTTTTTCCGTACGATTTCTCTTCATGTAAGTCACGGATCTCTTTCGGCATGCTGTACACAACCTCCCACAGGTACTTACGAGTATATAAAACCCTCAAAAACCATGATTTTGTCAAAATCTCCAATATTTTGCCAAAACCATGGAATTTTTGGGATTCTTGCAGGTTTTCTCTATGGGAGGTTGTTATACCCGCAAAACAGGGATGCAAGAGGGGCGCAAGAGGGGTGCGAGAGGGCGGGGGGAGCGCAGCCAGAACTTAGTCCCTACGACCAAAAACAGCCAAAAGGATGACTATTTTTGGCCGCAGGTGCTAAAATTCGGTCGATTTTTGGCCTATTTTTCAAGATGACCTTGAAAAAAATATTTTTCGCCCGCAAGCTCGGCGCGGCGCCCCCCCGCCGTCCCACGCACGCGCTTCGCGCGCGCGCCCCCGCTCCCCCCACGCACGCGCTTCGCGCGCGCCCCCCCCCCATTGGCGAATTTCCCAAATTGGGACGCGCTGGTTCGTCTTCCTAGCATTGCATTGCTTGCTATCCGGAACAAATGGTAAGCCATAACGCGTCCCTACGGGAAGATCCTGCTTTTGGGCTTCCCTGGGACTGCGGTGGCCGCTGGTCGTCCCGATGCCCGCCTGCGCGACAGCTCGCTTCGCTCGCGTCGCATGCCGGTCATCGGGACGACCAGAGGCCACTCAGCAGTCCCAGGGAAGCCCAAAAGCTTTGGATCTTAGTAGGGACGCGTTATGGCTTAGCCGTTCCCGATCCGGAGCGCGAGCGTGGCATCGTGGCGCCAGAGAGACACTTCGCGGACAATTTTCCACTTGTTCCACACTTTAGCATACGTTTGAAGCCATAAACCATGGTAAAACCATGATTTATGGTCTTCGCCTGTATGATTTTACCGTGTGTCGAACCAAAGTTACGGTAACATTCGTTGCCGCAACTGGTTGGTTCGATTTGCAGAACGCCTCATTCTTGCATAATTTCTCATGCATACTACACTTGTCTCGTGCGTTTGATGCCTTAAACCATGAAAAAGATCAAGGTTTAAGGTCATCGCCATATTAGAACGTGTATCGAATCCAAATTGCGGCAAGTTACTACCGCAATTTAGGTTCGATTATTCCCATTCGCTCATATCTTACATTCTTGTAGTTAAAACCCTGTGTATTTGGTCACAATACCTGCATTTATAGGAAATTACAGGTTTGTGACCCACTCCGCAGCTGCGACAAGACATTTGAGGCCTGTTCCACAAAAAATTGCCGCCTTAGGGACATCGCAGTCGAGATACATAGTGCGACAGGCTGAACTCACGATAAAATTATCATGAGTTAAGCCTGCTCATTTCATACAGTGCATATCTCCCTTGCTTTTATACTGTCATTCTTGGGGGACCCTGTTTTGCGGATATACCCTATGTTTTTGCCGCCGCATTCCACAGCAAGACGCCGCGGCTCGATACTGTACATTGATGCGGCAAATCCCCACGGGCGCCGTAGTGCGGAATAGCAGCGGCATACCGTGTTTGTTTCGACTTCGGCACTAAGTGAGTTTGAGGAAGGAATTCGGTCATTCGGGGGAGTTAGATCGGATGACCGATAGCATGAGATCCTTGTGGATATTGGCTTGGGTTAGGAAAGGGGGGGGGGGGGGGTACATTTTTTCGCCGAGCGAAAACAATTCGGTTTATTTTATAACCATTCGTACATTGACCGAAGTCAAATTCATGTATACCAACAGTGATTTTCAGTCATGCATCCCATTTTTACGTACATACACACGTACATTCACTCATGCTATGAAAATACACAATTTTCAGTACTGTATGGCAATAGCACACGACTCACGTGGAGTTTGCGTCGTTATCGGTAAGGACGAGAGGCGGTGTTTCAGCCACCGCGTATGGCGGGTTGCCTGCGGGTAGGCTGAGCGGCGTGCCACCTACTTATCCCTGTTATCCCTGGTATACGGCTCCACGTACAAAGTGTAGCTAAAATGCATTTATTAATGCATAATGACATTTTCTCCCTATAAATGCTCTGTAGTACCCCTACCTGGTGTATGGAGCACGGCATCCATTTGTAACGACGATTCACCTGTTCGTAACTGTCCTGGATTGGAGTATTTCGAGATGAAATCTCGCCCGTCCAGCAGTATGGACTTGATTTCTAGTTTAATATGCACAAACAAACGGTTTTCGTCAAATTTTATATTTAAATAGTTAGTTAATAATAAATAAATGAATAGGAGTTAAAAAGTTAGGACTTAATAATTAAATAAATAAATAGAATAAATTAAGGTCAAAAAGTAAAAGACAAAGTAGGTGGGGATAGCGAGGTTTGAAATATTCTCGGTAAGGGCAATAGACCCATGTCCTTCCCATAAATATATATATAAGATGTAAACGACGGAAACGTACAAGAAGAGTAATCGTTTATAAATAACATTCGCGTAAAATTGGGCGTCCGATTTAGATGAACGTCGCATAAGGATCATTGTTTTAGGCTCCGCTCTCCGCGCTTCGGAAGACTGTTCGACACAAATGGGTTTTCCAATGCGCTGAGGCCCCATGGCAAACATTGGGTAAATTGTTGTGTGCGGTCCATTGTCACCAGTTAAAAGCCATTTCATTGGCTTCCTCCAGGTTATATATTGTGTTGCACGAGTTAAAATTGGGACATTTTGTAACAATGTATTCCTGGGTTGTTCGGGTCATTTTCCATCCACGGATACAGTATGCTGGCTACGGTGTTTTATTAATGATTCCGTTAATTCTATTGACCAGTGTGTTTATTTCTAAACGCCTTAGGATGTTTTCACAGTCCCCGTTATGGCCCCAAGTAATGTCGGCTAAAGGCGTTTAGATTTAAATCTTGTATTAAACACCCGATCCGACCATGACTGGACGTTGCTATTTCCAGCGGCTTTTTTGCCTGTATTCTCGTCCTCCGCCTTTTTGTTTGATTATAGGGTCAAGCACAGGCTCCGTCCAATTTCCGTGAGGGTCCCACAGTTTGCAATGTGGCACCAATTGTTCTGGATTGCTTCATTCACAACACGGCAGACATATTTCGGACACACGTCTCTACCGTTCCCATTCTAGGGGAATATCACTGTGTGGCCGCTCGTCACGCGACACTCACACACCCACCACAACACCCTCCCCCCATACACACACCCACCACCCATTCACACACACATACACACCCTTGGAAGGTACCCCGGGTGGCTTTCAAACGTTGCCTCTGGGGAGACGGTGCCGACTCTCCGTCCAAACCGGTGCTGTCCGCAACCACCCGCTTCACCGCCATTTGCCCTTCAAAGTCCATGACAATGGGGCGTTCCCCTATCCCAACCCGGGGACGCGCTATTTTAAAGGCACCGTAGGTCGATAAGGTGCCCAGTCAGAGATGTCATCCCATGGCCTTCGACAATATTATGCAGCGGTGTCTTGGATCCTAATTCCCACACCATATAGGCATTACCCCCAGATAGGCAAATGCGGATATCCCAGCCACCCTGGGATCCGTCCGGATTCACACGGACCATCAGAAGCCTCCAGGTCACACTTCCCATACAAAAAGGGTGGTGGCGCACCCGGACTCGATCGGCGGGTAAGACATAATGGCATTCATTCTTTTGCAGGTACTGGACATCCACCAGAAAGCAGAGCAGCCATTCGCTCCCGAAGTGCAAGGACTTTCCTCCACCTGATGGACATCCCGCTCGGCACTGCCAACCCAGACCTAACCCGACCTAAATTTAGACGTGTCTTCCAAAGACACCCGCCGCCGTTGGGGCGGGGCGGGTAGTGTCGGATTTTTACCGACTAAAACCCCATTATGACCTCTCGCCCGACCCTTCGGCGGCGGAGGGAACGACGCAGGTCCACTACGCACCCGCCTCGGGAGGGTCCTTTCCCCGACTGGGAAGAGTGGACCCGCCTCCCTCGTGGGAAGAGAATCCGTGCTCGCGGGGAGCACACCTCCCCCACGGAGCGCGAGAATTCGGCGCTCCTGGCTACGCCGCATGGAATGGTCACACTTCCATGCGGCCAACGTGGGCTTAACATATCCGATCCTCCCCAAGCCCTCGGAGGCGTCCCGACCGAAGTCCGGCCACGACGCCGGAGCGGCGACCCCCTCCTCGGATAAGTAGCCGGGTCCGCCCGCCATGGCGCAGAAGGGGTCGCCTAAAGCGGAGGAACGAGCCCGCCTTCTCTCCTGCCGAGCGGGATCGGACAATCCCGCTCGGCGGCCTCCTTCTGCGAAATAACGGTTTCGCAGAAGGAGGCCACCATCTTCCAAGACCTCTCGCTCGCCAATTGCCGTACAAGTATTCTCGTGCCCAAGAAGGCTGGGCATGTGGCTGGGGGTGTCGATGTGGCCTCCGCTCCGAAGAGGTACTCTCCTTGAAACAACCATGTCCGGAGAGCACCTCTCGTCGGTAGGGCCTACCTGAGCCGACGATACTTTCCAAATGACGCGCCGACAGCTCGCTGGCGGGCGGCTCGATAATTTTCGATCCTCCCGCCATTTGCTAAGTGCGAGCTGCCGGGCCTGACGCCTCAGGTCACCGACCGACAGTCCTGCCGGATCCCCTCGCTCCCGGCGGATTAAACCCGTCGAAAGACGCGGGCCTCGGCCTCCGCCTGCAGATCGAAGGGGATTACCCCCGACAGGACTGCCGCCGCCTCATGGGAGATAGTGCGGTAACCACGTGCCACCCTCGTTTTTCACGCGGCGCATCTGCAAACGGGGCCCAGACGGGCACTATAGTTTGGCCCGTACCACCCCCGTGTCTCGGACCCTCTTCCGCTCTGTCCCCCGATGGGCAGTGCCGACCCAACAGGGCGGCTACCCCTCTCTGAGTCGGCGCACCCTCGAAGCGCCAGCGCTGTTGTCCAGGCCGAGGTACTTAGATTTTTCCTCGACCCGGACAAAGAATCGGCCACTACTGGACGACCGACTGGGGCGGTCTCCGGGTCAGAGGCACCCATGTCCGGGTCTGCCTCCGTTTTCTCCGCTTTGCAGTTATTCTGCGGCTCGGCAAGGCCCAGCGTATTGTTTATCACAAGTGTGTCGTCTGGACGACTGTGACGCCGTGAGGGAGCCGGTGAGGAGAACCCGATTTGTACCCCAGGTTCCAACGAACAACGGTCCTAAGACGGACCCCTGGGGTACACGGCGAGATATTCCCGTTTCACCGTTTTGCGTATATCACGGGTATATTGTGCACCCGTCTGTCCCGAGGTAGTCTGCCAGGCCGCTCCTCATACACGGGGGCGGCCTGAGGTCTCTCTCAGTGCCCCTGCAAGCCTGTCCCAGGGCAGGATTGAGGCGTTGGCGATGTCAAGAGACACCGCCAACGCCATCCCACCCCGGGAGACAGACTCATCCACGAGGGCCTTGACATGATCGACCGCGTCTATGGTCGATCGAAGCCCTCGCGAGAAGCCGAATTGGCATGGATGGCGTTCACCTACACGGGACATATGCCCCCAGAGGCGGGAAGCTATGATTCTCTCAAAGACCCAGACCTAACCCAGACCTTTTTTTTTTTTTTTTAAATAATGCCCTCCGATCCACCGCTCACCTGTTCCCCATGGACCCGCTTACGCATTACAACCGGGGAACAGAGCTGTGCCTCCACCAGCTTCGCGACCACCTCAGTTATAACAGAAGGTCATAACTGAAGGGTATGTATCTACCGCGCCGAGTGGGTCGGATACTCATATGCCGCAATCATATGAGTACCCGGCCCGTGCCTACGTATATTTGCAGCTACGAAAACGCAGTGAATGATTATTCGTGTTGAGTGATTATGATCAAAAATGATAAGAAAAATGATAAAATGCGTGAAAATGGACTCTGTGTGTTCAGTTTTGTCTATTTGTAATGAATTCCCTTGACCCTTATAGGATTCTTGTCCCTTAGATGAGTAGAAATGATTTATATGTATGATTTAAGGTTAGCCCTGTCGATAAACGTAGGGAACTACGTTTATCTTCGGAGCATAACCCGTGCGTTTTCGCTTCGCAAATTGCATGTAGGCCGCCTCCGTTTTCCACTCGGGTGAAAACTAACCCCTGTACGATGGTGTGCGGGCACATTCACACTTCATGGCACACCATACACATTCACACTTGTTACAGTAAGCCCAGGCATACATCACAGTACCAAGAGTGCACCTCTAGTAGGATTTTGGCGTACTTGGAGTGCAGAAAATCCATGTTTTACCCAAAAACCATGGTTTATGGGGAAACCATGGTGTTTTAAGCATTCCCCATACTGCCAATTCCTACTAGAGGCCACAACACACATACTCGGGGGGGGGGGTTCACGGGGGTAGTCAAAATTTCGAAAAACCCCATAGTTTCATGGGAAATTGACTTTCACCATGGAAATATGGGGTTTTTCGAAATTTCCGAAACGCCACCGTATACTACCCTTTACCCTCTATACAGACATACCAAAAGTTCCATGCCTTACATGTAGACTCAGTGCCCGAAAAATTTTTGGAGAATTTTTTGGGTACGATTTCTCTTCATGTAAGTCACGGATCTCTTTCGGCATGCTGTACACAACCTCCCACAGGTACTTACGAGCATATAAAACCCTCAAAAAACCATGATTTTGTCAAAATCTCCAATATTTTGCCAAAACCATGGAATTTTTGGGATTCTTGCAGGTTTTCTCTATGGGAGGTTGTTATACCTGCAAAACAGGGATGCAAGAGGGGTGCAAGTGGGGTGCGAGAGGGCGGGGGGAGCGCAGCCAGAACTTAGTCCCTACGACCAAAAACAGCCAAAAGGATGACTATTTTTGGCCGCAGGTGCTAAAATTCGGTCGATTTTTGGCCTATTTTTCAAGATGACCTTGAAAAAATTTTCGCGCCTCGCAAGCTCGGCGCGGCGCCCCCCCCTTGGCGAATTTCCCAACGCGTTATTTCGTCCTCCTAGCATTGATGCGTTGAATTTCGCGCTACCCTTCCCTAGCATTGGTCGCCACGATGCTACGACTCGGCTCGCGTCGCTTGCCGGTCATCGGTACGACCAGAGGCCATTCCGCAGTCCCAGGGAAGCCCATAACGCGTGGCATTGTCCCGACCAGGGACGCGTCATGGCTTAGTCGTATCCGATGCCGGGGCGTGACATATCCAGAGGAGCACGCACTGAAATACCACCACTTTCTCATGCTTTTGAAGCCATAAACCATGGAAAAACCATGATTTATGGTCTTCGCCTGCATGGTATTACCGTGTGTCGAGCCAAGATTAAGGTACACTTAGTTGCCTTAATTCTGGCTCGATTCTCATTTGTCACTCATAATCCCATGCATAATACACTTGCTTCGTACGTCAGATGCCTTAAACCATGAAAAAGATTATGGTTTAGGGTCATCGCAGTACGGAATTAACATGTATCAGATCAAAGTTACGACAATTTTAAGTTGTCGCAACTTTGATCTGTTAGTTCACTCTTTTTCTTCTCTTTTCAGGATTACAAATATCCCGTGTATTTGGCACGAGTATCCGCAATTCCATGTGCCACACGCCTTTGATGTCTCAAACTGCGAAAAATTTGACAATTTCACAATCTGAGATCATCGTGGCGTGGATACATCATGTGTCAAACCAAAGCTACGCCAAGTAATTTGGCATAGATTTGGTTTGAACTTGCAGCATACTCGCACCAATTTCCCCTGAAAAGGTCACATTTCTTGCACATATTTGTTTATGTGCAAGAATGTGACTCATTCCGCATTTGCCACAAACATTTGATGCTTTAAAACACAAGAATATGTGCTTTAAAGTCATCGCAGTATGGAAACATTAATGCGACAAGCCAAAATCCCGTCAAAAATTGGCGTTATTTTGGCTTGTTTTTCCAAATATTCATTTATTCACATACATACATACGTTATTTCAGTGTTCACCTTGGAGGTAGCCCTGCCTTGCAGGTATTCCCTATGTTTTACGCAGTATTCCACACCACGAGCGCCGCGAACTGATTGTACATACCGAGATGCCACGAATCAGCCCACGGACGTCGTAGTGCGGAATAACTGGCGCAACTCCGTATTTGCTTCGGTTTCGGTGCCAAGCAAACGGTTTGGAAGGATTCGGTCATTCCACGGAGTTAGATCGAATGACCGAAAAAGGATTTGGATATGGGTCTGGGTTAGGAAAGGGGGGGGGGGATAATTTGTTTGTTAACACCGAAACCGAATACATATACGATTGTTAATAAAAATCATTCATGCAATGACCGAAGTCATTTTCACTTATACAGGCATACTTATCATACGTACCATGCATACAGACATACATAAGTACATACATACTACCCATTTATACGTGCAAACACACACACATTCACTCGTGATATTAAAATACGCGACTTTCTAAAACTTATGGACAATAGCCCACGAGGCACGTGGAGTTTTTCGCAGCCGTCGGTAAGAAGGGGAGCGCGGTGTTCCGGCTGCCGCGTAAGGCGGGTTGCCTACGGGTAGGCTGGGCTGCCGTGCCACCTACTAGCTCTCCTACTATCCTGCTACAAGGCTGCCCGTAAATGTTAACGAAAATGCATTTATTAACGCATATTATCGTTTTATCCCTATAATGGACTCTGCAGTACCCCTTAGAGATTGCATTTGAGGCACGGCATCCATTTTGTCGACGATTTCCAAGTTATATATGACCAAATTATTAATACGTCACTGCTGCCCATAACCCACTGAAGCAGTATGAATTTAGACTTCTGGTCCCTTATGCACGAGCAACGGTTTTCGTCAATTTCTTTAAATAACTAATGTTAAATGTTCAATAAATAAATAAATAAATAAATAAATAAATAAATAAATAGAATAGAATAGGTTAATTTGTTAGATAAAAAATGTAGAATAACGAAAGAAAAAATAAAATAAAAGTAAAAGTAAAAATAAAGTATAAGTAAAAGTACAGGTACAGGTGTAAATTGCCAGTCAGATTAAATAGATAGAATAAAATTATATAAATAGACTATAAATTATAAATTATAAATGGACCACGGAAACATAAAATTTATATAAGTTTGATCAAT
Source organism: Cryptocheilus praepositus (assembly GCA_033815515.1). NCBI lineage: Eukaryota > Metazoa > Arthropoda > Insecta > Hymenoptera > Pompilidae > Cryptocheilus > Cryptocheilus praepositus. The sequence continues at coordinate 39,971 of JAWWQZ010000219.1, read as the reverse complement.
AAAAGAATAAATAAATAAATAAATAAATAAATAGATGTATAAATAATTAAGTCAAATTAAGTTTCCGTATGGCCAAGCAAAAGGGAAGGCTATAATACGATCTGTAGTTAGGTTGATTTATCATTGTTCCCTTGTCTTGAATATTCTGAAAACCCTATTTCTGTATTTTACCAAGAAAATTGCCTTAGTGTATCTTTGATTTTTAAATATAATAAGTAATAAATAATAGAACTATTTGCATTGTGAATAATATTCCCTGGTTTCATATCGTAATTAAGTTTTCCCTTTGCTGGCGGTCAAATATTGGCTACACCTGTGCTGTATTGTCGAAAATCCGTTAGCGCTCAGTAACCTTGTGTTTATTCAAAGCAGTCAGTTGTTTTGTCCGCAGTAACCTGTTGTTCTGCGGGTCTCAATTTATGTCTATATAAGCGTTTAAAAGTTAAAATTATTAAAACGACTTACATAAACTGGGCTTCACTTCCAACGGTTCTGCCTGCGATTTTCGTCTTCTGCCTTTCGTTTGATTACGGCATCAGCGAAGCACAGGAAAGCTGTCCAGTTCCGTGTAGACCCGTGGATTATTTCACTTAAATGTTCCGGATTGTTAAACTCATTGCACGAACACTCACTTTTAAACTTGTCTCTAAATTGTTCCCATTCTATGCAGTGGAAGATGGTATGTGAGACATCGTCTACTGGTTCACTACAATAAAAGCACTCCGGGCTGCTTGCTTTGTTGTATTGGAAAAGGTAGGACTGGAAGGTCCCGTGTCCGGTGAGCAACTGCGTTGCTTCAAAGGTGGTGACCCTCAGTCCTCTATCCACCAGGTTCCCCCACTTTCTCACGTCCGGGATCAACCGTCGTGTCCAACTTGCCCTTGTGTCCGAGTTCCACTCACACTGCCACTCTTCCCATGTTTCGTTCGCAATTTGTTTGTGTAAGTAGTTACTTTTGAACACAAGGTTAACTAACGGTTTCTTATCTCGCCAGGGGCCGTACTTGGCCTTCCAGTTAATAATATATTCCCTATTTCTAATCTTAGCTATGTAATCTATAGGCATTGCCCCAGAAATAGCAAATGCCGCGATGTCTGAAATTGTACGATATCCTCTTATAATTCTGATTGTACCGAGTCTCTGAATCGCTCGAAGCTGTCCTTTAAGGCCTTTTCGGGTGAGTGCATCAGCCCAAATCGGGGAAGCGTACAGCATAATGGAGTTCATTACATTAAGGTAAAGTTTCCTTTTATGCTGCGTTGCTCCCCTAATATTCGGCAGTAGTCTCAATAGACCAGCTGTGGCTTGGCTGGTTTTTCTGGCCACTGCCGTAATGTGCGGTCTAAAGGACAGCCTCTTGTCGATTAAGACACCTAAATATTTTAACACGGGTTTGGCGTAAATAATATTGCCTCTAAAATTAACCGAAAAATCTGGAAGTTGTCTTTTTTTGGAAATGGGGACGATTTCTAGCTTTTCTGGGGCAATAGCCAGTCCTTTGTCCCTCAACCAGTTGTCAATATTACATAAAACATGCCCACAATTGTCACTTAGTGTCCCTAGATTGTCATGAAACATTAAAACCGCGAGATCATCCGCATATGCTATGATGTGTGTGTCCTTCGGGGTTTCAATGTTCAAAAGCCCATCATACAGGAGATTCCACAAAATTGGTCCTAACACTGACCCCTGTGGTACCCCCCGTGTAACTTGTAGTGTTTTGTGTCCCTCGCTGTCGTCGTATACGATAGTGCGATCCGAGAGATAACTCCGTATTATTTTGCGCAAAGCCCCAGGAATGTTCTTCTTCTCGGCGATGACTTTATTTATTTGCAGCCAGCTAGCAGAGTTGAATGCGTTTCTAATGTCAATTGTCACAAAGAGCCCGTGTTTGGTCCTCTGCCAGGTTGTGTTCCAGTATTTTTCTACTGTGGTGCGCATGTAATATATTGCATCCACAGTAGATCTACCTGGCCGAAAACCATACTGCCTGTCGTTGAGTCCATGCGTTCCTTCGGTGTACGTCATTAATTTCTCAGCGATTAACCGCTCGAATACCTTTGCAGTGCCGTTTATGAGACTTAACGGTCTCAGAGCGGCGGGATCATCTATGGGCTTGTTAGGTTTTGGTATGAGCACAAGCCTTTGTATTTTCCATTTCTTCGGGAAGATCCCATGTCTCAGGCATTCATTGTAAATGTAAAGGAACGCGCCTGGAAATGCGTCAATCAATGTTCTGAGCGCAATTTCCGGTATATTGTCCGGTCCAGGCGCCTTCTTTTCTTTAATTTTGCAGATGGCATTCTTGAGGTCCGACATTTGTAGTACCACATCTTCAGGTTCTTCGTAGTGTGAAGGAGTAGGGTCGGGCGCATTTGTCTCGGCTGCAGGAAACAGTGTATTTATCGCTATTTTAATTTGCGTGGGATCCAGGAGTTCCATGGGGTTTACCCTGGGGGATAGCTTAGCCATGACTACTTTATATGGCTTCCCCCAGGGGTCATCCTCAACCTCCATGCAAAGATTGTCCCATGCTTTTATCTTTGCATCCCTAATAGCGAGTCTCAATTTTTTACGGGCTTCTTTGTAAATTTTGTCTTCTTCTTCTGGATTACCATGTTTATGTTTCCTTTGCGCGCGCCTACGTGTCCTAACACATTCCCTACGGAGTTCCGCAATATCTTCGGTCCACCAGTATACAGCTGGCGGCTTGTTGCGCTTGTTATGTCTTCTTTTCATAGCATAATTACATGCTAGTTCCATAGCTTGTGACAGATGATTTACCCCAGTCTCGATGCCATAATTCTTCAAGTCTTCGAGGATTGCATCGAGACTGGTTTCGAAGGTCGCAGTTAGTATTTCTTTGTTAAGCGTGTTCGCAATCCAACCCTTGCTCGTGCATCTCTGCTTAGTTACCACTTTTCCCACATTATATCTTATATATTGGTGGTCGCTCCCCGTGTATTCTTCTTGGACTTTCCAATCGTGTATGTATTTAACAAGTCCCGGACTGGCGAAGGTAATATCAACAATCGAGCCGGAATTGCCGCGTCGAAAAGTATAACTATTTCCCTGGTTAATTACGACTAATCCCAGTCTGGCCATAGATTCAGACAGCGCCAGGCCTCTGGCATTAATCGTCACACTTCCCCAGTCCGGGCTTAGGCAGTTAAAATCGCCTGCAACTATAACCTTGCCCACCGTGTGATTAATAAATGTCTCGAGGTTATCGAGTTGCACGTTAAAATCTTGCCACGTATCATTTGGGGAAAAGTAGCAACTAAGCAGAGTGTAATCTGAAACTGTAATTGCCACAAATCCGACATTTTTATCGTATATTTTCCTTATTTTTGCATGGGTGTCCCAGATGCAAATGGCAGCCTGACCAGAGGGGTCAACATGCCATCCACCCGGCTTACCATACGGCTCAGAAATTACTCCATAGGATGCCCCACTCTCCCTTGCATACTGTTGCAGCAGGTCATGGGCCGCCCTACAGTGATTTAAGTTAACTTGTACTATCGTCTCCATTGATCTAGATATTTTTTATACTCGGGGCATCTCGCATTCCCTGCAATATGCCTGTTATCCTTGTTCCCTTTTTCCGTGCAAATTGGACATACCGGGGGGTTTTTGCACTCAAGGGCTTTATGGCCTTCTTGCAAACATCGTCTGCAGAGTCCATTCCTATTTGCCTCGCTCTTGCAGTTACTAGCTACGTGGCCAATACCCAAACACTTGTAACATTTTATGATTTTGGGGCGTAATGTGACCTTACATTCGGCCCAACCTACCCGCAGTTTCCCTTTGGCGCACAGTTTTTCGCCCTCGTCTACCGGGAGCTCGACCAGGGCCGTTCTGGTCCTGGCAAAGCTATTACGGACCCCTAATACTTTTATCCGGTCCCCTTCTTCTGTTGTGCCCCCAATCGCTGTCGCGATTGCTGCACGTACCTTTTCTGCTGTTGCCGTTCCGTCTAGTCCGGTAACCATGACTTGTGCCATACGGGAGATGCCATATACGGGTGTATCGGCTCCTACAACGCCCTGTATAGCACTTTTTACCTTAGCTACGTTTTCCGGGTTACAGTCTGCAGAAAATTCCATCAGGATTTCTCCTGCCCTGGTGGTGCGGACTTTTTGACCGGTGCTCCGAGATCTGTAGGATTTACCCTGGATTGCAGCATGTTCAATGTTGCCTCATATAGTTGTTCGTCCCTTTCGCCCTTAATGATGATTGCCTGGGTTCTTGGGCGCGACGGCTTCTTGGGCTGAGCTGCGGTTTTGCCGTTAGCTATGGCAACTTGTTCCACGGATTGCTTACCCTTTTTCTTCTTTTTTGAGACGACAGTAGCCCAGGTTTCCTGTCGCTTGACTGGTGGCTCTTCCCTTGTCTCCGGAATAGGGTCTGGTGTTGACATCTCTTGGGTGGGTGATATTACCTTCCTTTTCTTGGTCGCCCTCGTTGGCCCGGTCGCGGAAGTCGTAATCGGAGCCGGTGGCGTGCATTGGGTGGCACGGTCAGCGGTTTCGATTCGTGGACTCGCTTTTGGGGCTGCAAATTCTTGGACCGTCTTGACGATTTCCGAGGATACCTCAGACCGGCTCTTGAAGTTTTCCTCCATCTTGCGAAGAAGGACCTTGGCTTCGCCAAACAGTTTTTTGACAGGTTTGGCGATGTTACCTGTCGCGTCAATTTGCTGTGTCATTTCAGCAAATTTTTTTGTCATCAATTGGTATAAATCGGCTTCCTTTAGGAGGTGTGCAGCCATGGTTACATTTAGGTTTTTAATGTATTCCCCTTGGCCTCCCTGCCCTTTGTATGAGTACAACGTGTTATCACTTGTGTTCGGTGCGCCTTCGAACACAAATGGTGCTCGGGCCGGTGTCAGGTAAACTGACTGGTTCCCGTGCATCCCCATGGCGGGTGGACTCCTGGCAACGGGTCCCCCAGGTTTAAACGGCGTACTGTTCCCTCCCGGGACTAGATATGAAGTACAGGATTCAATTGTTGAATCCTGATTCTTTTCGCTCGCTCTTGAACTACTAGAGAGGAAATTCCCTAGCAGTGTACTGTGTGAATTTTTCGTGTTATTTGGATCCATGTTATGTATATTTTATGTTTTACGACATTTCGCCCACTATGGGACCCCAGAGCACGGGTGGGGTACTATCCATGCCGATATTTCCCTACTAGTTATGGGTACAGAAAGCCGAGAAGCGGTTTATCGGGTGGCCCTGCCCTATTCTGTACCAAGATTTAATCTACAGAAAATATGATAGAGAGTTTAACGTCGGTACTGTTCCCATGTGGGAACCCCTCACAACGACGTGAACAAAGTTTTAACGTCACCCCTATTGTGTGGGAGTTGCCCGCCTAATCCGAGAGCGGGATCACCCACACTTCAGGCTAGACGACTGCTGCCCACACCTATCCCTGACAGCAGTAAAAGGGTATAGAGGAGAGACCGGCCTTTCCTCTCCTCCCACACATGCACCCGACACACCACGGCTTCAACCCCAGCATAGGCTCCAGTCATGTCAGGGCAGCGGTTTTCCCAGAATTTAACTTGCCTTCCCCTCCCCCGTCTGGATTGTCAGTGATGTTTGTCAGCTTCTACTATGTCTTTTAAAGTGTGTATATATAAAATGTTTACTACTGTCTTGTCTGTCGTTTAGTGTCCGTCCGTATGTCGTTGTGGCAATCCAGCGAGGGAGCGGCGAGGTAGAGGTTCGGTACAGACATGCACCTGACACCCGGTCGGGGAGCTACTACTCTCGCCCTTGGTTAGTCTGCTGGGAATATCCACCATGGGATCGAGTGCATCTCACTCATACAGTACCATTCATACAGGCAATCACACATTACACACCCACACCTGTGTTTTGTCCGCGGTCGCTTATTCGTCTGATTTTGCAATCATCTTATTTCGCGGCTGTCCTATTCCACGCAACCTTGCGGTTTCACTGAGTTAGGACGTTCCCCAATCCGCAACCTGGGGACGCGCCGCGCTGGGGTATCACCTCCCCACGCCTCATGTGCTAGAGTCCATAAGTCTGATATTAACTATTGTGTTAAAATAATGCCCTCCGATCCACCGCTCACCTGTTCCCCATGGACCCGCTTACGCATTACAACCGGGGAACAGAGCTGTGCCTCCACCAGCTTCGCGACCACCTCAGTTATAACAGAAGGTCATAACTGAAGGGTATGTATCTACCGCGCCGAGTGGGTCGGATACTCATATGCCGCAATCATATGAGTACCCGGCCCGTGCCTACGTATATTTGCAGCTACGAAAACGCAGTGAATGATTATTCGTGTTGAGTGATTATGATAAAAAATGATAAGAAAAATGATAAAATGCGTGAAAATGGACTCTGTGTGTTCAGTTTTGTCTATTTGTAATGAATTCCCTTGACCCTTATAGGATTCTTGTCCCTTAGATGAGTAGAAATGATTTATATGTATGATTTAAGGTTAGCCCTGTCGATAAACGTAGGGAACTACGTTTATCTTCGGAGCTATAACCCGTGCGTTTTCGCTTCGCAAATTGCATGTAGGCCGCCTCCGTTTTCCACTCGGGTGAAAACTAACCCCTGTACGATGGTGTGCGGGCACATTCACACTTCATGGCACACCATACACATTCACACTTGTTACAGTAAGCCCAGGCATACATCACAGTACCAAGAGTGCACCTCTAGTAGGATTTTGGCGTACTTGGAGTGCAGAAAATCCATGTTTTACCCAAACACCATGGTTTATGGGGAAACCATGGTGTTTTAAGCATTCCCCATACTGCCAATTCCTACTAGAGGCCACAACACACATACTCGGGGGTTCACGGGGGTAGTCAAAATTTCGAAAAACCCCATAGTTTCATGGGAAATTGACTTTCACCATGGAAATATGGGGTTTTTCGAAATTTCCGAAACGCCACCGTATACTACCCTTTACCCTCTATACAGACATACCAAAAGTTCCATGCCTTACATGTAGACTCAGTGCCCGAAAAATTTTTGGAGAATTTTTTGGGTACGATTTCTCTTCATGTAAGTCACGGATCTCTTTCGGCATGCTGTACACAACCTCCCACAGGTACTTACGAGCATATAAAACCCTCAAAAACCATGATTTTGTCAAAATCTCCAATATTTTGCCAAAACCATGGAATTTTTGGGATTCTTGCAGGTTTTCTCTATGGGAGGTTGTTATACCTGCAAAACAGGGATGCAAGAGGGGTGCAAGAGGGGTGCGAGAGGGCGGGGGGAGCGCAGCCAGAACTTAGTCCCTACGACCAAAAACAGCCAAAAGGATGACTATTTTTGGCCGCAGGTGCTAAAATTCGGTCGATTTTTGGCCTATTTTTCAAGATGACCTTGAAAAAATTTTCGCGCCTCGCAAGCTCGGCGCGGCGCCCCCCCCCCCTTGGCGAATTTCCCAAATTGGGACGCGTTGTTTCGTCTCCCTAGCATTGGTATGCTATCGGGAACGGCTAAGCCATAACGCGTCCCTACGGGAAGATCCAAAGCTTTTGGGCTTCCCTGGGACTGCGGAGTGGCCTCTGGTCGTCCCGATGCCCGCCTGCGCGACAGCTCGCTTCGCTCGCGTCGCTTGCCGGTCATCGGGACGACCAGAGGCCATTCAGCGGTCCCAGGAAAGCCCAAAAGCTTTGGATCTTCCCGTAGGGACGCGTTATGGCTTAGCCGTTCCCGATGCCGGGGCGTGGCATTGTGGCGACCAGAGGAGCACTCCGCCACTGAAATATCACTCATACCACACTTTCTCATGCGTTTGAAGCCATAAACCATGGAAAAACCATGATTTATGGTCTTCGCCTGCATGGTATTACCGTGTGTCGAGCCAAGATTAAGGTACACTTAGTTGCCTTAATTCTGGCTCGATTCTCATTTGTACTCATAATCCCATGCATAATACACTTGCTTCGTACGTCAGATGCCTTAAACCATGAAAAAGATTATGGTTTAGGGTCATCGCAGTACGGAATTAACATGTATCAGATCAAAGTTACGACAATTTTTAGTTGTCGCAACTTTGATCTGTTAGTTCACTCTTTTCTCTTTCTCTTTTCAGGATTACAAATATCCCGTGTATTTGGCACGAGTATCCGCAATTCCATGTGCCACACGCCTTTGATGTCTCAAACTGCGAAAAATTTGACAATTTCACAATCTGAGATCATCGTGGCGTGGATACATCATGTGTCAGACCAAAGCTACGCCAAGTAATTTGGCATAGATTTGGTTTGAACTTGCAGCATACTCGCACCAGTTTCCCCTGAAAAGGTCACATTTCTTGCACATATTTGTTTATGTGCAAGAATGTGACTCATTCCGCATTTGCCACAAACATTTGATGCTTTAAAACACAAGAATATGTGCTTTAAAGTCATCGCAGTATGGAAACATTAATGCGACAAGCCAAAATCCCGTCAAAAATTGGCGTTATTTTGGCTTGTTTTTCCAAATATTCATTTATTCACATACATACATACGTTATTTCAGTGTTCACCTTGGAGGTAGCCCTGCCTTGCAGGTATTCCCTATGTTTTACGCAGTATTCCACACCACGAGCGCCGCGAACTGATTGTACATACCGAGATGCCACGAATCAGCCCACGGACGTCGTAGTGCGGAATAACTGGCGCAACTCCGTATTTGCTTCGGTTTCGGTGCCAAGCAAACGGTTTGGAAGGATTCGGTCATTCCACGGAGTTAGATCGAATGACCGAAAAAGGATTTGGATATGGGTCTGGGTTAGGAAAGGGGGGGGGGGGGATGATTTGTTTGTTAACACCGAAACCGAATACATATAGGATTGTTAATAAAAATCATTCATGCAATGACCGAAGTCATTTTCACTTATACAGGCATACTTATCATACGTACCATGCATACAGACATACATAAGTACATACATACTACCCATTTATACGTGCAAACACACACACATTCACTCGTGATATTAAAATACGCGATTTTCTAAGACTTATGGACAATAGCCCACGAGGCACGTGGAGACCTAACCCAGACCTAACCCAGACCTTTTTTTTTTTTTTTTTTTTTTTTTGACTGGGGAGGGGAAATGCTTTTTACGCACACCCGACGCATGTCCGCACCCGCGAACGAGTGCGGCCATGCGCCGGGTAGTGTGGGACTCGGGCGCGAACGCCCCATACCCACTAAAACCCCCCCCCCCGTACGACCCTCTTAGGTCGATACGCCCCCGGTATCACCGTTAGGCATTGCTTCAAGGGGACGCCGCCTTTTACTCACTTTTTAGCGACCTAAGAGGGTCGCCACCTCGCGAGGATCTCCTTATATGCAGGACATCTAGCTGACCCCGCGAGGTGGTCAGACGCCTTCCCTTCTTTAGCACATATTGTGCACTTGTATTTGGCAGTACAAGTGCCCATCTTGTGGCCTGCGGTTCCGCAGCGCCTACACAAATCCTCCTCGACAGAGCATCGTGCCGCCTGGTGCCCAAAGTGATGGCACTTAAAACATCTTAAGATTTGGGGGACCATGACGACCTTGCCATAAACAAAGCCGACACGGACCCGCCCAATCTTTTCCAGTATTTCGGCATACTGGGCCGAAACGACCCCGTGAGCGATCTTACTCCCACCAAAGCCCAGGCGCATAGTCTTTATATCCACGTGGGCAGACTCGTGTAGTAGGGCAGCGACAGCGTCCCTGACCTCTTCCTTTTCAGAGAGGGCATCAAGCCCTTTAATCTCGAAATCCCTCATCTCTTTGAGGACTCTAGTTTGACTAGACTCCCCAAGCACTCGCCTCAATTCTTCCTGCGCCTTCTCGGCTTGGCCCTCTTTACCTTCGACCTCAATAAGGAGGTCGCCAGCCCTAGTTTTCCTATGGCCTGTCACCTGCACCTCCGTGAGGACGCCCTTGCTCCTAATGTCCTTTAGGACCTCCAGATATGTGCGGTCGGTTGTAACTTTTACAACCACCGCATCTGGCCTCCTCCTAGGTGGTCTCGGAGCCTTCTTCCTCTCCTTCGGTGCTCCCTTCTCCGGTGCACTACTTTTCGCCGCCACAGGTGCGCTTGCAGGGCTACTCCGTTGAAGGAGACGCATAGCCCTCTTAGTGGTGACCTCCACCCAGGCCTCCTGCGCTGGCTTCGTACGCGGTGGTGGCGGTGGTGGGGGCGGCATCAACTCCTCATCAGTGGCAGTACACGTGCATGTACTGCCACTATGAGGGATACCGGGACACCGCAGCCGCCGCCTCTTCCTCGAGGTCTTCTCACTTGGGGGTATATGGCCCGTGCCTGGGGTGGCAGTCCGAAAACCTGCCATTTCCGGCGAACCCAAAACCTCCTTAATTATCTCCGTAATGATGGTCCTAAGACCATCATTGTTATAAATCCTAGGACGGGTGCTCAGGTACTTCTCTATAAACTAGCAATTGGAGATGGTCAAAGAATACTGCACTTTATTCCTCACACAAATACACAAATGCCTCGCGAACTGTTTCTTTACGCCGATGCCGTAAGACTGGGCCGAGAAAAACACGTCGGGACACGTCCGCCGAACTTCCGCCCCTACTTGACAAAAGATAAGCGCCTTAACGGCGAGCCAGGCGTACCTAGCCGGACACCTAGCAACAGATTGTTTCTCCTGGTGAGACGATGCGTCATTCACAACATCCTCCCACCTTGAGTCACGCAATCAGACTCAATTTTTCCCGAAATTCAATCCGTATCTCTCTGGCGCTCGGCTCACCCGGCCGATTCTCGTCACTGTCCTTCCTCGCGATGGATCCAACGGTTGCTCGCGTGTCCTCGTGTCAGCCTCTGCCTCCTCGCGCTGTAATATGCCGAGTTTCTCGCTCCCGTTGACCTCCAGGGGGTATATTCTCTGTAAGGGGCGCACTAACTCGCCACGCGACGTCCTCAGGCGAACCACCCTTACATGTCCATCCTTCGGCGTCTTCTCAACCTTCCGCTCCGCGTTGACTTCTGCCTCGTCGACAAGGAAGTCTGCCGAGGGCCAGTCCTTATGATGGCGATACAGCCATGCTGGTCCCTCCCACCATCTCGACGCTAACAGCTGCAGAGCCGTGCAACCACGCGAAGGCAGGTCCGCGGGGTTTTCTGCCCCTGGTACGTGTCGCCAATTCTCTGGCTGCGTTAATGTCCGTATTTCCTGGACCCGATTCCGTACGAACACGTTCCACGGTGATTCTCTCTGTATCCAAGAGAGTACAGTGGCCGAATCCGTCCATAAATACGTCGGGACATCCTCGTACTGTAGGCTCCTCAAAACGGAAACGGTAAGCCTAGCTCCCACCGTTGCCGCTAACAGTTCTAACCGCGGAATGGTAATTTCCTTAACAGGGGACACCCTCGTTTTTGCCGCCACTAATTGAACTCGCGTGTTTGGACCAACTTGGCTTCGCACAAACACCACTGTTGCATAGGCGTCACGGCTGGCATCACAGAAAGTGTGGACGCTTACGGATCTCGCGCTGGATACGCCAAACAACCTCCTTGGTATCCTTATCTGTCCCAGCGCCTTCAGACTCTGCGTCCAACGTAGAAATTCTGTCTTCACGTCTTCTAGTACTTCCGTGTCCCAGTCGACTTGTGATACCCATGCCTTTTGCAACAGGAGTTTAGGGCACAACATTACCGGGCAGGAAAATCCGATGGGGTCAAATATCCTATGAGCCGCTGACAAGATCACACGCTTCGTGATTTTATCGGGCAATTGTACCGCGAAATCGGCCGCATCTAAATTCAACGACAAAGTGTCATCGGTTCTATTCCATCTTAATCCCAGTACTGGCGTCGGGGAGTCACCAGATGCGTCGCCCGACCACTCCCATCCGCGGAGCTCAAATCCTCCTTCGGCCATCACCGACGTTGACCCCTCGACGAACCGTCGCAGTTCCTCCATGGAACCCACACTCGTCACACAATTATCCACGTAGAAGCTGTTCATTAATTTAATAACGATCCCACTTTGATCTGGCCGACTACCACTCGTCTCTCGTTGAAGCATACGCTGCAGATGCAGTTCGATGACCGCGCCTAGAATAAACGGACTGCAAGAAACGCCGAAAACCACGCGTGCGTGTCGGTACACCTCGACCTCGTCCTCTTGTCCGCTCTTCCACCACAAGAATCGCAAAAAGTCCCTGTCCTTGTCTCTTATGCCGATCTGCAGGAATGCCTTTCTAATGTCCGATACAACGCCGACATTATCCTTTCGGAAGTTTAATAGCACGGTCGGGATCAACTCTATCATATTAGGTCCTTTTTCCAAACATTGGTTTAATGACGGGCTATCCTTGTCCCTCGCCGACGCATCGAATACTGGTCTTACCTTTGTCGTGCTGTGCGGCTTGACCACGTGTCGATGCGGCAAATAATGCGCGTAATGATTGACTTCACTTGTCGGGACCTTTTCGATAATTCCCTCCTTTAACCAGTCCTGCAATACCTTATCGTATTCTTCATAATAACTATCGGCACGTAATCTTTTGCGAAGGTTTACTAGTCTCTTCATAGCCGAACTGCGGTTTTCCAGAAGGGGCGCGTGATCTTCAACCCACGGTAACTGCACTTCGTAGCGTCCGTCGTCCCGAAATATGGTGGTTTCCCGTAAATTGTTTTTTACCGCGTCATCCTGCTCTTCCCGTGACTTCTTCGCTGCGGGGTCCGCGATACCGAGGACATCTAAAGCCCATAAGTCAGTTATGCTGGCCTCTTGCACAAACATCGACGTAATCATCAATGTTGAGTCGGTGCGTGCGTCTGCCCCCGGAACCTTTCCCATTAACGTCCACCCTAAAAGGGTTTCTACCGCGACTAATCCGCTATTTAACATGTGTCGTCTTCCGGTAAGTAGTTTTCCCGCAACATCCGCGCCTATCAGCACTGTTATCGGTTCGTCTTGTGCATCCAAATCAGTGAGCTCGATGTCCCTCGACTTTAATTCGTCGATCCACGGTCCTTGCGTGATTCCGGAAACAGTATTGCAAATCAATTCTTCATCTGTAGCTCGGAAATTGCATCGATAGTCTCCATTCAAATTACAGAGACGAATGACGTATACTTGATGTTCTTTGGGTTCCGATTTAACGCCACCAAATAACGAGTGGGTGATCGTTTCCCTGTCTACCACCGGATAACCCATGGCCTTCGCCGCGCTCTTTAAAACATACGTTTTTTGCGAACCCGTATCCAGAATGACGCGCACGGTACGTTCTTCGCACTCGTTCCACAGTTTTGCACGCAATGTCATCAAATATACCGCGGGAGTGGATGTGGAATTAGCGAGGTTATGCTCAGTTTTGTGGGTCACGGATTTTTCTTTTGATCCACTCGCACAATTTGATTCCCGGTCTATCGACATTTCCGGGCACATTACCGTGACGTGTCTTTTCGCGCACCACGCACACTTCACTGGCACCTTACAACGCATTCTCGTATGACCTATATTAAGGCACTGATAACACGCCCTTTTCCCTTTAAGCGCATCGTGCTTCTCAGGAAGCGACATTTTACGCGCCTTGTCACAGTCCGCGCCTGCATGTCCCTCACCGCAAAACACACACGCGGTCTTCGCCACGAAAAGACCAGTGGCGGACGGTACCTCCTTATGGACACTCACTCTAGTTTTAATTTTCTTTATCTTGTCACTGTTTAGACCGAAACCCGTAACTGCCATCGTTATCCGTTCCTCGTTTTCGACTTCAGACTGCAGGAACTTCATCAGTTTAGTTAACCGATCCTTGGACTCGTCCTTGGATTCGGTACTCACTGCCGCTGTCGTTCGTTGCCAGACGCGCAATAATTCTTCGGGCAGCGAGGATTCCACTAGAGGATATAACATCGCTGCGCATTTGTCTGTCGTTACGCCCAGCGTCTCGAGCGCACGCAAATATGACTCTAGCTTATCGTAGAGCGTCGACAATGTATCCTTTTCCGCGGTGTTTATGGCGTTCTGCAGAACTAATGTTAACAGCTCTCGCACGTAGACTTCTACCAAGAGCTCATCCCGACCAAAACGATTCTTTAAGCTGTCGATCACTTTCACATAGTTCTCTCCCGTCGGCGGAAAACTCTGGACAAGCTCGCTCGCTCTAGACCCCGGTACGATGGCTTGAATGAGGTACTGGAATTTATCTTCATCCGCTATATCACTATCCTCATGTATCTTTTTAAACGAAGACCAAAACTGTAACCACTCCCTCACGTTCCCGCTGAATTTTATTAATTCAATCTTTGGGAGTCTACATGTTCGTTTTTTATCTTGAAGATTTATCGTCGAAGAGTCCATGGTCCTCGGCGTATCCAATATTCGCAGCTTTATAGCGTTGAATCGCCCTTTATATTCATCGGCACTCTCGCACTCGACCGCCAACTGTTCCTCAGAAGCGTCAGCCTCAATCATTAGGTCGAAGATAGTTTTTGATGTAAGTTCTAAATCTCGCATCCTCTCCTCTAACAATTCGAGAGTGGCGAGTATGTCGATTCGGTTTGGGTCCGGTGCACCCATCTTCTCTTTTAGAAGATTCATCGTTCGGGTGAACGCCGTACGATGCATGGCTCTGACCTTCTTTGCTTTCTCCATTGCAAATGTACCTTAATTACACTGCACCAATCACGTGTCCTGTCACGGTCGCCAAATGTGGTAAATCCTAGGACGGGTGCTCAGGTACTTCTCTATAAACTAGCAATTGGAGATGGTCAAAGAATACTGCACTTTATTCCTCACACAAATACACAAATGCCTCGCGAACTGTTTCCTTACGCCGATGCCGTAAGACTGGGGCCGAGAAAAACACGTCGGGACACGTCCGCCGAACTTCCGCCCCTACTTGACAAAAGATAAGCGCCTTAACGGCGAGCCAGGCGTACCTAGCCGGACACCTAGCAACAGATTGTTTCTCCTGGTGAGACGATGCGTCATTCACAACAATCATTACTAACGGGAAATGGGGCAGAAACGACCGGCACGGGTGCCTCTTTAGTTGCCGAGCGGGAAGCAGTCAGCGACTCTATCTGCTCAGATAAACAGAGCAGCTGCTGCCTACACGTCTCAAGCTCGACCTTCATCGTTTCCAGTTCCGCTTTGAGAAGCTTGTTCTCTCTAGACTTATCAAAGTCATAGAAAGAAGCCGCCCCAGACGACATATCAACATCATAATCGGACGTGTCCGTGTCCGTCATTGACCCCGACACCTCCGGCACCTCCGGGCTTGCGCTGCTCCTGAGCCGCTTGGCAGCAAGGCCAAGCTTACTCTTGCGCGATCGATACGCCTTCACCGATTCGCCCGGCAGGCGATCGACTTTGATGCCCCCTCTACGGTTTGACGGCATCAGGAAGACTCCTGATGCCGCCTCATCAACCGAACTAGCGCCGGATGTTCCGGCTCCAGTGGTTGGTTTTTCCCCGGCAGCTGTTGGCCTTGCCACACGGGTCTCCTCATCAGACTTTCGATTTGTTTGCTTGCTGTCATCCATAACTAAATCCCACGAGTATGGTCGGAAAGGGTGTCCACCCTGGCAGAGCCGCCATACCAGGGTAAGCCTAGATACAACTGGGGTTCGGCAGGTGCCCCAGAGGTTGATCGCTAGCGACCGGTTAACCCACCGGCCATTCATCCCCTCGGCGCGCATCATACCTTGGGATTGGGGTAATTTTTATAGAGGTTTTCTTCCTCGCGGTCCGGCCGGTTAAGGCAAGACCCCCGGGCCTCTTGACGGCAACGTTCCCCCACCACGCCCTGTGGGGGTCGTTGAAGCCGCCAAGAGGCTTACGGTATTAGGAGGCGGATGGCGCTCATCCGCCCCCAGCTCAGGCACCCCGGGTTCGCCAAACCCGTACTGCCGACCTTGCGGCCGACAGCCCCTGGGGTTGTAACCTTTTTGATAACTGGGGTGGAAACCTCCCCGGGGACGGCACCTGACACCAGGCTTACGGTTCCGTCCAAACCGGCGTGCTGTCCGCGGCTGCTTATTCGTCGGGGTTACCCCCGCTTATTTCGCAGCTACCCTTCAAAGAACCATGACAATGAAGGGCGTCCCCCTATCCGCAACCCGGGGACGCGCTCGGTTGCCCACGCAAGGCCTCCGCCGAAGCGGACCGAGAGACCTAACCCAGACCTAACCCATTTTTTTTTTTTTTTTTTTTTACGTGGGGGAAATCTTCCAAAGACACCCGCCGCCGTTGGGGCGACGGCGGGTTGTGTCGGATTTTTACCGACTAAAACCCCCACGGTGACCACCATCTCGCCCGACTTCGGCGGCGGTCCGGGAACGACCAAGCTAGGTCACACTACCGGACCGCCGCCTCGGGGAAGTCCTCTTCCCGTGGGAAGAGGAAACCGTGCTCGCGGGGGAGCAGGTCATAAATGACCGCTCCCCCACAGAGCGCCGACTAGGTCGGCGCCCCTGACTCCGCCGCATGGAAGGGTCACACTTCCATGCGGCCAACGTGGGCTATAACAAGGGGAGGGCGCGGCCCCAACCGCGGTCCTCCCCAAGCCCTCGGTGCCGCTCCCGACCGGCCAGGACCGAAGTCCCGGCACACGACGCCGGAGCGGCACCCACCTCCTCACTCGGGCGGAGCCCGGCACCAAATGAATGACTGGTGCCGGGTCCGCCCGCCTCTATTAGGTTGGCGGGCCTCTTGGAGGGGGTCGCCTAAAGCGGAGCCCCCTCCTGGCCCGCCTTCTCTCCTGCCGAGCGGGATCGGAGGACTCCCGATCCCGCTCGGCGGCCTCCTTCTGCGAAATAACGGTTTCGCAGAAGGAGGCCACAGCTCTCCAAGACCTCTCGCTCGCCAGCATTGCCGTGACAAGTGCTGGCGGCGAGAGGTCCGGGCCAATGATGGCCCGCCCATCGTCACGTGCCCAGCCAAAAGCTGGGCACTCCTCTATCGTGTGGCTGGGGGTGTCGACCACCCCCACGCCACACGACAGGCACTCTGGTGTGGCCTCCGCTCCGATTTTGTGCAGGTACTCTCCGAAACAACCATGTCCGGAGAGCACCTGCGTCGTCCGGTAGGTAAGCCTACCGTGCCGACGATCCACCCACTCCTCCAAATGTGGGAGGATCGCGCCGACAGCTCGCTGGCGGGCGGCTCGATAATTTTCGAGCTCCGCCCGCCATTTTCTAAGTGCGAGCTGCCGGGCCTGACGCCTCAGGTCACCGACCGACAGTCCTGCCGGATCCCCTTCGCCCCGGCGGAGTGACCGGACCCGTCGATAGACGCGGGCCTCGGCCTCCGCCTGCAGGTCGAAGGGGATTACCCCCGACAGGACTGCCGCCGCCTCATGGGAGATAGTGCGGTAACCACGCGCCACCCTGACGGCCATACGCCGGTATACGCGGCGCAGCATTATTCGGCTGCGCCGCCCGGCCGCCAGGGACGGGGCCCAGACTGGGCACCCGTAGAGGCACATGGCCCGCACCACCCCCGTGTAGAGGCGGCGGACCCTCTCCTCTGGTCCCCCGATATTGGGCAGTAGCCGACCCAACAGGGCGGCTACCCCCTCTACTCGGGGGACGAGTCGGTCAAAGTGACCCTCGAAGCGCCAGCGGCTGTCAATGTCCAGGCCGAGGTACTTAATACGTTCCTCGACCCGGACAAAGACCGGCCCTACTCGGACGACCGACTGGGGCGGTCTCCGGGTCAGAGGCAGCCCATGGAACCAGGCTGCCTCCGTTTTCTCCGGAGAAACTTGCAGCCCCAGTCGACGGACGGAGGCCACTACTGTGGCCACCCCGGCCTCGGCAAGGCCCAGCAGCCTCTCCCATTCCTCCCCCACGGCTATTACAAGTGTGTCGTCTGCATAGCAGACGACTGTGACGCCGTGAGGGAGCGCGGTGAGGAGAACCCGGTTGTACCCCAGGTTCCACAACAACGGTCCTAAGACGGACCCCTGGGGTACACCGCGGTTCACCTCCCGCGTTACTACCCCGTACCGACCCGGGTATATCACCCGTCTGTCCCGGAGGTAGTCTGCCAGGACTCTCCTCAGGTACGGGGGCACTTGATGGTCGACTAGTGCCCCCGCAATCCTGTCCCAGGGCAGGGAGTTGAAGGCGTTGGCGATGTCAAGAGACACCGCCAACGCCATCCCACCCCGGGAGACAGACTCATCCACGAGGGCCTTGACGTGATCGACCGCATCTACGGTCGATCGGCCCTCGCGGAAGCCGAACTGGCACGGTGCCAAGTTCGGACCTACACGGGACATATGCCCCCAGAGGCGGGAAGCTACTATTCGCTCGAAGAGCTTTCCCGCCTCATCAAGGAGGCATATGGGTCGGTACGCCTTGGGAGAGGCTGCTGACCTGCCACCCCCCTTGGGAAGCAGGACCATCGTGGCCCGCTTCCACAAGAGGGGACCCGCCCCGCCTGAAGGCAGCTGTCGAACAGCCACCTCAGGCGGGGCCCGAGGACGCGTAAGGCCAAGGCTAACGCCTTGCCTGGGACGCCGTCTGGACCGACCCAGACCTAACCCATTTTTTTTTTTTTTTTTTAACGTGGGGGAAATCTTCAAAAGACACCCGCCGCCGTTGGGGCGGCGGCGGGTAGTGCCGGATTTTTACCGGCTAAAACCCCCACGGTGACCACCATCTCGCCCGACTTCGGCGGCGGTCCGGGAACGACCACACTAGGTCACACTACCGGACCGCCGCCTCGGGGAGGTCCTCTTCCCCGACTGGGAAGAGTGGACCTCGCCCCAGTCGTGGGAAGAGGAATCCGTGCTCGCGGGGGAGCAGTCAGAAATGACTGCTCCCCCACAGAGCGCCGACTAAAGCCGGCGCTCCTGACTCCGCCGCATGGAAGGGTCACACTTCCATGCGGCCAACGTGGGCTATAACAGGGGGAGGGCGCGGCCCCAACCGCGGTCCTCCCCCAGCCCTCGGTGCCGCTCCCGACCGGCCAGGACCGAAGTCCCGGCACACGACGCCGGGGCGGCACCGACCGCCTCAATCGGGCGGAGCCCGGCACCGAATAACTGGTGCCGGGTCCGCCCGCCTATACTATGGTGGCGGGCCACTTGGAGGGGGCCGCCTAAAACGGAGCCCCCTCCTGGCCCGCCTTCTCTCCTGCCGAGCGGGATCGAGAGACTCCCGATCCCGCTCGGCGGCCTCCTTCTGCGAAATAACGGTTTCGCAGAAGGAGGCCACCGCTCTCCAGGACCTCTCGCTCGCCAGCATTGCCGTAACAAGTGCTGGCGGCGAGAGGTCCGGGCCAATGATGGCCCGCAAATCTTCTCTTGCCCAGCCAAAGGCTGGGCACTCCTCTATCGTGTGGCTGGGGGTGTCGACCACCCCCCCGCCACACGACAGGCACTCTGGTGTGGCCTCCGCTCCGATTTTATGCAGGTACTCTCCGAAACAACCATGTCCGGAGAGCACCTGCGTCGTCCGGTAGGTAAGCCTACCGTGCCGACGATCCACCCACTCCTCCAAATGTGGGAGGATCGCGCCGACAGCTCGCTGGCGGGCGGCTCGATAATTTTCGAGCTCCGCCCGCCATTTTCTAAGTGCGAGCTGCCGGGCCTGACGCCTCAGGTCACCGACCGACAGTCCTGCCGGATCCCCCTCGACCCGGCGGAGTGACCGAAATACACGGGCCTCGGCCTCCGCCTGCAGGTCGAAGGGGATTACCCCCGACTGGACTGCCGCCGCCTCATGGGAGATGGTGCGGTAACCACGTGCCACCCTGACGGCCATACGCCGGTATACGCGGCGCAGCATTTGTCGGCTGCGCCGCCCGGCCGCCAGGGACGGGGCCCAGACTGGGCACCCGTAAATGCACATGGCCCGCACCACCCCCGTATAGAGGCGGCGGACCCTCTCTTCCGGTCCCCCGATATTGGGCAGTAGCCGACCCAACAGGGCGGCTACCCCCTACTCGGGGGACGAGTCGGTCAAAGTGACCTTCGAAGCGCCAGCGGCTGTCAATGTCCAGGCCGAGGTACTTAATACGTTCCTCGACCCGGACAAAGACCGGTCCTACTCGGACGACCGACTGGGGCGGTCTCCGGGTCAGAGGCAGCCCATGAAACCAGGCTGCCTCCGTTTTCTCCGGAGACACTTGCAGCCCCAGCCGACGGACGGAGGCCACCACCAGGGCCACGCCTGACTCGGCAAGGCCCAGCAGCCTCTCCCATTCCTCCCCCACGGCTATCACCAGAGTGTCGTCTGCGTAGCAGACGACTGTGACGCCGTGAGGGAGCGCGGTGAGGAGAACCCGGTTGTACCCCAGGTTCCACAACAACGGGCCTAACACGGACCCCTGGGGTACACCGCGGTTCACCTCCCGCGTTACCACCCCGTACCGACCCGGGTATATCACCCTTCTGTCCCGGAGGTAGTCTGCCAGAACCCTCCTCAGGTACGGGGGCACCTGGTGGTCGACCAGTGCCCCCGCAATCCTGTCCCAGGGCAGGGAGTTGAAGGCGTTGGCGATGTCGAGAGACACCGCCAACGCCATCCCACCCCGGGAGACAGACTCATCCACGAGGGCCTTGACGTGATCGACCGCATCTACGGTCGATCGGCCCTCGCGGAAGCCGAACTGGCACGGTGCCAAGTTCGGACCTACACGGGACAGATGCCCCCAGAGGCGGGAAGCTACGATTCTCTCGAAGAGCTTTCCCGCCTCGTCAAGGAGGCATATGGGTCGGTACGCCTTGGGAGAGGCTGCCGGCCTGCCACCCCCTTGGGAAGCAGGACCATCGTGGCCTGCTTCCACAAGAAGGGGACCCGCCCCGCCTGAAGGCAGCTGTCGAACAGCCACCTCAGGCGGGGCCCGAGGACGCGTAAGGCCAAGGCTAACGCCTTGCCTGGGACGCCGTCTGGACCGGGGGCGGTGTTCCGCCCCCTTAACTTGGCGACGGCGTCACGGAACTCCTCGTCGCTGACCGCGCATGGTGGCAGCGCGGCCAGCGCCGCCTCGAGCGGCTCCGGTGGTGGTCTGCCCCCCTCATTGAGGGGGAACAGTTTATTTACCACCGACCGGAGCACGGCGGGTTCTAGGCTCTCTGTGACGGAAGGACCCGCGGGGCGTAGGCGGCCCAGTACCAACCGGTACGGGCGTCCCCACGGGTCTGCGTCCAGAGAGCCCAGGAGTTCCTCCCAGGCCGATGCCTTGGCCTCCCTGATGGCTCTCCGCAAGGCATTCGATGCGTCTCGATATGCCTCGCGGAGTGTGGCCTCCACCGCATGGTCGCGGACTGCTCGGCGGCGGGCCCTTGTCCACCGGCGTCGGGCCGCCACACTCTCTTCTCTGAGTGTGGCTATCTGGCCCGACCACCAGTAGACCGCCCGCCGCTGCACCCTCCTGACCCGGGGCATGGCGGCGTCACAAATTGCCGCCATTTGCCCCCGGAGCCAGGAGGCCTCCTCGTCTATGTCCGCGACCGGCTCTGGCCCGTACGAGGGCCAGGCCGCGGTATAGGAGGCCGCCATCAGCGCGTCCTCGTCCAGGTGCGTAAGCGCCCACCTCCTACGGGGGGTGGGCCCCCAATTGGGGCCACCCGCCCTACATCAAACATGATGTAGAGGTGGTCGCTGAGGGTCGCGAGGTCATCTGCGACCCTCCACGCTCCAACACGTCGTGCGGCCGCCGGAGAAGCCCAGGACAAGTCCACAATGGACTCCCCCTGCGGCCGCACGCACGTGCTGGCAGATCCCCGGTTGAGGATCCGGAGATCCAGACCGGAGGACCAGTCTACCAGCACATCCCCCCGTGGGTCGGCCCTAGGGGATCCCCAAGTTGGGGATTTGGCATTAAAGTCCCCTAGGACCAACACTGGACGGGACAGGAGAGGGTTCAGTACCCTCCCCAGCCCATCCAGCAGCGATTCGAACTCCACGAGGGTCAGGCTGGGCGAGGCATACACCCCGGCCAGCGTGACGCACCTGGACTCCACCACCACGAACCCGGCACCCCTTCCGATCACCCGGAGGGGTGCCGAGTTCGCCGCGATCGCGACGGAGCCGCACAGATCCGCCGCCCAGTCAGGGCGATCGGGAACTCTGTACGGCTCCGCCGCGACCGCCAGGCCAATCCCCCACTCGGCCAGGGTTTGGACAAACAAGTCCTGTGCCCCAGCCGAGTGGTTCAGATTGGCCTGCAGAACCCTAACTGGAGGAGGAGGAGGAGGCATTATCGATTAGCCTTCCCCTCCTCCTCCAGGTTGGCGGCCGGTTCGGCCTCCTTCTCGGGGCTGACAGGGCGGGTGTTTCCCGCCCTTGTCAGCACCACCCTCGGTTGCCTACCCCCGAGGATGTCCGCGAGCGACACCTTCGGGTCCGCCAACCGCCGCCAATAGTCCTCCCCTCTCAAGGGGGGATCGGCGGCGGAGACGGACGACGCCCGCGGACGCTGACCTTCCTCGGGGTGGCCGAGGGTGGTCCCTTCTCGGGGAGGGCCGGGCCCTCTCCCTCGGAGACTGCTCCCCGCCCTTCTTCTTGGACTTGGGGCGGGGGAGGGTCGACGATCCTCCCTCAACGGGCCCAGAGGGGCCCGCGACCGGAGGAGGGGCGGTGGACGTGGACTTTTTTGGTGGAGCAACCGGCTCCACCTCGTCCACGTCCATCGCCACCGTCGCCGCCGGAGAGGCGGCGGGTGGTACGGGGGGCGCTGCGGGGCGGCACTCCCGGCCGACGCCGCCGCACCCCCGGCAGGCCCCGCCTGCCGCTTCTTCTCCCCCCTCCTCTTCCTTTTGGAGGGGGGAGGAGCACAACCCTGGGCGCCCAGCACATGACCGGCTGGGCGACCCAGGTCCACACACACCGGGCACCTCGGTGGTGCCCGGCATGCGCGCGATACGTGACCGGTGCCACCACAACGGTAGCACCGGCCACCCCTATCTGCCCCCCCAGGGCATCGGGACTGGAGGTGTCCCACCTCCAGGCACCGATGGCACCTGGGAGGGCGTGCCGCCAGAACCTCCACCCGGGGTGAGCACCACCCCAGGCGGAGGCGGCCCGCCGCGGCCAGTTTCCGCACGGCCGCGAGCGGGCACCTAACCCAAATGGTGCCAAGTCCATTGGGGAGGTCCGAATTGGGCCAGTAGTGACCTGGCCCGCCGGACACTCCCCCACCTTGGCCACCGCTTCCACCACTTGTTGGGTCGTGGTGGCTTCGTCAAGACCGCTGAGGCGAGCCTCAGCGGTCTTCACGGGGCGGGCCACCCTGACGCCGTCCCCGCCGAAGAGTTCGGCGAGGCGTTGCGCCAGGGCGTCCGCCTTCTCGGTACCGGAAGGGCCCGGGATCTCTATGATGGAGGATCCCGATTGGCCCTTCCGGTACCTGACCTCCTGAATGCCGACCTCGTTGAGGTCGACATTTGCCACCGCCTTCCGCATGACCTCCGCATAGGAGGTCTTGCTCCCGGGGCGACCGTTAGCGATACGGCCGCCCTCTTGGGAGGACGCGGAAGGCGGGGCTTCTCCTTCCCAACGGGTTTTGGGGTGGGAGGGGGAGGGGAGACAGGTGCCAAGGCACCCGTCTTCCCCTTTTTCTTCTTCCCCCCACCCTTTCCCGTCTTCTGGCCGCCCTGGGGGCCAGAAGGTGCCGACGCCGCCCCCGTGGCGGGCCCCCCCCCCCACCGAGAGGGAGGTTGTGGGGCCACAGCCACCCGGCGCTGCGCCCTCTTCGCCTTCCTCCCCAGGACCGCCACCCACTCCCCCGTGGCCGACGGAACGTCCCTCCCTGAGGAGGGGCGAGCTGGCCTGGTAGGGGGAGGGGCGCCGGTTCCCGGGGCGGAAGAGCCGCGGGTCCCGCCCGCGCCTTTCCCCGTCCTGGCCGAAGGAACGTCCTCCTTGATGGGAGGACGAGCTGGCCTGGTGGACGGGGGAGGCGGGGCAGGGGCCTGCACCTTCTTTCTCCTCCTCAGCCTCCTAAGGGCGGAAGAGGAGAGGGCCCCACCCTCCGTATCGGTGGAAGGGGTGGGCCCCTTTCTCCCAGGAGGGAGGGTTTGACCCGCCCGCTCCGCCATCTCTAAGAGAGGACGGAGACGGGCGAGCACCCTCGCCTCCACTGCCTCCGCCACCCGATCCGCCAACCCCACTCCGTTCTCCGAGGAGGGCGGTGGGGGGACGTCCGGGGGCGGGGGACTTTACGTGGAGAAGTCCGCGGGGACCTCTCCACGAGGCCCTGGAAGAAATCGGAGTCGGTGTCTTCCTCCGGTCCTCCAGGGCCTCGTGGCCTCACCGCCACGCTGGGGTCTTTTTCATACACCCCGACGTTGACGCCCCTCCTCTCCGAGATGCAAGTGGAGAGGAGGGGGTCGCCTCCTTTGATCTGACGGGAAGGGGAGGGGCAGACATCCCCTCCCACGCCCCGCTGCGATGAGGGTCGCAATTTGCGCCTCTAAGGCCTCGTTTTTTGCCCTTAGTTCCGCCACTGCCACCTCCAAGTCCCGTTCCCGGGACGAGGAGGCGGCCCGCTGCGCGTGCTCCGTGGCGACGCAGCGTATAAGCTGCGCCGCCTCCCGCAACTTCCGGACGTATGTCCCATGGAGGTTGCGGGATGTGGAGGCGACCTTCTCGATCCGCGCGGCCTCCTCAATCGCCCGCGCGGATAAGTCGGCTGCGGGGGCGTGTCGGAGCTCCGCGAGAAGCTCCGCCTCGTCCCGCAGCGGAATCGCCGACTTCGATGGTGGCCTAGCCTTAATGGTCGGGTCATCCAAGGCCCTGATGGCGTCCGCTTCGTCCGCCATCAGGACCGCTTCTGTATGGGCTCGCTTTGCGTTTGCGAGCCCAACGTACTCCCCGGTTGTTGGGGGGCGGCCTCTCTTGCGCTTTATACGGCGCCTCCGGAGGTGCCAGCAACGCTGGAGGTGTCACTGGCACCCTCCTCGAGTTCGCTCATGGCGAGCGGACTCTCTCTCCGACGTCCCGTTGCAGGGACCTCTCCCTCCTAATCGCCGAGACGGCCGAGCTCACCCCGAAGCTCGCTCGCCGCTCCTGCGCCTCCTCGTCCGTCATTTTAATTTGATATTGCGGTTCCATGATTGATCCCACGAGAAGGGTCGGAAGGGGTGTCCACCCGGGCAGAGCCGCCATACCCGGGTAAGCCTGATACACCCTGGGGTTCGGCAGGTGCCCCAGGGGAGTTTGGTCGCTAAAGACTGGCCAACCTCCCAGCCATGCATCCTCTCGGCGCGCACCATACCTTAGGATTGAGGGTAATTTTTTATAGAGGTTTTCTTCCTCGCAGGCCGGCCGGTGAAGGCAGGCCCTCCGGGTCCCTTGACGGCAACGTTCCACTGTCGTGATAGCGCGAATAAGAGTACGACATAAATAATATAATTCTTGTTTATTAGAGTTTTCTTATACTGACTGGCACAGATTCTATGTTACGCACCTTAAATCTAAGACTGAGAGAGCGAGTCCTCAGGATCGGTTGCTTATATAGTAAATTTGGGAGCTTAAAAGGAGGGGATGCGTGGGAAAGCATCCTTGTATGGTGAGTAGGAAAAAGGCGGGAATGACCATTTCCGGAAGAACTGCGTAGGAGGGAAATTCAGCGAGTGGTCGAAAAAAAATAGGCGGGAAGAGAAGTTAGTGTAGTGACGGGAAGAAGTTTAGGCGCGTAGAAGGAATTTGGCGGGAAACATCTGGTCAGGTATATGGGCTTAAGGGTTCACAGAAAAACTAATGAGATAAGATCGTGGGAGTCGGTAAGTTGGAGAGACGGCCGACACCTCCCGGGGTAGTTTAGGATTTTTGTTACAGTATTAGTTTAGACTAAAATCCGTAAGGTGCTTTCGTCGTTCTGCCCTTTGGATGCTGAACGGGGAAATGAACCGATTCGGGCTCGCGTCGGGAGTATCCCGCTATGGTAGTTTCCCTACTGACGTGCTGTGTTGGGGCCCTATTCCCGAAACTACAATTATTATATATACAGGTACAACAGCAGTTACTGATTAGTTTCCTAACTACTTTGAATAATCCTATCTTATATAGAAATACAAATAAGATACCGGCTAAGGCTGCGTATCCAGCATACTCTAGGTATTGAAAAAAACGTTCTCGCCAGGTTAAAGTGCGTTTCTTATATGCTAGGTTCTCTATTTCTTCGTCCAATTGTTCCAATGTTTTTCCTAAGTTAGGGAGATTGTTTGCGTTAATGTGCGTATCGTGTACCAGTTCTAATGGTAGTTCTTGTGCGGTTAACTTGATGAAACTACGGTTAAAATCTTCCTGCCTACTGGATAAAACTAGGTTCAATTCTAATGACTTGGAGATATGAGTGGCGGGTTTTAACAGGACCTTACTCGTTGTTCCTGTACAATCTTTTTCTAGATGCAGTAGAAAGCTTCCTGATAATTCTATTGATCGTGCCTTATTATCACTACAGATTATATGCAAGATTTCTGTTTTCGGTGCAGTCCCGATCCAGTCACAATTGGTATCTAGCTGGACCCACAGAGTGTTCACTAATCTCATATACTGGGTTCTGCAATTTTGGGTGTCTTTTCGCGTCAGAATTCCGACTAGACAAGAGTCTCGGTTGTCGGTTGAATAATCAGGATGCCTTCTCTTAACAATTTTGTATTTACCTAAAGTTTTGCTTTGGGCTAGATCGATGTAATCGAAGGGAGAGAATACCATTCTTGCATTGTCCATTATAATTAGGTTGCGATCTGGATTCACTATGGACTGAGATATCCAGTTCGTTTGAGGAATTGGTATTGGTCGAATTATCTGGTATTCTTTCCTTTCTGTCAAGGGTATTTCTATTGTGACAATAGCCCTGCTATTTTTTACCAAAATGTTGATGTCGCTAATCTCTAAGATGTCGGTATAATATTTTTCTTGTAAAGGAACAGGAAAAGTATCTACATGTTTCTGCGCTCTTAGAGCTTCAAAGAGATCGCTGGGATGCAAAGTGTGAGGGTGAATGATACCCCTTCTTCCGTCTATTATCAAATCTTGTAATTTTCGCATATCGTCTCTTAATATGTCAATCAACTCCTGATTATCAAAATAGAGGCCTAACACAAAGTTCTCTAGTTCGTTTTTCTTGATTGCATCAATGGCCTTAGCAAATCTGGCATTAATACCTTTTGTTTCGGCATGCACAAAGTCACTTCGGGATCTCAAGGAGGCGATTTCGTTAATGATGATATTTGTTTGGTTTTTTACTAGGTGTACTATTCTTACGTTATCTGCCCGTACTTTGTCAATTTCAGAGTTGTAGTAGTCAGCGTCACTGTCAGACAGCGTGCCAAACAGTGTTTTAGATATTTCCCCTATGAAGTCGAATAACCCACGTTTTCGTTTATTTTGGCGATCTGCTTGAACATTATACCGGATACCGGCTAAATAAAGGGTATTCGCTAATTCATCATTAAGTCTCTTCATTAACGATTTTAATTTGAAGATCCTGTAGTGTGATTGACAAACCCAGCTTCCCTGGTAGCAACCTTCTTCTAATGATTCTACGTTCCTTTTTAACATATTAAAATTATGTTCTAAATTGCTAAAGTCGAAACCCACTACGAGCTTCCAAGCTTCGTGGTATTGTTTGGCTAGGGACAGTACTTCTAGGTACATGACCTCGTCCCCCTTAAACTCTTGAATAGAGTATTTCTCACTGTGTACCAGGAGGAGAGCTGGAAGTAGCAGTATCCATGTCCTCATGATTCCTGTTAAAAAATTCTTTTATATCACTACGGTGATATGTTAAACGTTGCGATCCCTTATTGACTCTATAAGTCACATCGCCCACCTTTTCAGAAATTGTATAGGGACCTAGCCATTTATCTTGTAAAGGACCGGCATTGAAATTTCTAACTAGAACTAATGATCCTTCCGTTATGGGTTTTAACTGGATGCTGACTTGCTCTTCATCAACATCTCTTAATCTGTCGCGCACTTCCCGTAGTTGATTTTCTAACCTTAGTTTTCTGCTTTGTAATTTCTCGTGAATATCCTCGACTACTTCGTTTGTTCTGAAAATAGAGGGTGGTTCCCTACCAAATTGTAACTCATATGGGGAATATCCTGTCCGTCTATTAATCGTCGTATTGTATGCTAATGTGGCTCGTGACAATTTAACGTCCCAGTCATTTTCGTTGGAGTATTGTCGTAGGTATTCTTTGAGAATCAAATGTGACCTTTCGTTCTTTCCGTTCGCCTGCGGGTGATGAGAACTTGTTGTTATATGTGTAATGTGTCTCTGTGTACAAAAGTCTTCAAACTCTCTGGAAGTAAATTCGCCCCCATTGTCTGTTAGGATACTCAAAGGTTTCCCGAAATACCTAATATAATATTTCCAAAGGGCTTCCATCACTGCTGCTGTGGATTTATCAATTATTGGTTCGGCTATTAAATATCTAGTAAGATAGTCCTGGATCACTAATATATACTTATTTTTGCTTACGGTCTCGTCAAAAGGGCCCATAATATCTAATGAAATTTTGTCGCCCATTCGATCAGGTATGTCTGTGTAGTGTGGATAATACGTTTGTTTTTGTGTATTCTTGGTTCTTTGACAAATTTCACAGTTCTTTATGTATTCCGCAACATCTACCGTGATATTAGGCCAGTTGGCGAATCGCTTTATTTTTTGTAAGGTTTTCTCAACCCCGTAATGGCCACCGAGTTCGCTCCCGTGTGCTTTTTGAAGTACGTCTAGTTTGTTGAGTTCATTAACTTGTTCCCATACAAAAATTAAAATATCGCGGTTTAGTTCGTCGGCTAGGATTCTGATTTGATCGTCTCTATTTCTGTCTACCACAATTCTGATTTGTTCCGCTATGCAACCATCTAATATACTCAATTGATTTTTCAACGTTTCATTGGGGGGAATATATTTGATTTCCGATTGACCCTCTGGTGGAGGATTTTCAGTTAATTGAAAAATCGGGATATTATTTGGCCCCAAGCCCTTTTGTATTATTATTTCCTTTATTATTGAGGGTAATTGCCTTTCTTCCGAATTCCTAGGTATCGCGACGGTGGTATTAAAGTTGTAGCTTGCTTCGTTGTTTAGGGATTTTACGGTTGTGCGAAAGTTGTAAAAGCTTCCCGACGTCTCAAAGCCACGTCCGATTTCTAAGTTTATTTTCCAAATTTTTGTTTTGTCCTTAATGGGCTCTAGCACACGTTCCCATACACTCTTTGTAGGCCTAGAATCTAAATTGATAAAACCCGCCTTTTGTCTTAGTTTAGATAGTATAAAGTTTATCTGTACTTCCTCTCTTTTTTCTTTCCTTGAATCAGTTGTAAGTTCGCTACCCGTTAAAACATATATTCGCGAAAGGGCATCCGCGTTACTATTTTGTGTTCCTTTCTTGTACACTATTTCATATTCGAACTCTAGTAACTTTAATCGCCATCTCATCAATCTACTGTTCGGATCTTTGACGTTCATTAGGTGAATCAAGGGCTTGTGATCAGTCACGATCTTGAATTTTCTGCCGAAGAGATATTGTCGGAAGTGTTTAGTACCCCACACTATTGCCAAAAGTTCTTTTTCTGTGGTACTATAGTTCTGTTCGGCTTTGTTTAGTGTCCGACTGGCAAAAGCCACTGGCTTGTCTTTGCCGAGTTCTCCCTGAGAAAGCACTGCACCGACCGCGAAATTAGATGCGTCTGTCGTTAGTACGAATTCTCGCGACCAGTCGGGGTAAGCTAAAATGGGTGCCGTGGTCAACAGGGTTTTCATTTGTTGGAATGCTTGTTCCTGACGGTTTCCCCACTCGTAACTTGCGGAGTGTTTGAGCAGCTCCGTCAAAGGTTTGGCAATTTTGCTAAAATTCTGTATGAATTTTCGATAGTACCCTACCAGCCCTAGAAACTGTTTTATTTCTTTCGGAGTTTTAGGTATTGGATAGTTTTTTACTTTTTCTATTCTTTCCGGGTTAGGCTGTATTCCGTCCTTCGAAATTACGTGCCCTAAATATTGCAATTCCGGTCGGAGGAATTCGCATTTATCCGGTTGCAATTTCAAACCTACTTCTCTCAACCTAGTGAAAATTGTAACGAGGTTTCTATTGTGTTCCTCAAGCGTTCTTCCGTATACTATAATGTCATCGATATATGCGAAACATATCTTTCCGGTCAATCCTTTTAACCCGTTATTTATCATACGTTGAAAGGTCGGAGGTGCGTTTTTTAAACCGAATGGCATACGATTATACTCGAAATGACCCTCCGGTGTCGAGAAAGCGGTTTTCTGTTTGTCCTCTTCCGACATGCCTATCTGATGGAACCCGCTGGCCAAATCAAATGCTGAAAAATATCTTGCATTCCCTAATTGATCTATTATTTCATCTATATTAGGTAACGGATATGCGTCCGCGATTGTTTTTTCGTTCAACTTCCGAAAATCTATCACTATTCTCCATTTGACCTTTCCCGAGGCGTCTTTCTTTTTGGGTACAACCCAGAGTGGGCTGTTATAGGGACTGCTACTTTCCTGAATAATGCCCATTTCTAACATTTCTTTAACTTGTTTATGGATTTCTTCTTTGTGACACGGTGGATATCTATACTGTTTAGTATTTATTGGGACACTATCTAATGTGTGTATGGCGTGTTTGGTCAGGTCTGTCAGCGGTAAAGGATCACCAGGAAGCGTAAAGACTTCGTGAAAGTCTTGTATTATACCCCAGATTTCGTCTTGACCATCCTTGATGTGGTCCAATCTCACATTCTCTCGCAGTAAAGTTTTCCTGTCTGTATTGAGTGTCTGTTCTGTCTGTTTGTGTGTAACTTGTCTATCAAAGAAGTCTCTGTCATACCCATTAAATGGTCTTACACGCGTGGTTTTCCAATCTTTCATTTGAGCTGGTAGAATTGGATCTCCGTTATTATTTAGTCGAGTTGCACATACTAGATTGTTTTCAAATAGGATCATTACTTCATTGTTAGAAACATCTACTAACTTTTCTGCAAAGGTACGCGGTCCTATCTTAATCGTCTTTTTCCAAGAGTCCCAAGAGAAACCTTGGCGGTACAGAAAATCGATTCCGATAATCCCGTCGTATGGAATGTCTAAAGAGCTTGCAAATACTTGTATTGGGTTTGTTTTCCCAAAATGTGTTACATTTATCGAATACCTTGAGGATATTAACTCTTTGGTCACTCCCTTTATTGTGGCGGGACCAAGTTTCGGATGGTCCTTGGTCAGTTGTGATTCCTTTATGATGGTCATGCTGCTTCCTGTGTCCAGTAACCAGCTACTTTCCTTGATTCCGTCCATGCTCAGGCGAACCATAGGCAGTCTACCCCCGCGCAGTCGTTCACGTTCGAGGCTGCAGGTTCCGACGTGGAGTTGGTTAATTCTTCCACAAACAGAGTCCTCTCCGGTGGCCTTGTTAGAGGCCTGTTTTCCCGAAAATTTTGTTGTTGGTGGAACTTCTTAATCCTGCATTCGTTTCCCAGGTGCCCAGGTTTTTTGCAGTAGTTGCACTGGATCATTCGTGGGCGATATTCTGTTGTCCTCGGGTTTACAGGTGCCCTCGGCCTCTCCTGTAACTGTACCTGCCTTTTCCCTCTTCTCTCTTGCAGTTCTGTTTCTACATCGTACGCCGCCTGGATAGCTTCGTTTAGGGCGCTCGGTCTTAAGGCTTTTACCTGAGTGTAGAGAGGGTCTGCTAGATTCCGGATAAATATTTGTGTCGTTGTTCTTGCATTTGCATCATGTTGGAATGCAATTTCTTGTGGCGTCCATTCCCTTTCACTGTCAATGGCAACCCTTATTGAGTCTACGATCTCTACGAATCGCGTTACATAACTCTCTAAGGTTTCCCTTTCTCGCATGGTACACATATCTCTTTGCTGTTCTAATGCCCTGAGACTGTGTCTTGTGCCAAACTGGAAGCGGAGCCGGGTGAATAAATCGGAATAATTGTTTATCATATCGGACCGGACTGAACCCTCTGCTCTGCCTTTTAGTTTTTGTGCTAGGATATAGCGCAATAACATCTGCTGAGACCCTGGCGTGGTGGCTTCTCGTGCCTCCTCGATTTGTGCGATGAAGTTCTCACAATTTTTTCCCGTGAAGTCACTAATCATTCCAAGTGCATCCCGTGCACTGCAAAGCACATCGGACTCCGTAATTTGTTCTATACCTTGCTCTTCTTCTGTTTTCTCCGTTTTCTCCGTAGAGGTTTTTAAGAATTTATTCTGGAACCATCCGGTGGTTTCTTGTTTGCTTACATTCTTTTCTTCTAATTTCATCATGCGTGTCGTTAAATTCGTTAACTGTTCCCTCACTTCGAGAAGTACTTGCTCTAGTCCCGATATTGGTGATGGTGCGCGCGACATGGTTTCTTTCGGTGTATCGGATTCTACTGATTGTGACGAGTCGCTAAGGGATCTTGTCGATTCACGATAGCAAGTCCACTTACTTGTTTGATCAGCCAGTGTAATTTTGTTTGAAGTTGGTATGGGTTCCCCTTGTGCAGATTTTAGACTTCTCCGAGCCGAAATCTTTTACCGTGGTACTTGAGTCTAGGGCAACTAGAATACTCTTTTCCTTGGCGCACAATTCACCGTAAAAGATGAATCCTCTTGAGGAGTATCCCACCGCTGCCACCAATTTATGTCGTGATAGCGCGAATAAGAGTACGACATAAATAATATAATTCTTGTTTATTAGAGTTTTCTTATACTGACTGGCACAGATTCTATGTTACGCACCTTAAATCTAAGACTGAGAGAGCGAGTCCTCAGGATCGGTTGCTTATATAGTAAATTTGGGAGCTTAAAAGGAGGGGATGCGTGGGAAAGCATCCTTGTATGGTGAGTAGGAAAAAGGCGGGAATGACCATTTCCGGAAGAACTGCGTAGGAGGGAAATTCAGCGAGTGGTCGAAAAAAAATAGGCGGGAAGAGAAGTTAGTGTAGTGACGGGAAGAAGTTTAGGCGCGTAGAAGGAGTTTGGCGGGAAACATCTGGTCAGGTATATGGGCTTAAGGGTTCACAGAAAAACTAATGAGATAAGATCGTGGGAGTCGGTAAGTTGGAGAGACGGCCGACACCACCACTACGCCCTGTGATGGTCGTTGAAGCCGCCAAGAGACTTACGGAATTACGTTCATCCATCCCCAGCTCAGGCACCCCGGGTTCGCCAAACCCGTACTGCCGACCTTGCGGCCGACAGCCCCTGGGGTTGTGCCCTTTTTGATGACCGGGGTGGCACCTCCCCGGAGACGGCACCTGACACCAGGCTTACGGTTCCGTCCAAACCGGCGTGCTGTCCGCGGCTGCTTATTCGTCGGGGTTACCCCCGCTTATTTCGCAGCTACCCTTCAAAGAACCATGACAATGAAGGGCGTTCCCCTATCCGCAACCCGGGGACGCGCTCGGTTGCCCACGCAAGGCCTCCGCCGAAGCGGACCGAGAACCCAGACCTAACCCATTTTTTTTTTTTTTTTTTTTTTTTTTTTTTAACGTGGGGGAAATCTTCCAAAGACACCCCCCGCCGTTGGGGCGACGGCGGGTAGTGTCGGATTTTTACCGACTAAAACCCCCACGGTGACCACCGTCTCACCCGACTTCGGCGGCGGTCCGGGAACGACCAAGCTAGGTCACACTACCGGACCGCCGCCTCGGGGAGGTCCTCGTCCCCGACTGGGAAGAGTGGACCTCTTCCCAGTCGTGGGAAGAGGAATCCGTGCTCGCGGGGGAGCAGTCAGAATGACTTGCTCCCCACGGAGCGCCGACTAAGTCGGCGCTCCTGACTCCGCCGCATGGAAGGGTCACACTTCCATGCGGCCAACGTGGGCTATAACAAGAGGAGGGCGCGGCCCCAACCGCGGTCCTCCCCAAGCCCTCGGTGCCGCTCCCGACCGGCCAGGACCGAAGTCCCGGCACACGACGCCGGAGCGGCACCTACCTCCTCACTCGGGCGGAGCCCGGCACCAAATAAATGACTGGTGCCGGGTCCGCCCCCTCTATATACGGTGGCGGGCCTCTTGGAGGGGGTCGCCTAAAGCGGAGCCCCTCCTGGCCCGCCTTCTCTCCTGCCGAGCGGGATCGACGACTCCCGATCCCGCTCGGCGGCCTCCTTCTGCGAAATAACGGTTTCGCAGAAGGAGGCCACCGCTCTCCAGGACCTCTCGCTCGCCAGCATTGCCGTAACAAGTGCTGGCGGCGAGAGGTCCGGGCCAATAACGGCCCGCAGATCTTCACGTGCCCAGCCAAAGGCTGGGCACTCCTCTATCGTGTGGCTGGGGGTGTCGACCACCCCCACGCCACACGACAGGCACTCTGGTGTGGCCTCCGCTCCGATTTTATGCAGGTACTCTCCGAAACATCCATGTCCGGAGAGCACCTGCGTCGTCCGGTAGGTAAGCCTACCGTGCCGACGATCCACCCACTCCTCCAAATGTGGGAGGATCGCGCCGACAGCTCGCTGGCGGGCGGCTCGATAATTCTCGAGCTCCGCCCGCCATTTTCTAAGTGCGAGCTGCCGGGCCTGACGCCTCAGGTCACCGACCGACAGTCCTGCCGGATCCCCTTCGCCCCGGCGGAGTGACCGGACCCGTCGAAATACGCGGGCCTCGGCCTCCGCCTGCAGGTCGAAGGGGATTACCCCCGACAGGACTGCCGCCGCCTCGTGGGAGATAGTGCGGTAACCACGTGCCACCCTGACGGCCATACGCCGGTATACGCGGCGCAGCATTACACGGCTGCGCCGCCCGGCCGCCAGGGACGGGGCCCAGACTGGGCACCCGTAGAGGCACATGGCCCGCACCACCCCCGTGTAGAGGCGGCGGACCCTCTCTTCAGGTCCCCCGATATTGGGCAGTAGCCGACCCAACAGGGCGGCTACCCCCTCTACTCGGGGGACGAGTCGGTCAAAGTGACCCTCGAAGCGCCAGCGGCTGTCAATGTCCAGGCCGAGGTACTTAATTCGTTCCTCGACCCGGACAAAGACCGGCCCTACTCGGACGACCGACTGGGGCGGTCTCCGGGTCAGAGGCAGCCCATGAAACCAGGCTGCCTCCGTTTTCTCCGGAGACACTTGCAGCCCCAGCCGACGGACGGAGGCCACTACCGAGGCCACCCCCGCCTCGGCAAGGCCCAGCAGCCTCTCCCATTCCTCCCCCACGGCTATCACTAGAGTGTCGTCTGCGTAGCAGACGACTGTGACGCCGTGAGGGAGCGCGGTGAGGAGAACCCGGTTGTACCCCAGGTTCCACAACAACGGGCCTAACACGGACCCCTGGGGTACACCGCGGTTCACCTCCCGCGTTACCACCCCGTACCGACCCGGGTATATCACCCTTCTGTCCCGGAGGTAGTCTGCCAGAACCCTCCTCAGGTACGGGGGCACCTGGTGGTCGACCAGTGCCCCCGCAATCCTGTCCCAGGGTAGGGAGTTGAAGGCGTTGGCGATGTCGAGAGACACCGCCAACGCCATCCCACCCCGGGAGACAGACTCATCCACGAGGGCCTTGACGTGATCGACCGCATCTACGGTCGATCGGCCCTCGCGGAAGCCGAACTGGCACGGTGCCAAGTTCGGACCTACACGGGACAGATGCCCCCAGAGGCGGGAAGCTACGATTCTCTCGAAGAGCTTTCCCGCCTCGTCAAGGAGGCATATGGGTCGGTACGCCTTGGGAGAGGCTGCCGGCCTGCCACCCCCTTGGGAAGCAGGACCATCGTGGCCTGCTTCCACAAGAGGGGGACCCGCCCCGCCTGAAGGCAGCTGTCGAACAGCCACCTCAGGCGGGGCCCGAGGACGCGTAAGGCCAAGGCTAGTGCCCTGCCTGGGACGCCGTCTGGGCCGGGGGCGGTATTCCGCCCCCTTAGCTTGGCGACGGCGTCCCGGAACTCCTCGTCGCTGACCGCGCATGGTGGCAGCGCGGCCAGCGCCGCCTCGAGCGGCTCCGGTGGTGGTCTGCCCCCCTCATCGAGGGGGAACAGTTTATTCACCACCGACCGGAGCACGGCGGGTTCCAGGCTCTCCGTGACGGAAGGACCCGCGGGGCGTAGGCGGCCCAGTACCAAACGGTACGGGCGACCCCACGGGTCAGCGTCCAGAGAGCCCAGGAGTTCCTCCCAGGCAGATGCCTTGGCCTCCCTGATGGCTCTCCGCAAGGCATTCGATGCGTCTCGATATGCCTCGCGGAGTGTGGCCTCCACCGCATCGTCGCGGACTACTCGGCGGCGGGCCCTTGTCCACCGGCGTCGGGCCGCCACACTCTCTTGTCTGAGTGTGGCTATCTGGCCCGACCACCAGTAGACCGCCCGCCGCTGCACCCTCCTGACCCGGGGCATGGCGGCGTCACAAATTGCCGCCATTTGCCCCCGGAGCCAGGAGGCCTCCTCGTCCACGTCCGCGACTGGCTCCGGCCCGTACGAGGGCCAGGCCGCGGCATAGGAGGCCGCCATCAGCGCGTCCTCGTCCAGGTGCGTAAGCGCCCACCTCCTACGGGGGGGTGGGCCCCCAATTGGGGCCACCGCCCCTACATCAAACATGATGTAGAGGTGGTCGCTGAGGGTCGCGAGGTCATCTGCGACCCTCCACGCTCCAACACGTCGCGCGGCCGCCGGAGAAGCCCAGGACAAGTCCACTATGGACTCCCCCTGCGGCCGCACGCACGTGCTGGTAGATCCCCGGTTAAGGATCCGGAGATCCAGACCGGAGGACCAATCCACCAGCACATCCCCCCGTGGGTCGGCCCTAGGGGATCCCCAAGTTGGGGATTTGGCGTTAAAGTCCCCTAGGACCAACACTGGACGGGACAGGAGAGGGGTCAAAACCCTCCCCAGCCCATCCAGCAGCGACTCAAACTCCACGAGGGTCAGGCTGGGGGAGGCATACACTCCGGCCAGCGTGACGCACCTGGACTCCACCACCACGAACCCGGCACCCCTACCGATTACCCGGAGGGGTGCCGAGTTCGTCGCGATCGCGACGGAGCCGCACAGATCCGCCGCCCAGTCAGGGCGATCGGGAACTCTGTACGGCTCCGCCGCGACCGCCAGGCCAATCTCCCACTCGGCCAGGGTTTGGACAAATAAGTCCTGGGCCCCGGCCGAGTGGTTGAGATTGGCCTGCAGAACCCTAACTGGAGGAGGAGGAGGAGGCATTATCGGTTAGCCTTCCCCTCCTCCTCCAGGTTGGCGGCCGGTCCGGCCTCCATCTCGGAGCTGACAGGGCGGGTATTTCCCGCCCTTGTCAGCACCACCCTCGGTTGCCTAGACCCGAGGATGTCGGCCAGCGCCACCTTGGGGTCCGCCAACCGCCGCCAATAGTCCTCCCCTCTCAAGGGGGGATCGGCGGCGGAGACGGACGACGCCCGCTGACGCCGACCTTCCTCGGGGTGGCCGAGGGTGGTCCCTTCTCGGGGGAGGGCTGGGCCCTCTCCCTCGGAGACGGCTCCTCCGCCCTTCTTCTGGGACTTGGGGCGGGGGAGGGTCGAAGATGCTCCTCTTTCCACGGGCCTTGATGGGCCCGCTACCGGAGGAGGGGGGATGGACGTGGACTTCTGCGGTGGAGCAAGCGGCTCCACCTCGTCCACGTCCATCACCATCCTCGCCGCCGGAGAGGCGGGGGATGGTACGGGGGGGCGCTGTGGGGCGGCACTCCCGGCCGACGCCACAGCTCCCCCGGCAGGCCCCGCCTGCCTCTTCTTCTCCCCCCTCCTCTTCCTTTTGGAGGGGGGAGGAGCACAACCCTGGGCGCCCAGCACATGACCGGCTGGGCGACCCAGGTCGACACACACCGGGCACCTCGGGGGTGCCCGGCATGCGCGTGATACGTGACCGGTGCCACCACAGCGGTAGCACCGGCCACTCCTATCTGCCCCCCCAGGGCATCGGGACTGGAGGTGTCCCACCTCCAGGCACCGATGGCACCTGGGAGGGCGTGCCGCCAGGACCTCCACCCGGGGTGAGCACCACCCCAGGCGGAGGCGGCCCGCCGCGGCCAGTTTACGCACGGCCGCGAGCGGGCACTTAACCCAGATGGTGCCAAGTCCATTGGGGGAGGTCCGGATTGGGCCAGTAGTGACCTGGCCCGCCGGACACTCCCCCACCTTGGCCACCGCCTCCACCACCTGTTGGGTGGTGGTGGATTCATGTAAACCGCTGAGGCGAGCCTCAGCGGTCTTCATGGGGCGGGCCACCCTGACGCCGTCCCCGCCGAAGAGTTCGGCGAGGCGTTGCGCCAGGGCGTCCGCCTTCTCGGTACCGGAAGGGCCCGGGATCTCTATGATGGAGGATCCCGATTGGCCCTTCCGGTACCTGACCTCCTGAATGCCGACCTCTTTGAGGTCGACATTTGCCACCGCCTTCCGCATGACCTCCGCATAGGAGGTCTTGCTCCCCGGGGCGACCGTTAGCGATACGGCCGCCCTCTTGGGAGGACGCGGAAGGCGGGGCTTCTCCTTCTTTGTGGTGGTGGGGGGAGGGGGAGGGGAGACAGGTGCCGAGGCACCCGTCTTCCCCTTTTTCTTCTTCCCCCCACCCGCCTTTCCCGTCTTCTGGCCCCCCTGGGGGCCAGAGGGTGCCGCCGCAGCACCGGTGGCGGGCCCCGCCCCCTCCGAGAGGGAGGTTGTGGGGCCACAGCCACCCGGCGCTGCGCCCTCTTGGCCTTCCTCCCCAGGACCGACACCCACTCCCCCTGGGCCGACGGAACGTCCCTCCCTGAGGAGGGGCGAGCTGGCCTGGTAGGGGGAGGGGCGCCGGCTCCTGGGGCGGAAGAGCCGCGGGTCCCGCCCGCGCCTTTCCCCGTCCTGGCCGAAGGAACGCCCTCCTCAAGGGGAGGGCGAGCTGGCCGGGTGGACGGGGGAGGCGGGGCAGGGGCCCGCACCTTCTTACCCCTCTTCCGCCTCCTAAGGGCGGAAGAGGAGAGGACCCCACCCTCCGTATCAGTGGAAGGGGGGGGCCCTTTCCTCCTGGGAGGGAGGATTTCACCCGCCCGCTCCGCCATCTCCAGGAGAGGACGGAGACGGGCGAGTATCCTCGCCTCCACTGCCTCCGCCACCCGATCCGCCATCCCCACTCCGTTCTCCGTGGTGGGGGGTGGGGGGGACGTCCGGGCGCGGGGGACTTTCCGTGGAGAGGTCCGCGGGGACCTCTCCACGAGGCCCTGGAAGAAATCGGAGTCGGTATCCTCCTCCGGTCCTCCAGGGCCCCGTGGCCTCAGCGCCACGCTGGGGGTCTTTTTAAAAGACCCCGACGTTGATGCCCCTCCTCTCCGAGATGTATGTGGAGAGGAGGGCGTCGCCTCCTTTAATGTGTTGGGGCGGGGAGGGGTAAAGCCCTCCTTCCCACGCCCCGCTGCAATCAGTGTCGCAACCCGCGCCTCTAGGGCCTCGTTCCGGGCCCTCAGTTCCGCCACTGCCACCTCCAGGTCGCGTTCCCGGGTCGAGGAGGCGGCCCGCTGCGCGTGCTCCGTCGCGACGCAGCGTATAAGCTGCGCCGCCTCCCGCAACTTCCGGACGTAAGTCCCATGGAGGTTGCGGGAGGTGGAGGCGACCTTCTCAATCCGCGCGGCCTCCTCGATCGCCCGCGCGGATAAGTCCGCTGCGGGGGCGTGACGGAGCTCCGCGAGAAGCTCCGCCTCGTCCCGCAGCGGAATCGCTGATTTTGATGGCGGCCTAGCCTTAACGGCCGGGTCGTCCAAGGCCCTGATGGCGTCCGCTTCGTCCGCCATCAGGACCGCTTCTGCGTGGGCTCGTTTTGCTTTGGCGAGCCCAGCGTACTCCCCGGTTGTTGGGGGGCGGCCTCTCTTGCGCTTAATTGCGCCTCCGGAGGTGCCAGCGACGCTGGAGGTGTCGCTGGCACCCTCCTCGAGTTCGCTCATGGCGAGCGAACTCTCCTCTCCTACGTCCCTTTGCAGGGACCTCTCCCTTCTAATAGCCGAGACGGCCGAGCTCACCCCACAGCTCGCTCGCCGCTCCTGCTCCTCCTCGTCCGTCATTTTATTTAATAAATTTGATGGTTCCATAATTGATCCCACGA